>VWZD01012784.1:1152485-1175355 GCA_013396695.1 Sakesphorus luctuosus | reverse complement strand
AGGGAGAGCCCCTTAAGTCAATCTGTAAGCTGGTTAAAGCATTTTCAAGTAATGAAGACCAAAGTTTAAGTTCTTTCTCTGAATCACAAAGCTTTGTATTTGTCTAAAGCAGTTTGAGTTTACCTACTAAAATACCACGGCCATTTTATGTGACTCTCTTCAACCCACAGAACTTGGGAGATAGGTAGTACATAAAGCCATGCACTTGCACACTAATAAAAAAAGTTTACAAAAAGATGACAGCTCCTTAGTAGGAATCAGCCAAGAAAGGGAAATACATACAGTTCACACACAAGACTGATCCAGGAAGAAAACAAACACAATTCAAGGATATGTCATGAAATCAACCTCCAGAAGAGGCAGAGAAGTATCAGTTCAGTAACTGTAAGAGCACAGACACAGCCTCACCTGTACCCTAAGTTTCAGTTACCTATTCTAAAACTGAAATGCTACAGATAAAAGAGAATATAAAAGGGAAAAGAGTAAAGAAAAGACTATTCTACACAAGCAGACAAAAAACCTTCGCCTCATCAGTGTAGAAAAATGACGACTGTCATGAAATGAGTGTTCTTCAGAAGTACATTTGATAAGGGAGAAGATAATAACCAGGAGGGAGGAACGTTATTTAAACTGAAATACAACCCTCAAAAATTAACAAAACATTCATTTATATGCTATGTCTGCTTTATGATCAGATCACTTTTACTCATCATGTTCTTGAGACTTTTATAATCCACATTTAATAAAGAGTTCTTGTGAGGAGGAAGAAACGAGAATTAAAGTAGGATTTCATATATCCATACGTGCCACATTCCTCCCTTGACAGCAGAGAACATTAAACCAGGAAACTCTTTGCAGTACTACATTCATGAAAGAATACATTCTCCTTAATAACTGAAATTTGTTTCCCTTTGAAAAGGAGGAAATTCTTTTCAACTGCTGTGCAAAGATACGTTTTAACAGCATTATGAATGTGTCTGCCTATAGGTCATAACACACTGTCCATCTGACATCACATGAGCTACACCAGTACTCAAACACTGGGTAAATCTGATCTGCTACCAAGAGGGTCAGTAGGTAAACCTGAGCACCGGAACTGGAACCCTGTCTAGACATATAACTCTTAGTTCACTTTCTAGCTTAGTCTTTGACTACTTCTATTACACCTTTCCATAACAAGACCCAAGCGCTGCTTTGGAACATTTCACTTAATGACCATTCCCAAAAAGTAATATGGATCAAACTGCATCAAATTTCTTCTGTCCTGTGCATTCCTCCAAAAGATGAATTCCTCTGTGCATTTAAGTTACACTCCTTTCTTCTACACCTCTCAAAGCATACAATATCTACACTCAATTTTATGCTATAGAAACACCAGCACTAAGTTACAGTACAGCCATTACATTGTATTTCACATACCCAAAGAAAGAAAACTACATAAAACTACCATGTCCCACCATTACAAGGCTCCCAACAGAAAAAAAACCAGGGCCAAGTAGGATATAAGTAGAATGTGATATACTCTAAAGGAATCTGGTCCATGTAACACTGGATCTCAGGATGAGGGAGTGGTGTTTCGCTTGCTTTTACACCACAAATTAGACAGCTGTTAGTCCAGTTCTGGTACTTTCAAAGAAACCACTAAACAGCAAGGGACACTAAGTATTTTAAAAAAACAAGTCAATATCTGGAAAACAACTTTAAATTAAAAACTCATCTGTTTATTTTACGCAATTGAAGATGAAGTGAATTGACTGCACCATATGATCTATGAACTGCAGGAATAGTCTTCTAAAAGCCAAGGGATTTTAAAGTCGAGCTGCATTTTATCTTACAACTGCAAATAGGATGGCAATTCTTAACATGGATAATTAGGTTTTTTGAGACTGTGTAAAACAGCTTTGAATCTTCAATCAAGTATTATAAATTATTACCTTAAGAATCCGTATTTTCATTCTCAGAAAAAGCTAACTCAAGAAATTGTGAGACATCCTGTGTAATCAAGCCAGATTACAAACATGGCTTTTTTAGCTTTCTCTTGGCTAAATCTAAGACAGACTTGTGTTGAAGCAATATTTCATTTCCCGCAGAAGTTATGAAGAAGGAAAGCTACCAATGCATTTCTAGAGTTCAAGACAGATTTAAGTAACAAACATTCCAATATTTGTGAAAAGTTTACCTCAATAGTGAACCCAACGGTTCATTAAGGACACTTGGAAACGGCCCCAAACCTAGTCACTAGTTTCAAAATTTTCAAACTTTTTCCACCCTACCCTTACAAAGAATAGATGTTCTTACTTTCTTCAATATATTAAAAAAAAAAACAAACAGGAAACCAGCACTAAAGGAAAGAAATGCATGAGGACTATGTAAGACCAGACTTCAGTCCATTTAAATGAAAACAATGTTTTTACTATACTATGTTACAGAAATATCTATGGAAAAAAGACATAACTGGCCTAAGGCACAGCATTACATTTTCTAACGTCAATGATAAGGAAAAAAGCCCTTTTGTATTAAAGAGTTCTGCAATCAATATGACCACATGTGATGAACAGCAAAAGACAAGAATTTATCAGTCTGATACTTAGTTATATTCAATGGCGCTTTTCTCCTTGCCTTTTTCTTGCCCTTCCTGTTGTGTTATGAAAGCAACAGCTGAATAATTCAGCTGATCATTCAGAAAGGTAAGAAAAGCATCAGAATCACTACTCTCTTAAATTATCTCTTACATTATCTAATGTAAGGAGTTTTGAAAAAGCAGTCCTTTGTCAAGCAGGACATACTTTGCTCATTAGAGTTTCAATCATTCACTTAACATTTCACCAAGTGCCCCCCTCTCTCCAAACAACTACAGTGTGGATGAAAACATATTGAAAATAAGCAGCCCTTACTGCATTCACTTATTTATTGTTTGATTCAAAAAAAATTCTACTCTTCAGTACTCAGATACCAAACAGGTGAAACAAAGGGGTCTGACCAACATTGATTGCACTGTGGGCTAAACACACAGACAGTACATCTGAACTTCAGCTTAATATACCTGTATCCTGTTAAGCTCTACAACTGGACCATGCTGACGATCTCTCACCATGGTTGCTTGCACAACTTTTCTGAAAGCTGCTTCCTTAAAAAAAGGAAAATACAAAAAAGTTAAGATAGTGGCAAAATTGCAATCAAATAAGAATGCTGCACACACTTCACAGCTAAACACACACTTAGTTCAACTCCGGAAAATAAAAAACCAACAGAATAGAGAAACTGATGCTGAAATAAATCTTTCAGCAATTTCTGAGTACCCAACAAAACTCTAGAAAAGGAATAACACACCTTTTTTAGAAGAAATGAAACACGCATCAAATGCTTTTGAAATCTTAAAAATTAACAAAAGCAATGCAACAGAAGATAAAGCTGTGAGATGTTGTGCAGAATCATGTTATTTGTACTAATAAGATTCACGTCTGAAACAGCGGGGACACCAAAAAAAGCAAGGAAGAAAATCCCTCCTGTATCACTCAAAACCACGGCTTGAACGGTTGCATTGCACCCAGATTTACTTACTATTAAGCAACCAGCATACTACTGAGTACAGGCATAAATTAGTTCATACCAGAATTATGTAAGTATATGGAGAATAATTAATGTCACAGAATGAAAGATGAGATCATCCTGCTATGGAAGGCAATAAATAACAATTTAAAGGAAGGTTTTCATGCAAATTCAAATATCTTACGTTCTCTCACTAAATATTTAGATCTACAGTCAGTTTCAAGCAAGATTAAGAAGATTTTTAAGTCTTCAGAATCTCTGAAGGTAAGCCTGACAAATGCCTAGATATGACTATAGCATTGCAACTTCTGCTGTCTCTGTTGAATGCTTCTGACATAAAATATACCTGATACCACATTTTATCTTATATGTGAAACCTTTCAGTAACTTCTGCAGACTGAAGGTAAAAGAGGGTAAATGTGACTCCTGCACACCCATTTTTATATGTAACATCATATATGTAAGGACTCCCCATTAATAGCACTAACATATGAACGTGTCACAAACAGAACAGCTAGGATTTCTCCTTCCTTTTTTTCCAGTTTAGGTTTTGATGAAAAATGTGTGCCTTCCCTTGGTCTGTGAAGTATGTATACAGCTTGATTGTTCTGCTACACAATTTTACTGGAGCCTAGGGAAAGCGAACTTGAGACAACACATGCTAAGGAGTCTAGTTACAGGCCATGTGTCTTATTTAAGGACATAGAACAGCACTGCAGGGGCAAACTTAACTGCTTCTCTTTTCAAAGATATCTCCCAGCAGATTTGTCTGTTTATATAATGTGGGGTTTTTCAGTTAGACAGATTACTATGACAGTGAGAAAATTCAGATCCAAAAGTGGCAATTATACTGAGGGCAAGTCATGTTTTTATAGGCTTACCATATCTGAAATTTTGAAGAGGTCTTGCAGCTTTGAGGCATTGCAATTATCCACATTCTCTCCTGACTGACTTCACTTACAACTATAAAAATACACTTTCTTTATCAATTTGAGATTGAACTTCTGGGTATTCTATTTTCACTTCTGGCTTAGTCTAAAACAAGTTTGTATTTGCACAGAGCTTTGGATCAGCTAGTTTATTACCTGACCTTGATAAATGAAATACAAACAGGTATGCACTGGTTATTGTCTGCTATTTTACATTTTTTTCCAGGAAACCATCTACTGAATACTCTAGAAGAATTCAGCGATCCTACAAACTAAAGATTTACAGTGTGAAGTTATTTTCAAGATCAACATACAAAAGCACTATGATGAAGAACTGAGGAAAACACAGCAGAACGAATACATTCACAAAGAAAGAAATTTGCATCATCAGAATGCAAATATTTGATATACAACTTATAGAACAAATTGATAATATATCTTCTTTCTTCAGAAAGAGTTTTAACAGTACATTACATTTAGAATTACAAATCTCTCCCTTAAAAACATCCTGATAAAATACCTTTCCTTGTGATATCAGTATTCCTCGTAATGTGTCAAACCCAACTGAGGGTCCTTGGCCAGTTTCATCAAGTCTTCCTTCAAGATCAAACATTGGAATGCAAGGACAGAAGAGTTCTGAAATGTGATGCAAGAGCAGAAGTCTGTTTCTTAGTGAAATGATGGGAATTTCCTGCAGATGATTGTACTCCATAGGAACCTACAATAAGGAATTGATATCCAAATGTAATTTAGAATTATTATATAATTTATTTTATTAACTAAAACAATGATCTTTAGATTTGTAGATAAGTTTGTAATAGAAATTCAGATATTTGTTTATTCACACTGTCAATATTTAATACATGGAGTTCAGCTGTTTATAAAAGATACTAATAGCATCTTTCTAAACTGAAACAAGTATTAGAAATATGACAGCTAGAATATAAGTGCTATTCTGTATTTTAAAATTTATCCATGAACAGACACGTTACATCCTATCATCACTACACCCAGGCCTTATAGCTGAAATACAGAATATTCAAAAAACAATCCTCTCAAAGTAAAGCAATGAAGAACACCCTTGAAAGTTGTAACATTTTCATAACTGCAGTACAGAATTAAATTCCTGCCAATTTTCAAACTCAGTTACTGTTCTGCATTTGGATTAAAAACTGAATGAAGAGGTTTTTCAGCTCAGAAAAGCAGAATCCTTTGAAAATATGGAAGTAAAACAAAGTTAACTGGTTCAAACTTGAAGCCAAATTAAAGCACACCCAGCTTATTCAGGGATTTAAAAGGAACTACATCAACTGAAAGAGCATAAAAGCATACTAAGTACATTTAAATCTGAATTCAATAAGTCAAAAATATTACCTGTGAAGGGAGCTTGCCAGCATTAGCAGGTTTACTGGTTGACCAAGCTAAAGTATGTGCTGAGCCACAGGCTACTCTGTTGATCTTTTTACCCTGAAGTGCTGCAACCAAGCGGGGTCTTTGGATGGCATTAGTTGTTCCATCTCCAAGCTGCCCTTCATCATTATCTCCCCATGTATAGACTTCTCCTAAATCAATAACAAAAATTGATTATTCTGAAGCTAACATACAAGCTTTTTGCCTTTTTTAATTAGCATTTATAAAACATGTAACCAAATGAGGCCTTGAGCTGTAACCAAGATTTTGAGGCCTGATAGCCATCCTGAAATTCACTATCTAGTGCAGATAAATCTTGAAAGACACAGATAAGTCCACAGTCTCTGTAGAGCAGCTAGCGTAAGATGCATTTCTTTCCTAGTAGTTTGTAAAACTAACAAGTTGTTCCAGAATAGGAGAAAATGGGGGAGCAGAAGAACAGAACTCCAGAAACAGCCTATATTTGATAGTTTTACAGAAAAAAACAAAGCCTATATTAAAAAAATAATTAAACCAGCTTAATATTTTATATGACATAAAAGATCCTGTGTTAAGTTGTATTACTAGAAAGGACATTAAAATAGGTGCTTACTGTTGCAAGATAATTGGAAAATACTTTTAAAGTAACAACATTGTTCCTGAGCATTCACATTCCACAGCTATATTCACTATTCACATTCATTTTCTGCAGCTATATTTCACTAACACCCATAAACCACTCAGTTATTGTGCAGATTTGTTAATTAAATGTGGGAGCGAGTCTGCTACAAAGAATATTCAATATGTCAGCCCGCTCTGTAAGAAGCAGTATTGTTTGTGCAGTGCTTCATTTAGCAAGTTAAACACTTCAGCAGGCTCACAAGATCCTGCAAAAATAAAGCCAAATCCATTCAGTGCTACTGTTTGACCATTCTGCAATTACTTTTAGAGCTCTGTATTTTTCATTGACCACCAGTGTTCCTGCAACTTGAATTCTTTAATTTTCATCAATTTAGTTTTATGGGATCATTTTAAATCAACATCATGCTTGCTGCTCAAAAAATATGCAACACCTGCAAACACATAATACATCAATGCACACAGAGAACGAGCATTTTTTAACAAGGACAAGCTACGGACTAAATGATAAAGTTTCGCTTTCTTCAAATTCAGAGATAAGAACTAAGTAAATTATTTGATTATTATACCATCTTCAGTGCAGCAAACACAATGCAAAGATCCTGTGGCAATTGCAATGACTTTCTTTCCTTGCAGTCCCTGCACTTGTCGTGGTCTTCTAACATGGTCATCAGATCCATGGCCTAACCGATGATAATCTCCTTTGCCCCTGCACAGAGAAGAGTAAAACATTTCAAAACTGTGTTTTAATCATGGAAAAAATGTAATGACAGATAATGTCTGATATTTGAACTGGAGATGTACTTATGAAGTCCAATACCAAAATATTCTCCACATATTCGACATCAATCAGCCCTATTTCGTATGGATGTGATTCTGCTGACACACACAAATTCTTAAATGTGCAATTTGCTGTTCCTACTTATTCTGTGTAAGGTCCTACTACCACTTTTGCAGGGAGAGATTTATTTCTTTCTTCTTAAAAGGATCACATATTTGAAGCATTTATCTGCAAAAACAGTATGTTTACTGATCTCAGAGACTGAAACTTCGTACAGTTAAAGGATGTCATGCAAACAAGGCAGCAGAGAGTAGCTGTGAAGGTATTTTGCTTAGTCTTTTTACACATTTAAGTCTAGTTTAAATGAGAAAATTTGGAATGATGTAGGAAGATTAAAACCATGAATTCTAAAATCAAAATCTCACACTACAGCCACGACAAGCTAGACAAGATTTTGATAATACATGAGAATGTTATTTGTATGGCCAAACTTCACGAACGAAGCTTTGGGCAGGGCTCTCCCCACGTGGCTGTGCCCTTCCAGCCTGTGCAGTGCATTTTTTAGGTGAGGCACAGCGTGCACAGAACTGGCCCCACCCTTTAAGTCCTGAGGTCCATCTGCCATGGCCGAGCGAGCTTGGACAGTGACAGTGAAGTCCTTGGGACTGTCACAGCACCCGGTACTAACCAGGGCTGACCCTGCTGAGCATCCGAGATGTGGCGGGATGGGATGGCAGGGAGGCATTGAACTGCCAGGGGACGGTCCCACTGAGACTGGAACTCAGGTCCTTGGGATTCAGAGTCCAGAGTGCTCTCCTTTACACCATGGGACTGCCCTTTGAGAATGTTATTCCCACTACTATCTTCCACCCCGCATGACAGTTCATGCTTGTAATTCTTCTGTCTCCAAGACAAAACACTTGGAGTTTTCATTCATAGCACTATAGAATGTTCCCTAAACTGACAGATTTTATTACTAATCATGACAGAGGAGTTCAAAAGATTTTTGATGGGATAGATCAAAACAGTGATGGCAGTGTATTACTAGTATCTGTTACAGACAAGGTTATAACTAATACTGTCACAATAACTAATACAAAATACTTACCATGTATATACTGCTCCAGATTTGGTAAGGGCCACAGAAAACTGTGATCCACATTCTACTTTAACCACTCCAAGGCCTGTGAGAGAATCAATCTAGAAAAATAATACCAAATGAAATCAGACTTGATTAAGGAGGCTACAGTTTCATAGACTGCACAGTCTTAAGTGAAGTATAATGTGCAATTGTATGTCTATATGCATATTTACAAACTAAAACGTTAACACAGATAACTTAGAAGAATTCTACCCCTTGCGTTTTTCTACCACTTCCTACTTAAACACTAAAAAGAAGCTCAAATTTTGCAAACTGTTGAAGATCATCTCTAGTATGTTTTGCCAAGTTACTTGGCAATTGCCCAAGTAGAAATGATAAGGCTTTGTCTACAAACACTCAACATTAATCATCCCTAGCTGGATGTGATTCTGCTGACATAATAAAAATATTTATACCTCGAGTAGAGTCTTCCTATTTATTCTGTGTAGGCCCTTAAACCACTCTCCCATCAATCTTATGGGACTGATGAGTGATGAAAAATAAACAAGCTATTTTCTCTTTATGTTACATCATGCTGGAAACATTTGGAAACAGAATGGGGATACCTATATCCAACTAATACAGTGTGATTGTGGATTTAGGATCTAAAATCCACTGTGCGTGGGTATACACAGTGACACACATATTTCTCAAACACATGCAACATTCATCTTCATAACAAGTGCTGGAATTCAAATTTGATTGCTACATGGATTTAATTTGTAACATGAAGAAATTCTAAGTCAACCATGCATTCACAGGAAAGGTTCAATATAAAGTTTAATGTAAGTTTAATATAAGATTACTTTTCAGTGATTTGGTACCCCTTTCTGGAATGAACTTATCACTTTAGGAGTATTATGGAAATTTATTAATACAAGCCAACATGAAGATTTCTTGGCAAAATCTAATGTTTTGACTGGAATCAAAATCAAAATGAGAAATATTGCTCAAATCAACAATGTTCTCCAAAGAAAAACTTCCAAGTGCTACTTCATCAACCAGCATAAAATGTCAAGACTTGTTATTGTAGCCTATAAAGTTCATTCTTAACAACAATCAGAAGAACCCTGATGTCCCTGGACTGGTCAAAGTTTGCACATATTGGCAAATCTGTCTTCAGTATTCTACACCAACATCATGGTTTGTAAAGCAACAAAATTACACTGAAATACCTTCATTGGTACTTTACAGCCATCACTGCCTCCTCTCCCAAGTTTTCCATAGTCTCCATCACCCCAAGACCAGACTGTATCATCATCAGTCAGGCACAATGTCTGTGCATCTCCACTGCCACAGGCTATATCAATCACACGGTAACCCTGGAGAGCTTCCACCTGTAACAAAATCAGCCAGTCTTGTTCACAATACATAACTCGGTCATTCAGTTTCAGAAAAGATGAAAAACCCAACTTTGTACTTCAGTGGAACTACAAGTCTGAAACAGCACAGGCACAAGCAAATAAAGGCAACTCAAGGGCTTTGCTATTTTCAAACCAGCAAAATGAAAGCTAACTATGCATTTTAAATACAGAATTTATTTATTGTAATTGGTGAAATAGTTAATTTTTTTGATCTAAAATGTCAGGGAAAACAATCAATAAGAAATACTTAATGTTATCAAAAAACATATTCTATTCAAATAATTTCAGGCTCTCTGGGCAAGTACTGAATACAGTAAGAAAAAAAAAGCTTTATTTTCAAAGTCTTTTACTAGTATACAATTTTCAAGCACTTGTGTCATAACCTGAAATTTCATCAACTTCTTTGAAAAAGGTGCGCCACCTAGTGATGAAGTATGGGATTTGGAATCACCAAGAAATAGCTTAGTGACCCAAATACGTATCACATCCTTTCCATCCTCACAACTATTTGAAATAGATTATAGGCAGCACAATCCACCATCCAAAGCAGCATGAAACTTCACATACTTCAACTCACCTACAGGTGATCTATTGTCACACTAACAAAGAACATGGAGAGGGGAAAAAGGAAAGGTGGGGCAGACCTCGCTTTTTCAGCATCAGGGGAGAAAGAATATTTGAAAGCATGTGGTAAAGTTCCAAAGAGGACTAAGAACGTATGATACCCCATCTCACAAATTATAACACTGGAAAAAGTTAATGCTTGTATGAAAAGAAATATATACAAAAAGCTATGAATAAAAATAACATTCCATTGGATTCAAAAAATGCAACCTTAGCCTTTGCCATATTTTCAGCAAGAGAATACCATTAGCAACATGAACTCTCATTTCAAAGGCAGGGCAGTTTTCTTAATACCACTATTTCTGACAAAAAGCTCTTAGATTCTAGTTTTCCTGAGTGCAACTGTCTGAATTTCTCAGTATACTCATTCTTCTCACAATCCGCAGTGTCCAAGTTCTTAGATTTACCACTTAATCTTCTTCATCAAAAATTGCTTAACTCAACTTTCTTTGGCAAGTTGTAATTAAATCCTTTGTAATTACTTTGATTAAATTCTTACTAACTTCATATATATTCAGTACCATCTGAGTATTCAATCATGACAAGAGTATCATTATTTTGTCAGGAGAAAAAAGCAGTTTGCAAGTGACTATCACTGTTTTTACACTGTTATATTTTCCAGGAAGTAAATAACGAGGAGACACAAAAGACAAGGAACTCGTTACTTTCATTGCAAACTGCTCCTGGGAAAGGATGAAATTTACTTACTCAGGGGTGGAGTATTTGATTTGGGGTTTTCTTTAAATCTCTAAAACAAATTCCCTGTAAGTTGTTTAGTGACCACTAGCAAAGTTTTGCAGCAACTCTTTCATTTTATCCTTCCAGTTGTGGCAACTTGTTAATTTCTTACAAATACATACCACTGGTTTTAGCTCTTTCATTCTTTATACGCAGAGATGCAAAAAGTTACAAATCAGAAGGTTGGACTAGGACTGTGTAGTACTCCAAAGATTTCTTACCAGTTTAGGTTTTAGTTGGTCCTCACTATCTCCATGGCCAAGGCGTCCATATCTTCCCTTTCCCCATGTAAAAAGGTCCCCTGCAGCTGTAATACAAGCGCTGTGTGCTCCCCCAGCAGCAATGTCAACCACTTCTATACCTCTTAGAGACTCGATTACTCGAGGACGATCACAAGGGCTGAAATGAAAACATCTGTCTGCAGAGAACTTGCGGAACAGACCATTCACATTCACCAATAAATGGAGAGAGCTTCTTAAAATAAGACTAAGGACACCAAAAACTACTGAGTATTTGCTTTGCTCCAGTTAAAATCCTAAAGATTTATTTTTAATTAGTCATTCAGAAATATTTATAGAGGCCTACAAAAAGCAAGAAGTACTTACCACATGTAATACTACAGCACTAGATGTATACTGAAACTACAAAACCACTTCTATTAAAATCTAGCCAAAGCCAAGCATTTACCTTGGAAAATCAGTCCAAATTAACATTACCAAAATTGCTACCATAATTGTACTAGAATAAAATAAGTAATGTTTTATACTATGTATATATGTATATTTATACTATGTATATCTGTATATTTATACTATGTATTATATGTATAAAACATAAAGTTGCCCCCATGGACTTCAGCATTACTTTTACTTTTTGGATCAGAACACTTCATCACTAACACAACAAAATTTCTCACTCAATGTACGCAACAGTGCCTGTGGAAACCAGGAGGACAACGGTAGTTTTGCTCTCAGAAGTGCCTAAAGTTCCACATATCCCCAAGACAGATCCCAAAGGAAAGCCACTGAACCTTAGCATCCACAGATATGTTAGAAGACAATATCTAAATACAGAAATCAGGAGTAGCTGCTTATCTGAAAAATATTTTGTGGTTCTCTAATTTTAAAATATATTTCCACATCACTACTTAACACTGACTTGTGCATGTAGGCAGTACTCATACAGCACTTTTAATTTAGAACAACTGTGATAAGTATCCATTCATAAGTTTTTCTTAAAATAATATTTGAGTGCTACTTACCTTCGGTTTCCATGACCAAGTTTACCATCTTCTGCTTCACCCCACGAATATACTTCTCCCTCAAAAGACAATGCCAAACAGTGCTTTCCTCCTGAGTTCACTGCAACTTTCTTTATGAACACATGTTGAATGGATTCCAGTAAAGTCGGAGTAGAAACTGACTCTGTTCCTCCAATTCCAAGCCTACCACCTGCTCCATATCCAGTGGCATATAGCTTTAAAGTAAAGAATAAAATTTAATTTAGTTTGCCTCATGCACAACATTCGCTGGAGATATAGAGAAGAATTCTTAATGTATGTATGCCAGAATTCCAGTTAAAGGGAAGTCTAAAAAAAGAAGTTTCTTATGGGCCTCTTAATTTCTCTCTTTTGGAAAATAAGAAATATTGTGAAGCATTTCACAAAAACTTTAGGAAAACATGGCTACATTCAAGTCAATAAGAACTTTCACTGACTTAACATATTTAGTTTGAAATCCTAAACTTTATTTTGTAAAATTCTAAAGAAATCATGCCTTTGCATGCTAGCATTACAAAATTATCTATCACTACCACCTGTAGCTCTCTTTCAAAAAGCATTATTCTAGTGTTCTTTCTTCTGTACAATATCTGCACCTAAACACAGTTGCTTCTTTCCCTTCACAATTTTAAGTCACGCTTTTCACTCTTTTTGTCTCTCTGAAAATAATTTCTTACAACAGAATTATGCCAAATGTCATTAATCTGCCCTTTACCCTTCTGTAAATAATTAACAAGGATAATACTGATCTCGAGGAATTATTACAGTACCTCACTAGATGAACATAACTGTTACACAAAGCCCTAGCTAAAATTCTCCATCACATCATCCTCAACAGAGAGCCGCCATCTGTACAAAAACTTTTCAAATTCATGAACTTATTTTTCTCCTATACCTTACACTAAACTTCTGCACTGTGATTCCTTTCTGCTCATGACTTAAGCATCTGCAAATTGGTTATCCTGCAATATCTAACTTACATTTAGCCAACTATGAATAATCTCAGATTACACCTCTCCCTTGTCAGAGAGACATAATCACCACTACATTTTACTGTCTGTCCTGTTTTATGGAACTCTCTGAGCACTTTGTGTGTATCCAGCTTTGTTTCCCAAAATTTGATCACATTTTTGAACTGATAACTAAAGTATGTGTCATTCCTAGAATGCACTGGTGGAATTGGTACACTTCAGATTCTTTAAAATAGTCAAATAAAACAAAACTACTACTACTACCAATAACAATAATAAACCTGTGCTATGCACATTATTTTCATTTAGCCAGACCCATTATGAATGAGGATGAAATATTTCAAGGGGGTCAAACAATTGCTTGTTGCATCCTTACTTTCCCATCAGCAGTCACTGCAAACAGAGTCTGTTCACCGCCAATTAACTGCACTGGTCTGAGGGTAGCAAGAGCTTCACAGGGAGTTGGGACTTTGACTTTTGCCCCTTCAATTCCACCAAGTTGTCCTCTGTGATTATGACCCCAACCATAAATAGTTCCACTGCCTCCAGCTGAAAGTGTCCAATCATCAGGTCGCCTGCAGAAAATGCAAAACAAATTCTTAAAAGAGCTTTTGGGAAGTCACAGAAAATGCATTGTACAACAACAAAGGATCACAAGACCAAACCAGTGACAGTTGAAAGAAATAACCTGTTCATCCACTGAACAAGCTGCTCATCCTGTTCTCTCTTGAAGACATCATGACACTCATGAAGAACATCCATATTTTCATTATCTGCCATTAATTCTCGGATTTTCTTTGCCACCTGTTAAACATTTTGTATTAAACAACATTATTCAAATTATCAGTTACTCCTATCATGGTTAGCATAAAATACTCCAATCTCAGTGTATCTTATTACATGAAACACTTTCATATGTTCCATTAACCATTTAAAGAATTCCCGAAGTACCTCATCAAGGAAAAGGCGAGGTAATGGTGTTCTTTTATCAAGAGCCACAGCAACCCTGGATGCCATACAGTATCTCCTGAACCAGGCCCATTTGTGCGTCTCTGCACAGCAAGGGAGAGTGTCCAGCTCCAGATCACAAGCCAGAGCCACAAGCACCTGTAGACAATCAAAAAACATTTTAGAGATGGATTGAAAAAGTGCAATAACAATTAATATGCATTTCGTATAGTTGAATAGTGCATAGACCAGTAGGATCTGAACATGGTCTCAAAGACATGTAAAGTACAAGGAAAACTTAGAGTCATCTTCATTACCCTCATTGATGGGGCAACACCAAGTTACCCACACTAGGTCACATGGTTAGGTATCTAATTTCCTCTTCCAACTCAGAAATTTTCATAATCTACCTGTGAAAAACACTCCTAGATTAATTAACTTTTCTATATGAAATACCATGTACTGAAATTTTCACCTTCCATTTCTAAACTAAGTCTCCTTTCTATAATTAAATGATCATTTAATTGATTTTTAATTAGATTCAATTTCAAAGCAATTGTATAAACTCCCAAGCATTTCTTTTTGTTAAGACAGGTGAGCCCTCTTTAGTTTCACTGTTATTGCATGGGAGGCTTCTTCAGCTTTCATTCTTCTTGCTCTTCTCTAGACTTCCTCAACTTAGTTATTTTTATTTTGAAGCACAGGATCCAAAAGAGAATAGCCTTCCACTTAAGACATTCTTATTTGTTCCAATTGGATGTAAGTAAAACTTTCAAGGTATTTAACTGACTAGCTAAATAGAGATATACAACACTCCTATTAGGACAACTCAGAAATCACATACTGAAAAGTGCAGCCTACTGTACTTTTAAGATGGTTTTCTGACCTACCTAGCTGTGCCCAGCCAGATTTATATTTGTATATTTGATTCTCCTTTTAGAAGTAGTATTCTAGTTTGTCAAAAACATTCTTGATATAGGACTAGGTGATCTTAGCACATCTTATTAAAAAAATCCCACAATTATTTTAATGAATTCTTTACTGATTGTATTTCATTACCTTAAAGAAAGGACTGTGAAGCAATTGTTTGCCACCTCTCACAATGGGGTCTTCATAGTCAAACTGTCGTTGCAAAGCTTCTGGAAGACCTTTAACCAAAGCAGCTAAAGCACTCCCTGTGAAACTCTAGAGACACCGTAGAACTAGAGTCAGTCTTACTGTATGCATTACAGAAAGTACATCATTTAAAAGACTGTGACAAAGCACAAGTAACTTCTTAAACTACAGGTAAAGTAGTGTGAAGTATCATTTACATCCAGTTCTTAACACAAAAGTATTTCTACCACCTTTCGGCAATTCCAAAAGCACATTTATAGTCTTGGAATTAGCCATGTTTTTTTCTAAAATAAAGTACCTTTACAGACTTGCAGCCCTGTGAAAGAAGACTTTATTTGCCCATTTCCTATTTTGCCTTTAGTAGCAAAAAAGTTGTACATTGAACGCTTTACATATATCTCAATGTGAAAACTGTGAAGAGGAGAGCATCACTGCCTTCTTACCAAAGCTCGTGTTTCTCCCTCGTTATCCCCTAGGATCCGGTTGATGTTAATGGACTGGCCAAACTCTGTTGTGAGCAGTTTCCGTAGTCTCTGCAAGGCCCACATTCTGTGGCCAGCAGCTAAGGAAAAATAAAATGATTGTTTTAAGTAATTGCGGTCTTCATGTGCTCAACTTCAAACAGACTTAATTTTAAGACTGTACCTACCTAAGGCACTCAGTTGAGCACAAGCTGCAAGAGAAGCTGCCAAGCGAGGAACTATACTCCTGTTGGAAGCAAAATTTAAGCGAAAATCCAACAAACATGTAACCAAATCCATTGAGGGACATGACAGAATGCATCGATCTGAGAGAAGGTCTTTAGGGCCTGCAAGAAACAAAAGGCAACAACAACAAAAAAAAAAAGCTGAGGAAAGTTTGTCCTCAGACTTAAGTAAGAACAGAATACAGGCAGGAATTAGCTGATCAAATACAGCATCTGAGTTGATCTATTCCACCTCCCTCTGAAGGGACTGGAAGAAAGTTGCACTTTCATGACCTAATTCACCTGATTTCAAAACAGATGCACTGAAAAATATAAAGGCATTTGATATGAATTATGACCCAAAAATTAGCTCTCTTCACCAATGAAAAGGCAAACTAGAGCTATTACAAAATATTTTTATCTCTTCCTTATGTACAAGTGCACCTTCTCAGGACTGAGTTGAAAATGTTTCTTAAGTATGAATGGAAATGTTTTCTTAGTATAAAGATAGATGAACTATTGAACTTTGGCAAGTAAATATCATGCAAGAAATGCAACTGTAAAAAACAGACAAGAAAATCTCCTTGTTTACCCTTCTGTAAATGTCATGTGTGACACCTTACCTGCAGCTGGCATGATAGGGTAAACAGTGAATCGCCATCCCCATCCGTTCACAGACCCGTCACTGATGAACTTCCACTTCAACTCATCCCCTGGAATTCGCAATTCACTAGACCAATCTGACCACTCACGACCTGTTACAGTAGGGAATATGAACATATTCATCTATACTGTCTGAGCCAATATGCAAGCCATTCATCAACAGCAAGTTCCCTCCATGGTTATGTATTATAAACATCACATAAATCCATTAAAAAAAAGATATACGTAAATCACATAAACATAACTATCAAGATGTTACATGAACAAAACTTAAGTCTTTAACAGTTCGATTAGCACTGCTAGCAGATAGCCTCAGTACTTTCATTACCACATTCAAGAGGCATTATAAGAGCTTACTAAAATCCATTTTTAATTATATTTCATATTACAAAAATACGTAACAACATATACATTTAATTAAGCTTTACAGCTTCCAACCAGGAAAATAATCAGAACTATCTCAATAATGAAACATATGTATCTGAAACAGTCTGGGGAAAAACGGGTCAAGAGTAAAAGCTCACATCATGACTGTCCACAGATGTTATGCACAGGCAGTAACTACTGAGACCCTTGCACATAATGTAGCATATGTGTAGGCTTAACACAGAATTTGATGAGATTAAAAATATTCCTCTAAAATCTAGTACAAATTAATAGTGCTTAAAAATTAAATCTGACATAATAAGAACTAAGATGTGAAGAATTCACGTAGTGTCACATACATAAGGCCAGAGTAGAAAACAAAGGGAGAACACCAAGCTATTATTTTGACAGCAGAAGAGCATTTGTATTGACTGTACAAAAGCTCTCTCAAAGTACTATTTGAAAAAGAAAAAAGCTAGTAAAAGAAGTATCCTTTTCCAAACATGTTCCAATTTGTTAAAATACACTTTGATTATACAGAAATTCACACATGTTGGCAGGGGTGTTAAACACTGATGTTTTACAGGACAGCATAACATGCTTTTCTGAGAGATTCTCTATAATCAAAGATGCAAGATCAGTCTTTGTGTTTAGATCACACAAAAGTTTTAGTTTAAAAGAGAATATCAATTTACATAGCTTTTTGGGTTTTTTTACTGGCATCCCCCTCACAAGAAGTCAGTCACATGCAGTGGTACATTTCATTCAGAATTTAACAGTAAGCCACACAAAACATTTTTGAAAAGCACTGGTTCTCATAACCTGATCGGACAGAAACAATTCTGTTGACACCGTCCATTATAGTGAGTGGGTCATGGCGCCGCTCTGTAGAACACTGGCGATCAAATTCTACCCTCAGTCCCTCAGCACCTGAACAGCAACACAGAATTCACAGATTTCTACAGAGAAATCAGTACCACAAACAGATGCAGTGTTTTAGAAATCCACATGAAATCAAACAGTTGTTTGGAAGCCATAGTGCTCATTAATAACTTCCTTTGGTTTAATGACACTATTTGTCTGTAATTTCTTCTCTTTGCAAGGCTTAAATCACAGCAAGTTCATGTGAGTAGGAGCTAGCAGGCAAAAGACCATATTCGAACACTCAAAACTGAAGTTGCAAAAGACAAAAAAATGCCTATTTACAGTGAAGGCAAACAGCTCTCTGTTGCCTCTAACTTTTGGTAATTATTAGGTAAACTTACTGAATGAGGGAAACACTAAATGAGAAGACAGCATTAAAATAAAAATGTATTTCCCTTGCACAAGACTAGAAATTAAGTGTTCAATTACTGACCCTGAAAAAGACTCAGCCTTTCTCTGCTCCGTAAATTAACAGAAAACAGTAATGATACACAAGTGCAATCCCAGTCAGTGAACCCAAACCCACACATTTCGTAGGAAAGAGATGTCCATGCAGTATGCAAGTGCTTCAAGAAACACTTTTTTAAAGCAACAGGATACATAACATGGCCTTAGAAGTTCAATATGCATTTTTGCAAGCTAAGGAACCATTTCATGCATTCAGGCTTGAAAATAAGCAGATCTTAGCAACGTAACTTTAAGAACTCTGTACCTGGTATTTTAACTGTGCCACTAGAAGAGGTATCATCAGTGTATGGATGGCTGCTTTCTACCACAACTGGTTGCGAAGAGAGGCGGCCACTTTGTGAATCAGTTGCTACATCTTCTAGTTCAGTAACACATAGCTCCAACAACATATCAGCAACCTAAGAAAAGAAAAATTACACTTTACAAACAGAATGTTTGGCTAGTTCCAGAAATCTAAGCCAACCACCCTTCTTCCCAAACTTAAAATAAATAACCTTTTTTCTGAATTCTGATTCATAAACCATCATATTAATTCAAAAATACTCTTTTTGGTAGTGTTAAAACTATAAAAACTCCTAAAACTAAAAGCCAGAAAATGTCAGTTTTCAGTAAAGAAATGTCAACATATAATTGTTTATCCTTACAGAAAAAGCAAACTATTAAATCTAAGCCCTAAAGCACAGACCAAGAGATTAATGAAAGGTATAAATATTTAACCAGTGCAAATCTCTGTTTAGGGAGAAAATTACAATAGTACTAATTTTAAAAGAGCAGTTTCAAATAAAAATTCTGACTGCAAAACTCAAAACCCCCATGCAAACACAAAGTTGTTCAGCTACTCACTATTAATGCTAGGAAAAAAACCCCATAACTAATGTATAAGTGCACATATAGCATGTATGTAATTGGACTGGGGAAACTACATCTCTAAGCCAACGTAAATACATACAGCTCATCATTGGAAATCACCATTAACAGTTTTAGAAATCTTAAAAAGAAATGCATTGCTACTCATTAGGGAAAAACTACTACTTGAAGGGTAGAGCTACAAGAATTATTAAACAACTTTCAGTTCATTACTGTACAGAGATGTTCTGTAAATAATTTATGATTTTAACATTCTATTTGTCAGCTGTACAAAAAACACGCACACACACACTGATAATTTGTAAATAGCTAGAAAGTTCAACGCGTCAAATGTAAATCTTAATAATTAAGAAGAATTATTTTAAATGTTAACTATACATCAACAGCATTTTTAGCTAGCAATAATGACTGTATCAATCTGAGAAACAAACTCAGATGCAAAACAAAACCACCATGGAAGGTTTTAATGAAACTTTCTACAGATCCAGCAAACTTGGTTAATCCACTTTCACTCCGATAACCACAGCCAATACATAAATATGTTAATTAAGCTTTTATCTGAATACCTAATTACAGCATGACAAATTGAGAAATTAGCCTATTACTGACATCTGTAGCACACGCATATATTCATGTAATAGTTCGACTAAAATTATTAAAGCACACACGCATTTAAGTTCAACTGAAATGTTTGTGTTTATTTAAGATTTTCAGTGTGTTGAACTGTACTTCTGATACAAGAAAATATTCTAGGTAAGGTACTAATAGAAAGGACATGGTTAAAATGCAATAGAAATAAAGCCTGACCTGTGGGTAAGCTGTGCCCATGCCAGACAGCACAGCTGAAAGAACATCTCTTCCCTTTTCACCTGCTCGGTTAGACACAGCAAGCTTTAACAGGTCAACCATGACTCGTGTGTCATCTGGTACCAGAAGACTCGTAAACTCATCCAAGTACTGCGGTTCTGGTCCAGATACCTTACTTTGACTTTCTACATCCTACAAAACAAAGAATAAACATCCCTCTGTCTTTGGATAGATTTTTAAAAATGCAGTCATTTACAAAATAACTTTTAAAGCACAAAAGAAAAGCAAAACTGCTTGATAAAAGCATGGTAAGGGCTTAAGTTTTAAGGAAGGTATTGACAACATTACCTCTTTGGTTTTTGTCATGGTTTCTGCAATGATACTGGCAGCTCCAGGATCATCTGTGACTGGAATGAAAGGACGGGAAGAGGCAGCAGCAGCTGAGGGAGTTACAGCAGACGGTGTCACAGCATCTTCCGAAGGAACAACCTAGCCAAAAAAAATAATAACTAATAAAAGCTTCAGCAATACACTGTGAAACCTTTAAGAGTTTGATTATTTTTTAGAAGGGCTAGTGTTCAAAGACAGCAGCAATCTAAACACAGCTGTAACTTCAAAACCAATAAATTCACTGCCTGTATTTTTAGCCTCTATTTTAAGTTCCTAGGACAGAAAAACAGCCAACACCCCTCAATGCCAGCTGCTACAAAAACATACCATAAAACATCAGTGCCTGCATATAAGTCTACAAAGTACAAGACAAGCCCTAACAATACATGTCCAAATTCACAGTTTGTTAAAGCAAAAGATCTCTGCTTTTAGTAGCAAGCTTTTCCCTTTTTTCTGTTTCTGTCAGCAGAAAAAAATCAACAGACTAGTTCATTTAGGGCCTCATGTCTACATTAATTGATCTAAATTTATAATTACATTTCATTCAATAATGATCAAATATCCTGTTATTCTTGATTTTTGTTAACATCGCTCCTGTAAAATTCATTATCTCCAAAACATTACTACAAATCATCACAATTTCACTTAAATGACGCTTCTGAAAGCTCAAAACTCGTTTCATCCTAAAATCTTGGGTTTTCCAAATCTGACACACACACACAGAACCCTGAAATTAAAGCATGAAAGACTTTTTTATTCTCTGCTATTACCAAACTAATTGAGATAATATTTTTCAGCTTTACAGTTAAAAGATGACGTGAAAAATAATTTGACATTTTACCTCCCCTCTCCTGTCCTGCCATGGGTTTGGGCTCAGCCTCTCTTCTATATCTCCTACAAGCATGCATTCATCTCCATTTACAGGGCTTCCTGCAGAAGTAGCATCTGATGGGGGGGCTGGCGACGAAGAGGGACATTCTACTGGTGCAATCATACTTGCAGGCATCAATGCTCCAACAACTGCATCCCTGAAATCATTTAGGACAGGTTAACATAAACCTTACTATACTCCCTCACTGAACTTGAAAAATAGTATTAGTTTGTCTTAAAATAATAAGGTAAGGTTTCCAAGCTATAGAATTTAGAGAGT
This sequence comes from Sakesphorus luctuosus, assembly GCA_013396695.1. NCBI lineage: Eukaryota > Metazoa > Chordata > Aves > Passeriformes > Thamnophilidae > Sakesphorus > Sakesphorus luctuosus. Next base: position 1,153,567 of record VWZD01012784.1, on the reverse strand, counting down.
AGTTTACCACTATTCTCATTTGGGCCTGAGGATTAAATAGTTGTGTTTTAAGGCCACTATTTTAATCTGAGTTTCTCTTCATAAATTTTAGCACAAATAGTCTGTTCTGTACTAACAACGAGGGCACTGTAAAGTTTTACTGTTGTTTCCACCCTGACCCTGACTACTTCCTCCATATCATCTATCATGATTTACTTACACTGCTGCCACATTATTTACTTGAGCTTCTTAAAGAAATACATTTTTCCCCCCAGGAAATTTAAACTTTTGTAAACATAACAGCATAAAGATAACATCAACATGAAAAAAATTTAAAGGAAGCTTAGGTCCATCCTGAGGAGTCCAAACTTGTCAAGCAATTTATACCTGACTCAAGAGACTTTAATAGATAGTAAGATGTCCCCTTTTGCTCTGCAACAGACCAGAATGTTTCCATGCCTACCTGGCATACATGATTTGCAATGCCATCAGTATGTGAGATAACGCCTGCTGTTTGGCAACATTCCCATCAAGTGACAGCAGAATCTTAGCAAGGGAAGGGCGATTCGGCTTGGAACTGTTTGCCCCACTGATTTTGTTACTGGCAGCAGAAGAATCTGCATCTGAAGGAACACCTGGAGGGTGGGGAGAAGAGAAGGCAACCATTCTTTAATGGTGTAATACATAAATAGAACTGATTTATCTAAATCATAAAGATGACTGTAAGACTAACTCTGTAGTAGATTCTTAAAGTGCAGTGCCTGCAGTTACAATAATAAAATCAATATTGAGGCTTTGCAGCAAGAGCTTTTGTAAAATAGTGTTTGACTTTGTTACTTATGAAGATTAACGTAACATACATAGAAATATTTTGGTGATCAGCACCTAAAGCAATTTTCTCAAATAACAAGAATATTTATTAGGTACAGATTCCCTTGGCCACGAAAAAGCTTAATTAGTAAAATGTTTGGTGCTTTCATATACAACACAAAACATTGCTGTTTTGACTCCCTAATTCTTAAGTTGCTTACCGTAGAAACAGGAGGTAACATGTAAGAAGATGAGTATTACAGTAGCATTCATCTATCATTACTACCAGAAAG
>VWZD01012784.1:1076274-1152404 GCA_013396695.1 Sakesphorus luctuosus | reverse complement strand
CAACCCTGCATGCAGGCGGTTCAGGATATTGGTCATTTGAGACTTGACCCCGGAGATGACAGTCTCTTGCGGCAGCATCCTGAGCGACCAAGCAGCCTTTTCTAGGGACAGCGCAGCAAGCGTGGGTAGTGCTCTTCCCAAATCTTCGTTCGCGAAGCCTAGACATGATGACTACCAGAAAGACAAAGTCTTTACGGTCCTTGAGAAAGCCTGTTGCATTCTGATCCACTGAACAACAATAAAAGTTAAAACCAACATGACTTCTGAGTTAGCCCTTTACAAGTTCCACTTCCAGGAAGAGGTTTTGTTTGGGGTTTTTTTAGAGGCATATTTTGTTGTTTTGTGATTTTGTTTTTTTAAGACAATCTTCTTCTTGTGTTCTTCTATCACCTACTAATCACACAAAAAACAAACACTCCAATACCATTAAAAGAAAAAACAACATACGGCAAAAAATACCAACCAAGATAAGAAGCACCTAAAGGGTCCCTCGCTGTCTGGAAAAGTACTGGTTCATGAACAGATGGTGTAGCCACATCCACCGTTGTCCATGCTACACTGTGGGAAGATCCACAAGCAACTCGAGTGATTTTCTGGCCTTCCAAGCCCTGGACGAGAGTGGGTTTTCTGTTGACTGTGGTAGTTCCATTGCCTTGTTGCCCATGGTCATTGTCACCCCAAGCATAAACCTGCCAATAAACATTGCCACATATTACTTAGCTTCACTGCTTATCTCACTTAGGTGTTTCCTCAAAAATTCCTACAAAGGAATGTTAGTGATTTGTACTGTTACTCAAGGACACATAGAGAATCTACTGCCATGACTCTTCCTCTCTCCATTAGATAATGCGGGCATTACCATAGGTTAAAAGAAAAAAACCAAAGCAACACTTTACCATATGATTCATAAATTATTTTCAATTCATAAATGATCGACTGATACATAAATTATTCAGTGTTCACAGTGAACATTAAGTTAGAAGAATTAATTGATTAGTAATTACATTGGAGATCCGAACCAGTACTATGATAATGCTCAATCACAGCAGAAACATCTGGCCAGAATATTATGACTGCTTCTGCATTTCCAGAGCAAGAAGGAGGAATCCGATAATGAGATAATACAAGGAAAGCATTACAAAAGCTACTATGACAAAAAATATCTAAACTCCAATACTAACATGAAAGCTAACACATTTTAAATTACAATCATGTTTATATTTATGCAGGACTGTATAAAGCAAATAAATACCATTACACTTTTCTTCACCAACAGTTTACTTTATTCCTTTTTGGATCAAGCAAAGGGGGAAAAGGAAGGTGACACATAACGTACCTGTCCAGTGTCAGTAACCGCTAGACAGTGGAGTGCACCTACAGCCACGTGCACAATCTTTTTACCCCTCAGTCCTTCCACAACCTGTGGCTTTCGTACATGTACGTCGGTGCCATGGCCAAGCCTGAAGTAGTCACCCTTACCCCTGCAACACAGTGAATGTAACATTCAGAAACAACTACGCTGTTTACATATTCCTCTGTCAATGCAGCTTCCCAATTGAAAATATGTCATTTATCACTGCATTAAATACCAACAGTAATGAGCAAAAAAAACCCCTGAGATTTCATCCACTGTGTTTTTAGTAACCATTCACTCAGTTCTGTTGCTCATCACCAGCAACACTAATTTTCCTCAAGAAAAGTTATGTTATTCTGGAGATACACGTGATATAGCATACTGCTATCTACCTAAAGTTATAACCCAGAAGTTGTGATTTTTTTTTCCTCAAACCATTACCAATTCAAGAAGAATAATAGTTTAGAAGCAACTCAGCCATCCCAGAGCACAGACATATTCAGCTGAAACAGAGCCCAAAATATCTCCTTGTAGACCCACACCATGAAACACCTGTAGGGTTCTGACTAGCCGTAAGTGTTAAGACAAACTGAAACAAGGAATGCGAAAGAATTTTGCAAAGAGTTAAAGACTTCTTAAAGACTGTCATATATCCTTTCCTCCTACTTCCTTTGTCACTTCAAACAAAAAAAAAACTTAAGAGGAGGGAGAGCAAGAAAGAAAGAGTTTCCCTATGACCACTCTGAGGAACAACATCTCTGCTAAAAACTTTTCTCTCCTTTAACCAAAGTAGTAACTAAGAAAAATAAAAGCTTTCTAGATTTCTTCTCATATCATTAAGCAACTGCTGGCAAATAACAAAATAAAAATGATTGGTTTAAATCTACTTAGGTTTGATAAACATCAGATGAGGCAGTCTTATTACACGAGGATGGGGTAAGATCTTGAGCTGGTTACAGGCCTGAAATTGATGTCCCATGCAGTAAGCTCTCAGATTTTACAGAAAGACTTAAATTTCAAAAAGCCAGATTTGTGTCCAAAACAAAGCAGAAACAAGCAGGCAAATAGAAGAAAAATGAAAATGTTTCTGAATAACTCTGTGATCATCTCCTACCAATTCTTGCTTCAAGGCACAATTACTGACAACTCAGTGGCTTTCTGAGCAGCAACAAGCTCCACAGAAACCCTGTGTTTCCAAGGAAGCTCTTCCTAACTGCTCTGAACTTACTTACTTTCTTACTTTCCTGCATGCTTACTCTCAGCCTCTGCTTTAGCTGTAGGCTACATACTCCACTATGGTTCTCAGGTTCTCTTTTCCCTCACTCCACTCCGAAGTCTTGAACTGACATTCCTTTACATGTTCCATTGTGACCAAGAAAGAGAATGTCTTCCCCCTCCTCCACTAATTCCATAAGACCCAGGCATTCTAAGAGAATATAACACACAACTAAGCATGCCACAAGACCGTGTTAGAGTAACTGAACAGATACAACTTGTCTCGAAGAGCTGCCAATTTAAAAGTCACAGCACACAGATAAGGCACAAATGGAGTTAAGACAATAGTTGAATAGTAGTAAATACAGTTCATACTTAGCAATTGCTTTGTTAGTACTTTCTGGCAAATGCAACATACCATGTCCATACCACTCCTGACTTGGTCAGTGCCAATGAGAACTGTGCACCACACTCAATCTGACAAACGCCTTGGCCATTCAGCCTTTCAATGTTCTGAGGAATGTTGCATCCTTCGCTTCCTCCTCGGCCCAGTTTTCCAAAATCACCATCACCCCAGGAAAACACAAAACCTAAGAAACACCAAATTTCAGGTCAAACAATGATCACAGTATTCCTATGTGCTAGAAAGCTTTTGGAACAAGATACTCCTACCTTCATCTGTCAAAGCAAGAGTCTGAGCATCTCTGCTTCCACAAGCAACCTGAATGACTCGGTGGCCAAGGAGCACTTTAACCTACAAAACAGGAGTAAGAAAAAAGTTTCAAAGAAATTGCCTTTTAAAACCTTACAAATGTTTACAAGGTCTTATGACTAATCTTGTTCATTGTGCCCAGCATGATCAAAGAACTATCAAGCGATGGTCACTCAGAATACATCGCTACAGCAGGTTCCAGCTACGTGTCACAGTAGATGCAGGACATGAGTGCTGAAAACAGCACTAGCAATTTTATATCATTTCCCAAGAAAGAGACTGTATTTTTTTGCCTTCCTGAAATAGCTTTACTGTTACTAGAGGTAGGTATACCAAAATCTAATTTAGATCACTTCAAAACAATGTCCTCATACTGCTTTAATGTTTTTAGCTTTATGTTATTTATTAACCACATCTGCATTTCATCAGAGACAAGAAACATTTATTTTACCATCTTAGGCTTCAGTTGTGTGGTATTATCTCCATGCCCCAGTCTCCCGTACTCTCCAAGACCCCATGTATACAGTTCACCACTAGAGGTAATAGCAGCACTGTGGGAACTGCCACAGGCAATATCACGGATACGTTTGGTTTTCAGTGCTTCTATCAACCTGGGTTTATCACAGTTCCTAGAGAAAATGAACAACAAATTCATTGTGTTAATTATGAAACAGTTGCACAACATACTCCAACCTTCATAAACCAAAGAATTTTGTGTGCAAACTAGAAGCAATCTCAAGATAAAGATGGAACACTATGATTCCAAGATGTACTCTAAATCCATAGTTTAGGCTATTTTCACATACTCCCAAGTTTATTTCAATATTTTATGTACATTCTGCAAAACTTAGGTGATAAAGTCAAAATACCAAAGTGATGAATCAGCTAAATAATGTATAATACAAAGGCAAATCAGTATCCTGCCATTGCCCACAGTGATTTGTTAGTAGACAGAGACAGTAAGACTAAGAGGTGACATTCCCATCCCAACTTTGCTTTTTCCAAGAGAGAAATCAGAACTAGACTTCAGTGTCAGGCCTCTATGTCAGTATTAGAAAATTTTACTATTCATATATTTACAATATTCTTTGAATTCAGGCAAAAATATTCAACTTTTCAAGATTTTCTAATACTGACTGTGCATCAGAGCTGCTATTAAGGTTCTATTAGATTATGCATGGCCTCTGGAAAATTTGCTCTCATGAAATTCTCGAGAGTACCAAATCTCGCTTTCAATAAAATTACAGAACACATGAGACAGTTGAACAATAAATAACAATACTGCTCTCATCTGGCCTTTCCTTTTCATTAGTTTGACACACACCCTTATGAATATGTATTTTTTTAATATATCAATCATCTGAGTGGGGTACTGCAACTTTTTACGTATTATGAGCAGTCCTCAAAATGTATCAGAATAACGAAGACTTTCGCACAGGCTTTGTTTCTCAGGTTTTTTTCTTTCAAAATAATGTTCTGTGGGTGTATACTAAGTAAAATCGTGAGAAAATCAGATTTTCCTCAAAGCTGTCCTGTGGAGGATGAAACTCTGTATTACTGAAAAGTCTAAGAAATTTATTTCTGGCTAACAAGTCTGTGAAACAAAGTCTAAAGAAAAGGACTATAAAATATTCTGAGAGGCTTAAATTATGAACTGTTACAGCTCAGGAATGGAAAACTGTTATTGGTTTACTCCTCAGGCAACTCTGAAAACCTTACCTTATAAAAATAACAAAACATTCTATGTCCAAAAGCATGCAATTTCATCAGTAACATCCACTAAACATGTTTCCAAATATTACATTACTTGAATGCCTCCCTTTTAAATTACTGAAGAGTGCTACAAATGCTGCACCATAAATTGTTAAATGCCAACTGGCAGTGCCAAAAAACCAGAAGTTTTCTTACAGGACATTTTTTTATTCCTATTGTATTCAAAATCCTGTTACTGACTATAGTGGTGGTCAGCCGTATTATAACATGAAACACTAATCTTCTCTTAATGAAATACAGACAGTTTGATATCCTTACATTCGACTGAAGTGACCAAGTTTTCCATCATCTCCTTCACCCCATGAAAACACCTTTCCATCAACAGTTAATGCCATAGCATGTCGGCCACCTGAAAGTGTGAACAAAAATTCGAATTTGAGCTTTTGAGCAGGCAGCAGGTCTAGCAACAATTTGACACTGCTGTACTTCTACAATGCAACTGTCGGAGCCTTTCAACCCCATACACATCACTTATTTTCTTCAGAGTTTATGTGTGATTTAATTTAAAATGCAATTAGGTTTCCTGGCACATTTAAAGAAAAATTTTCAGTGAAGCAAGGAAATAAAAGGAAAAAACAAATCCATCATTTAGCAATATTAAAAAATGAAAACACTTCTTTTGAATCAGAGCAAAAAATTGAAATTACCAAAGTTAACTTCCAGCAGATAAGAAAACATGTATGGTCTAAATTCATAGATTTTAATAACAGAACCATTAGACTTAATCTGATATTGTATGCAACAGACAGAATTTAACAACCTGTATTTATTTAACAAACAAAAAGTCTGATTTGTGATGCTCAGGAATCACAGGACCCAAGAAAATCGCAAAGCAACTATTCTTATGTTTACCTATATATGCATAGCAACAGTCAGTACCTGAGTGAACAGCCACCTTCTTTACCACGTAGTTACTGAGAGCTGTAATTTGGCGGGGAATAGGCACAGTTCCACTAGATATTCCTAAACCCAGTCTTCCATTTGTGGCTTCTCCACAGGCATATACTTTACCCTCTACAGTCACTAAAATAAAGAAGGAAGTTTGAAACACCATTAGCATTTCACAGCCGGAAATCTGTTTCTGCCCTTAGATAACTGTATTTATTTCAAACTTCCATTACCTGCAAAAAGGCTTTTGGATCCTCCAGCTACTTGCACAACATTCAAGGCAGACAAGGTTTCAGAAAAGGAAGGAACCTTTATCTATAGCAGACAGGAAATAAAATTCATTACAATACACTTTAATGTTTTACACTTTAAAAGAAGAACTTTTATACGATAAACCAGTTAATCTAACAGGTACTTTCAGATACCTTACACATACCCATTAAGATACATCAGGCAAGACAGAAAACAAGAAAAAGCATTTAATACTATGCTAAATACAAAACTTGAGACAAAAATGCAGTGTAACATAAACAAGGACTTCCTTTTAGTAAAGTTTTCTTGAGAAAACCAAAGAATACAGAAAGGTTAATGCTTTGTTTCTTGAAAGGCATTCTAGGGATACAGGAGTATACATTCACAACAAACAGAAGAAATGCTCTCAACATAATTTTCAGAATAATGATATCTTAAATTGATTAAGCATTTGCCATAGATCTCCCATCTTGCATTGTACTAAATATTATGCATAAATGCCTACACACAGGGCTGAAATTCCTCTTGAATTACACTGAATAGCAATCAAGTTGAATCAATCAAAAGATCAGAATTCATCTTTTTTTCTGATGATTGTACTATTTCCCCATACAAGTAATACATTTTTGCATGCAAACTCAAAAGGAACAGAATATGCACAGTGTTACAAATTTTTAGAAAAACTGGTTCACTATCATCTTAAATAAATGATTGTGTGCCTGCTAAAAATCAGGGCAGATTTCAGAGTAACAACCAAAACACCAATTGTTTCCAATTTTCCATCCAGCAGACATCTACGTGTCTTAACAGTAAACACCACTGAAACCTACTCCTCACAGCTTTTGGTAATAAACTGTAAAATTCCGATTAAATATAAGTTGTGTAAGACTCGTACATTTTATTTTTCTCTGTCTCTCTTTTGTACTGAAGTACGAAAACAACAAACATACCTTGGAGCCTTTTAGCCCTCCCAACTGGTCTTTGTCATTTAGTCCCCAAACAAAAACTTTGGTTCTTATTGTAGCTGCTGATTCAAGCCCAGCTGCCTTCTTTCTAACAAGACTGAACACATTCAGGAAAGAAAATAAACTCAGTTTAGCAAACAGCATGTTTAGCATAGGCACCTCTTTACTGTATTTCCTGATTTTTTTCAGTTTGGAACAGTTTCAGGACTCAAACTGCACTACTACAGTTTAAAAATCCCAAATATTTTGCTGAGCACACATGACAAATGCAAACACATCAAGTTTTAAGCTCAGTTTCCCACTCCAAGTATACTGTAGAAGTCTATGAGTTGTACAAAATTATACCACCTCAGCAGTGTGATAATCTTAAAGAACTTATTTACCAACAAAGAATCTACTTACAATTTCAATAAAACTGATTTTGCTTTACTATAATTCAAGCTAATTGAGTTACTCTTACAATAATCTCCTGATTATAGGAATATATATAGATACTGAGGTTATCAATTTCCCCTTCCATTGTGGTTACCTACCTGCCAGTGTTAGCTTTATCATCATCCTCTTCCTCATTATCAGAAGCAAGGAAAGGAACTGCAGCCAAATCTTCATCCTCTGCACGTATACGGCCCAGTATGCTGAGGCCATGTATTTTGCAATCAATCCCAGAGCTTCTGCACTGCTTGATTGCAATCTCAATATACCTGTGGTACTAAGAAGAAAAAAAAATTGAATTGCCATCTTTCAGGTTCTATATAACTTTATAAAATATAGGAAAAAATTAGAACTTTTGTTTGACTTAACCACCTTAACAAAATGAATCTGTAATTTTAAATACTTGGCTTTTGAGCTCTAAATTCATACTTTATGATAAACACATGGACTTGTTGAGATTTTTTCACTTCCAATCTTGTAAAAGTTTCTTATGCTTTTCTCTTTGATGTTACTCAAAAATATCAGAACTGCCATTCAAAATTATCCCCAAATTTAAAGTTATTTCAATGTCTTCTTGGTTCATAGATATATTGTTTTACATAAAGAAATCCTAAAATATTGTTACTACTATAGAGTTACACTGTGATTATGGTAAAACTTATCAGAAAAAGAAACTTTACTAAACTGCCAGAAATACTGCTAATTCAGAAGAAAAATAAAATGCCATGCTTTAATAATCACAACAGTACTTTTCTCCATCTCTTGCAGCACAGTATTTTTCTGTTGCACACGAGTAACTCTCACACAAACTTCACTTACTTCAGTACAATCACTGAGTAGAGGCACTGTGGTGTCTGTAGGATTTATATTGATTGTCTTTAGTTCTATAAGGTTATTTAAGGAATTACCCCCTAGAAAACAAAACATGGAAAGAAAAGCATTTTTGGAGTGTTTGTTTCACAAAGAGGCACTGTGCATGTTAAATAGATGACTATGAGAACTGAAAGCACATAGTAAATACCCACTGCTGAACGCAAAAAAAAAGTTTCTAGACTTTTCAGAGAACACACACATACCTGAAACTACAACTAAGGAGGGCATGTAGCTGCTGTCTGCAGGGTCCACTATCATCTTTAGTCTGTGAACAAGAACATCTGGAAAAATCTCCAAGCGAATCCAGTGCTAGAGGAAACATAGAATGTCATTTTTAGATGGTATTGTTAGGACCACCATATGGTTAACAAGAATATGTGTGTGATGTTTTTGAAGAAAGCATGAAAAACATCTGTGAATGGTACAAACAGCTGCAATATATGGGAACTGATCAAAGGAAAATGACCTTGTGAACTTCTTGCTTGTCCTACCTCCAAACACAAGAGAAACAGTTGCAGCACAAGATTTATTTCAGCCAAGACCAACACCATTGAGAAGACAGAAAGAACAATACCACTGGAGGTCAAGAAATGAGATATAAATCTTAGGTTACAGTTTGTAGAAAACCTGAAGGAAGGGTACTTGGGGATATTCTCAGCATGACCATAAACAGAGCATTAAAACATCACTGGACAGACAGCTAACTGCAAATCCTGGTGCCTAGGCTGGCCACAAAGCATTGCTGCAGGCCAATAAAACCAGTAAGCCATAAACTAAGGAACAACATTTTTAATAAATTATCTGGATGCAGGAGTCAAATGCATATTAAGCAACTTTGCCAAAGTCACTAAAGTAGGAGAAGCTGTTGACTCCCTCGAACGCAGAGAGACTTTACAGAGCGACCTGGATAGACTACAAGGCTGGGCAATCACCAACTATATGAAATTAAACTAGGGCAAGAGCAGCATAACATCAGGGATGATGGGGTAATCCTGCTTATACTTACAAACTAGGGGATGAGAGGCTGCAGAGCAGCCTCACAGAAAGGAAGCTGGGGGTTCTAGTGGATGAATAGCTGGACATGAGTCACCAGTGTGCACCCACAGTCCAGAAGGCCAACCTCATACTGGGCTGCATCAAAAAAGAGTGGCCAGGTCAAGAGAGGTGATCCTCTCCCTCTACTCTGCTCTCAGGAGACCTCAACTGGGGGACTGCATCCAGCTCCGGGGTCTCCAACACAAGAAAGACGTGGACCTGTTAGGGCAGGTCCAGAGGAGGGCCACAAATGCAATCAGAGGGATGGAGCACCTCTCCTACAACAACAGGCTGAGAGTGTTGTGTTTATTCAGCCTGGAGAAGAGAAGGCTCCAGAGAGATCTCTTTGTGGTCTTCCACTACCTAACAGGGGCTTACAAAATGGAGGGAGAGGGACTTTTTATACAAGTAGACAGTGACAGGACAAGAGGCAATGGTTTTAAACTGAAAGAATACAGGTTTAGATTAGATGTTATGAATAAATTCACTACTCAGAGGGTGGTGAAGCACTGAAAGAGTTTGCCTAGAGAAGCTGTGGATGTAACATCCCTGGAAGAGTTGGAGACAAGTTTGGATGGGCCCTCGAGCATTCTGANGCAGGTCCAGAGGAGGGCCACAAATGCAATCAGAGGGATGGAGCACCTCTCCTACAACAACAGGCTGAGAGTGTTGTGTTTATTCAGCCTGGAGAAGAGAAGGCTCCAGAGAGATCTCTTTGTGGTCTTCCACTACCTAACAGGGGCTTACAAAATGGAGGGAGAGGGACTTTTTATACAAGTAGACAGTGACAGGACAAGAGGCAATGGTTTTAAACTGAAAGAATACAGGTTTAGATTAGATGTTATGAATAAATTCACTACTCAGAGGGTGGTAAAGCACTGGAAGAGGTTGCCTAGAGAAGTTGTGGATGTCACATCCCTGGAAGAGTTGGAGACAAGTTTGGATGGGGCCTTGAGCATCCCGATCTAGTAAAAGGAATCCTTGCTCATGGCAGTGGGCTTAGAACCAGGTAATCTCTCAAGTCCCTTCCAACCCTACCATTCTAGGATTCTGTAACTAGAAAGATGAAGCACAGCTTAAAAGAAATAGTCACATTCGTTATGAAGTAACAGTTTTGTATTTCATATGTCTGTTTTTACTACTCTTCTAACTTACACAAAGGTAACAAATAAATGTATTTCACTAAGGTAAATATTTTCCCTCTTAAGCAGGAAGTATGCCAGAAGAAATCAGGTAGGGCTTAAAGTTACCTTTCCTTGTGAACCAGAAGACTGCCAGCACTGCTCACTACCATCAATAAGGCGTGAAGCCTGATTCACAGAGGATGAGACGTTCAAATTCTTAACTATCCTTGACCAATCATCCAGTAACATTCCCCGCTGGCTACTGTGCCGTCTCTTCAGCTGCTTTCCAGAACGCCCACAGAATACGGGAGACTGACCTGCATGGTTAGGTGAAACATTAAGCACATACCACTCAAAGAAAAATGGCTTCTATGAAACCCATAAGCAATGTGAAAGGAAATAAAACAAATCAAAGGTTTCAGGTAGGTAGTCTAAATTTGGAACACAGAAGCATATCATATTGGTATGGTGATACTACATAGTAGTACCTAATATTCACGCTTAACGAACATGCTCTTTTTTTAAAGGAGTTTCAAGTTTACAAGTTCTTGACTAGATAGCTACTTGAAAAAGGTCCTTTCTTTTAAAACACAGATCAAAATTTATGATGATACATAATTCAAAACACAGGCCCACAGTACATGAATTTTTTACACCATATAGCATATAAAAATATGCAATCAAACCTCAACAAAAGTCCCTCACAGAAGAATAGAAATAGCTACGTTGGAACACTCAAAAATTCAAATCTTGAAGGTGGTTTAGTGAGTTGCCAATTTCCTGACAGAAAAAAATCACTTGCATTTCCCTTTCTAGAAGCTACAAAATCTGTATAGCTTGACTAAAAGAATATTTTAACTCCTCTACCCTATACTGGGGAAGAATTACAGATGCATACCATATCAACTGAATTAACAGAATGTCTTTCTTGTCCTTTAGACAAGCCATCATACACGTGGCAATGCATGTTCTAAGTTGAAATTCACAACTGTATTTTTGAAAACAACTTAAATGCATTTTAAATTAATCTGAGAAACACTTAGATTGTGAAACTTACCTGGTTCATTAATTCTGCCAAAAGTATGTCGAGTGTTATGTTTCCTAGTTTTAAAACAGGTTTCACAAAAGTCAAAATCATCACAGTTTCTGCATTTGAATCTAGGCCCATTGATAGGAAACATCTGACAGCCATCACACCTGATTTGACAAGAGAAAAACAATATGGTACAGGTTAATTGTATCATGAGATAATAGAATCAAGACAATAAGGTAAAGGATAACCCATATACATTAAGAAAAAGGTAAATCATCACTTACGTGACTCCAGGATGAATGCTGGGGACCAATTCCATTTCTGACAACAAGCCAGTCCAATGAGACTGTTGAGGAAAGTCTACAATAACATCTTTTCCATTGGCACTAAACGCTGTGACAAAAACATGGAGAAAATACAATGTATTGCAAATCTCTATAAAATTAAGCCAAAGCTGATTAGAATAATATTCTATTTGAATTCCTCTGCTCCTATTTTTTTCATTTATTTTTCTTAGAAACAGCTCCCAAGCAAAAGTGTATTTCTAAGCACAAATAGGGTATAAACAAAATCTGCACCTCTTCAAAAAGCCTGTGCTTCAAAGATTACATCAATAACATCCTTTAGAGCTTGACACTAGTGTATCCACTTTCTCCTCACTTTCTTATGAAGCCTTCAAGTTAGAATTATTTCTTTAAAGCAAAATCATTTGTGATTCTTCCAAAGTATAAACGAGAACAGGAAGCTGCACAGATGCTTAAAGGCTTTTACTGTATGTGAATGAAGTGGCTCAAAAGCAGATGAACATGCTAACAAAAAGTGTTGCCACTCAGTACATGCCTAAATTAATCACATACTTCAAATGCATTTTGTATTCTCTATCATCAAAAAACAGTGTGATTTTTATATGTGTCTTGAAGAAAGTCTGCATGGTTTCAAGTTTTATTACCTCCCCTTATCCTATTTTGAATATACATTACCTTTGACAATTCCCACACTTCGGTGAGTAACTGAACCCCATTTGTATTTGGGTGTAGTGACAGTGCTTTTCACACGTACTTTGTCACCTATCTTGATATGAGAGGCAGAACTCTGTGGTGGGAATCCTAGCAGATGAGAGAATAAATGTACAGTGAGTGTGTTTCCCCCATCCACAAATAAATTTTCCTTAGTCTATCATTCATTTTTTTAACCAAAAAGCAGTCAGCAGTAAACTTACCTAAAAGCTCAACATGGATATATCTGACCCAGTAAGTACCACCCTTTTGTTGCCAATCACACTGGACATTCAGGTCATGCAATCCATCTCGATCCAGTTTAATAACTTTGCCTACATCTCCTTCACAAACCTCCTCATAGGTTCTGCAGCATCTAACCATCATCCCCACCTAGAGAAAAAAGGACAATAGAATGCAAGAGACATGCAAAGACTTTTGTACGAAAAGGAAAGTAGTTTCAATATAGCTTTTGATCATCATACTTACCTGAATATTCTCCCTCACATACACAGCATAGTCATCATTACTCAAGAAATCAGCTCGTTTCTTATAGGTCTGGCTCTCTGTCACCACAGCACCACTTGACTAAAAAAAAAAATCAAAAATAAATATGTAACAATTACAAAATTTGTTTTCAATTCAGAGAAATAAAATTGTTAGCAAGACTGAAGATAATTCAACAAAAATAAACACATATAATATCCAAGTTGCATGCCAAAATGGAAAAAACTTCAACAGGCTCAATTTTTTACAGGGGTAACATTTATGATCTACTTTACTTTAAATTAAAGTTTACTTTCCAAAATTATTTGTCTAGGATTGCAAATGCCAATTTTCAAAATGTGTGAAACAAACTTCAAGTTGTTTTTATGAAACATGATTGCCAAGGAAAAGCAGAACCAAGTGGATTTGTCAGTACACTACTCAGCCTTGCAGATACACATTCACAGGGAAAAAAAAAAAAAGCAGTGGGAAAGGGTAATCTCTAACCTAAAGCATAGTATTTATTTTTTATATAGAACATAATGAGATCTAAAGTATTTCATTAAAAAAACAAGCTAAAAAAATTATAAGATTGTAGTAATTAGAAATTATTCCTTTTAAGATTTGATTAACTTTCTTAAGATAACTACTGCATTCCAGCTGTAAGGAGAATTTTCAAAAAAAACTTTCATCTGTTTGACCAATTTTTTTTAATTAGAGGCAATATATATCAGTTTCTCACTACAACACTGATGAAGATATCAGAAGTCAAGGTCAAGTTGATTTCATTGAAAATATAATGCATTTCTTTCAATTACAAAATCCTACAGGTGCAAGAAAACTCAACATAATTGCTTTAAGAATGAACAGAAATATGAACCCATTCTATTTTATTGAAAAATCCTTATTGAAACAGTTCCTGAAAGTCAACAGAAGAACAATATAAATTCACATTAAAGCTATCACACTCAACAGCCATTGTTAAGGTAAACACAGGGCAAAGATGATTCATGTTACTTAGGACAGAAGAATGTCCTTTTGCTTGCACCATTTTCACAAAAAGTAAAGAATTACCAGATTTTCAGCTAGCTAGCATAACAGGTTTCGTAAGTTGATACTTGCCACAGGACAAGCAGCTTCAGCTTCTTCCACTTCCTCTGTTATTTCCTCATCTGAATATTCATCAGAGATAGTATCAGCATCAGAGAGATCCGTAATTTGGACATCAGGGTGGTCCAACAACCAGCCAACTAAGGCTTCCACTCCTAATACAGAAAATAAACTCAGTTTGTCTCCAAGAGGATTCTCTGACCTTCTTAAGAAGGTATTCAAAGAATAACCATTGCTACCTCCTAAGAACTGTTTAAATCTGCTTGCCAACTTTCCCTCTCCTTCTAATACCGTGAGTTTAACTAAATAAAATACCTGGCAATCCAGAAGCACTTCCAGAGGTTCCTGATAGAGATTTCAGTGCAAATTCTATGTTTTTCCTAGGAAATCCCATTTCCATAAGCTGAACTACAATGGGGAGGGGTGGAATTGGAGATTGCTTGCGTTTCTTCATTTTTGTGGGTCGGATATGTTGTACTGTGATGGGTGTTGTAGCTTCACTAGAGCTGCAGTCTTCAAACAGTGGAGTTGAAGGATGTGTAGACTCTACAGCCAGATACTGGCATACTGCCAAAGCAGCAGCCTAAATGAGAACAAATAAATTAGGGCAAGTAAAGCAAGCATATTTAGTATGTGTGTGTGTCTGTGTGTACACCTGAAATTAAAGGTAATTTGCCAAAAAGGGTTCCGTGTCACTAATTTAAACCTACAGTTTAATAAGTTACAATTGGAATGTGAATTATAAAGAGTTATTTACTGGGTTACTTAGAAGAAAACACAGACTCTACCTCAAGCTCCTGTTTGTCAAATATTGCTTTCACAGGTGATGGTTGTGTAGCAGCTGACAAAAGTTGCTGTAAAAGAATCATGGGAGGCTGAGGTCCTTCAGGAGACATATCTCCTATGTCGGGAGAGGCAGCTGCTCCATCCTCTTGAAACAAAAACATTATTTTAACCAAAACCATGTAACACCAGTCAACCAGGAGACTTATTCTGAGGCCTACTGGTTGATCAAGCATATTGTTATTTTTCACAAATTTCTTCTTCATAGGAATCATGAGTTTAAAATTAAACCATGTGTGCCACAATCTCTATACAAAGAAAGCAAGTAGGAAGTCTGTAGATAAACCATAAATTTACTAAAATACACCTAGAACATGTCTAGCAGAAACTACTCAGTGGACAGTGAATTTGCTAAGTACCTTCTGAGTCCACATTTTTTGGAATAAGGTTGCCCTTCTGGGATGAACCACTTAATATAGAAAACCAACAGTCTCAATGATCCCAAAACCACAGTGCAAACTTTCTGGACTGGGTTGTTCCCCCCACAATACATCTCTTGGGAAGACCTCCCTATGGGAGTTCATTGTCCCTTTAAAAGAGGGTACTTTTTTTAATCAATTTGCACACAATTCTGCAACTGTCATACTGAATTTTGTATTCTTGTTGACATAAACATTCATGTTTCCTGGATTTTTTTCTGTCACTATCTCAAGAAAGTGTTCTCACTTTTTATTAACTCCAACAAAAGAAAAGCTTATTTGAAACAATAATAAAACAGTTAATAGTCCTCAAGTAGTTATGTTCTTCTGATTAAAGAGAAGTGATAGGGTTTTTCCCTTAAAAAATGATGGTAGAAGTAAAACCATGTTCCATTCCTAAAAAAATCTTGATGATTATGTTGACTTAAAATTTGGCAATTGACGAAACCTCCCATAAATGTAGGAATATATCAAATATATTATAACATTTAAAGATTGCAAATGCTTCAGAGAAGCCCAAGGAATTAATATAAACTCTAAAGGCCTCACATAGCAATCCTGAAAGCTGATAGAGCTATTGTATTCATTCTCATATGTAAAATGCATCTATAGCAGAACTTAATTCAAATTACCAGAACTACAATTCCTTAAAGTCCTTTTAAGATTATTCTTAATACATTGTATCCCAGTACTTGTTTCACTGGAAATTGCAAAACATTTGATGTAAAAGCAATAGCCCATTGAGAACTCACATTTTAAGCTTTAAAATAGAAAAAGAAAGCACTGCAAAAAACTGTCAAGTATTTTAAAACTACTTAGAAAGCTTACTAACTACAGAAGACCTACAAATTTAGCTAATGCCAGTATTTCAAACTTCAAACATTTGAACTACTTCATCTTCAAAATTTAAGTTAAAAAGTCAAAATGCTTTTAACACAGAAGGTTAACATATTCATAAATTTTAATTTTTAGTCTTTAGAAAGCAAGCTGAAATTTCTACCCTCCAACTGCCATTAGCAAGGGTTATAGTCACACACACTGTCTACCATCTAAACAAGCAGCAGCTCAGTCAGGTTGCATTTCAGAATACCTGCAGGATTTAATGTACACTCCTGAACAGCTGGCTGAGATAAGATCTGCCTTAGTGTATCTTGGTGAGAAAGTAGAGCTCGTCCTGCTTTCAGTATGTACAGCTTTAATTGCTGGCATCGCAGTAGATCCAGATCAACTTGACCTATCAGAAATGTTAAGCAGCCATTAGTGTCAGGAATCTCCTGTATTAGATTAGAAGAGTTATCATTCATACAACCTCAATCCAAACATCAGTTCATACCTTAATTCACTGTGTGAAAGTTTCTGAAATACCAATAATATGAGACAGTTTGAACAGCACATGGATTGAAGGTCTGCACACATTCTATGACACATGATATTAAAAACACTGCCCTCCTACTTTTCACACCCTGGACAATCACGTAGTTGATATACAGCACTGTAAATTAAGTTGAGATGTCATATGGATCCAATATTTAAAACAATTCAATACAAGAAGTTCAAGCCCTAGCCTTATTTACATTTTCTCATTGAAGTAAGAAAAGATACTCCATTGACAATGCAGAGCAATTCACCTCCTAGCTAAACTTGTCTCCTAAGTGCATCTTATTCAATGCTGACTAAGAAAAAATGTAAGGTTACAGGACACCCTTTTTCATATGTATGTTTGCTGTTACCAGTATTTTTCCCATGGTACATCCATCTGCTTCCAACCAAAATAACTCCCCAAAAGCCCCCAATTGTACCTGAAAGACCCTGATTGGGAGACTTCATTCTTTGTTTTTCTATTTTACTTCCAGCCAGATTTACTAGTTGAGCCCAAATGGATAGCATAGGTTCAGTGAAAGGCAAGTTGTTCACATTAAAAGCCACAACTGGAAGCTAAACAGGGAAGAAGCAGATAAAACAAAACAAAACAAAACCAGGTAAGCATTTTTCTAAAGTCTTACAAAATCATTCAAAAGTTTTAATGGTTATTAACCGAAGAAGAAAAGCAGCATTTGTCGTACTGCTTTTGACCAGAACAAGTAGAGAGGATTTCTTTTCCCCACACAGCTCCTAGGCCTGTATTGTACCAGACAAATGCAGGTCTACTTGGTGAAAAGTAAGAGAGTCAGAACAAGGAAGAACTGCAGTCTGTGAAGCAGATCAGGCACTTGGCCCATGCTTTCACTTACGCTGCATCAATCAAATTAATATTCCAATGAAAACACCCAAGAGTTTCTACATTAGTTGGCAAATCAAGTTAAACGCAAATAAATTCCTCTTATGTAAGAGCTATAAATCACAATACTTGGGATTTTACCTCAAATCAAAGTTTGCACTTCATCTTAAATCCTTCCTCTTTTCACCTCCTCAATTAGTGAGGGTGGGATTTAAAAGCCCTAAAGAGGATCATCTTAGATGTGCATTCAGAGCCTTTTATGTATTGAATGTCAATTTACCCAATGAAGAAAAAGTATTTTCTTTGCACCATGTTAGAGTTCTAAACTTTACCCTTGCCAGCATTAAAGTGTTAATCAAACAAACTCACCGGTTTCAGTTGATTCAGAGAGCACACTCTACACGTCCGCATGTCATAGAACTGTACAGTGATTTTCCCTTTTGGGGTGATGCGTGTCACTGTGCCTTCCCCAAATTCATCATGAACTACTTGTCCACCCAGTCTCAAGCGACTGTCTATGCCACCAATCACAGCCAAGACTGCCATCAGAGCTCCCACCTCTGGATTCTCAGTGTCAGGAAAGTAGTCATCCAACACAGCCTAACAAAGAACAATAACATTTAACTGTAGGGAGAAAACATACACTTCTACCTGCTTTAAAATACAAAGTTAATCACACATATTTCAACTTAAAAATTATAACACAAATATATATATAAAAATAGAAAAATGGTTTCAAAATTAAGCTTAATATTGTTTACAAACATTTAGTGTTTACAATTTCAAAATAAATATTGCTATAAAAATGAGCTTATTTTAAAACGTGGAAACTACCCCTTCTGACTGTTTTCCTGCAAAGATGTGGGTGATGGAGGTTAGCTGAGAGTTGATGTACTTGTTTATGAGTCCATTCCATTGGCTGAGCGAATGGAGCGTCCTCAGCAGTGCCACTATCTCTTCTGCTAAAGTACTACTATGAGTGGCAGTTAGAGATGCTTGGGGCCTGGCCTTTCTCCTTCTCAGAGTAGATTCTGGAAAGACAAAGTAATCGCACAACAGTTATCAGTTTAATGCCCACGTTTTCCGTACATAAGAATAAGCCACTGAGGGAAAATTCCTCTACCTCTGAGTAGTGGGATATCTGAAGAACAAGTACTAAGTAGGCTCCCTAAAAATCCAAACAGTTTTTCCACAAGAAATTTCATGTCTCTTGACCTTTCATTTTTATCCCAGGATGGAAGTACTGCTTTCAATAAATGTACAGCAAGGATCTAAAAAGAGAACAAAATTAGTGTTATTCTATTTTAAGTCACCAAATATTTAAGAAACTTTCAAACATATTAAGTATAGAAGAACAACATTTTTTAAGTTAGCTTTCCTTTGTAGCTCTTTCTACCATGCTGATTTCTTTCTGACTGTGGAAATTACAGAGCTACTGATCTTTGATTTGCTAAGGGATATTTTAAAAGAAGTTGTGACAGTTGAGAGTCAGTAACAATTTTATTGGCATGTTACATTAGTGACTCCAATCTCTTCAATACTCAGGACATGAGAAAAACACACACTTAAAACCAATGTAAATGACTCAAACATATAGGGAAAATAGGAATACAGAATGGAAAGGTTTGTTTGGATTCTAGACTCAGAGTTAGTACTAAGATATATTTCAGCATTAAAGTTTTGTGAGATATAAAGCTGAATGATAGAAGAGGGCAAAAAGCAACCACGGTAACACTCAAAAGTAGTCCCTGTGAAACCAAGGCCTCTGACACAGTACAGAGGAACAGGCTGATGTCTCTAAACCTAGACACAGTGCAGGACTGATGAGGAACAAGGGAAGGTGCAGCACTGCAGTATCACATTGCAGATGGAGTTGCGCATTCTGAATAAAAGTGTTTCAGGCTTTGAACTTCACCATCTTTTATCCAGAAGACCAATACAAGTGACCAAGAGTGAAAAGAACTCTCGTCTTGTAAATTTCTGTCAGTAATACGTCTTTCTAGAACTTCAAGGTCTCATCTTTTTGTTGTTATTAAGTTAGGTGCTGGTACATGAGGAATGGTCATTTTTCTCAAGTATTCCCTGAACAGCACAGATGACTCTACTGCACTAAATCCTGAGTGATGACAGATGTCTCAACATATTAAAAATACTGGCAAGAATTTGCTGGAAGATCACACAAAAATGAACAGGCCTTTATGATACAAGGCTTTAGTTAAAAAATGCTGATGCTTTATCAAGGAAAAGATTAGGACGGTCTTTGATCCTCAAGCCTTGAAACTTGGCAGAGTTATTCATAATAAGGTTGATCTTCAGTCTCATGGAAAAGGCAGTAACAAGATGCTAAGGAATGGGGGAAAAGAAAAAAGGAAAAAAGCAGAAAAGAAGAAGTAAGGGGAAGACGACAAGGGAAACACAATACCAAAAAGATGCAAAGATGTAGCTTCTTAAAAGGGATTATTATTAAAATAATATTGTGAGTTTACTGTGGAAGGAAGGACAGTAGCTAATACAAAATTGCAAAACCTTTAATAGCATTGCACATTTTTCATAACCATCTTCTTGTTAGTTTCTTTATTTGCCTTCTACAAAATGTTACCTGGGAGTTTCTGGAACACATTTTTGAAACACTGCTTGGACCTTTTACCTGCTTTCAATAGAACAACAGAGTCTGTAGTATGCTGTAGACTCAAAACTTACTTTTCTTTTATAATTAGGATCCACTGTTGTAGCGTGATCTTTTTTCAACTAACTAAAAACTAATTTAAGGACATTTCCCAGCTGGTTTTTCTCTTTAAACACACCACGGGTTTTTTAAAGACACCTAAAATCTACTAATTTTATTGCCTATTGAATTAATTTGGAAATGCATACATTACCTGTCTCTGTAGTGAAGCAGCAGTGAAAGATTCATGCCCCTCAACAATTTTCATTAGCAAAGTTATCCACTGAGATGTACTAAGAGTGCTGCACATCTGAGGCATGAGTGCTATGCTTCGAATGAATCCCAACGTGCACCAACTCCTATGCTGTTCTTTATAAACTAGTTTATTTGGCAAGGAAGCTAAAACCAAAAAGATATACACGTGTAACAGTTGATTTTTCCATCAGCTACATAATTCTCTATATACTCTGTGGGGTTATTTTGCACAAATCAGAACACCGAGCTACTCCACTGTCTACATGAACTATTAACTGCAGTTTTAGAGCCTACAATTAATTTTATTAAATATGCCTTTAAAACAATTATTGTCATTATACTATTTCTTTATTTAAAACAAATTAACAGCATTACTTCTGAAATTACAGAACCTACAAAAAGGAATATGACATACCCAGTCACTGTTGACAAACAGGAAAAGGATGCTAAGAATTAATTGTCTAAGCCAACAACTCACATCTCGCGAATTTTTCTGTGTTTACTGTTTATGTTCAAAGCACGTTCAAGATCACTTACATTGCCTTTAACAATTAAGATTTTTAAAGGTCTAAAAACGCCTTTTCTAGCCTTTGGGCTTAAAGGATTAAAAACTAGTAAGAAAAGATTTACAAACTTAAAAAACAACAAAGCAGAAAACAGAAGCACATCACTGAATCAGACTGCTTCTGTATAAAATACCTGATTTATCTATTGTTCCACTCTCCACAAGCATACGCAGTAGACCACACAAAGTCCTGGTGGCATCACTTTGCATGACCTCAGCATGGACACCAGCAGAGAGACACAGTGTCTGCAACAGGTTCACAGTACTCGTCAGCATCATGGAAGTAGGGTGGAGATTCCTTTCAACTTGTTCTCCTTCTGAAGCGACACACAAAAGCCAGAGGTATTGAGTAATTTATTTCACAAAGGTTCTGAAACAAACATGATGTGAATCGTTTTTTCTAAATGCTTTCTCTGAGATGGTTTGACAGAAAGAAGATTCCTTATTTCCAAGTGCAAGAGCAAAATATAAACCAGATATTTTGTGCATATATTTTCAAGTTATTCTCTAGCGGAACACAACTTAAAAGAGATTCCAAAGGCAGTGCCAGGAATAGGGAAACAGTGTGACTAGATGTATAATTAGTATATATAAAAACCCACTTCAGAATGGCATTAATATATATTAAAATGTATACCTCCTGGTATCTGTAACAGGAACTATTTCAATTTATTAATACTGTTCTCTTTGGCTACTAAATATGCAATGAATCTGATATCATCCTTTCTTATCCTCCTTTCTCACAGTGGAGTCATATTAAGGAAGTGTACATTTATTATTACATTAATCTTCTTTCACAAAGCCCTTGCTCCTGTGAGAACTTTTGAAATTCAACTAAAACTGTGCCTCTACTTTTATGAAAAAACAACTTTTGTTTTTTTTACCAGAATCATCCTCAGTGTCTGAATCCTCTGTTGTGGGCTGCGTTGCAGGTGGTGGCTCAGCCAGTTTGAGATCATATTTTCCCTCCTTCCCCATTCTGTAAGAATTGGTACTTCCAGTATCCCACTGTACTCTAATCCAGCCATCTTCTCCCAGTTCTCCAATCACACGACCCAAACCTGGTGTGGGCCCATCCTGACAGAACAGAAAGGCTCAAGTTACACAGTCAAGAACACTAATTCGTCTCCAAAGTTCATAAAATAATAACGCAATTGCTGATTTTTGCAGCTAATCTAATAGTTAGGTAGTAAATATTCAATAATGTTTCAACATTTGCATAAAGTTGGAAAGCATTTCACAATCTTGAAGAGAAATCACACCAGTAAACTGCACGTTCAGACTTATTTTACTATGTCTTACCTAAGCAGGAGTATGTCCTACATAGTTGGAAATGTATAATGTTGTAGTAAACAAATGATCCAATTTCCCATTAATCAGAACAGTCTCACTAAAAGAGAATTTTTATCTCCAAAAATGAATCTAAACAAATAATTAATATATTTTATGTTAATTCTCCACACCTTTTGTGCTAAATGGTCCTAACTGCACAGTGTTGCTTTAAGATGGTGAAAAATGAGGCTGGTTGGGAAACACATGAGCTGGACCTCCTGTTTATTTTGCACCTGGCTCAAGAAAGGCCTACCAGTGAATGATGTCTAGAGTGAAGCAGAGGCTTCACAGCCTGATGTTGTTACAGTGAAGGACAGAAGAGCATCCACACTTCTGTACCAGCCAACAGCCACACTCCCTTCCCCGTGAAAAACAAGCCTTGTTATAAATCTGGTTCTTTAAAGATAAGGATGCACACAAGGTCCCTGTGATGAAGGTCAGAGAGGCCCCGCTGCCAACTCAGTAGACAGACAAGGACCAAAGTGTTTACCTATTTTGTCAACTATAAATTCTAACCAAAAGCAACCAAGACCCTCATTAAGCACCACTAACACATTATGCAACCCTTGGGATGCACATGATGGAGAACATACGCATGTACAACCAAAGTCACCAAATCCCATCTATTAACACAATAGTTCCATTCCATTGTAGTACAAAAGGTGGGCTTCAGGGGCAGAAAGGGCTGAAGTGGGAAGATAACTCTGCCTCCTGAAGATCTGGTGACAGACTGTATCTCTCCTCTTCTCCTGAAGGGAAGCCTTTAGGCAAGCTTTGTGCCTCCAACTGTGCATACTTTTTATGCATGTGTGTATAAATATATATATATACACACACACATATATAGACACACACACATATATATACACACACATACATATATGTATACATTTTAGATCTCTCTTACTATACTTTCTGCCTCAACACATATCAACACTCTGTGGTTAGTGCATTTATCATCAACAATCCTGAATCTGCTTTTCTGGTGCTCCAATTAACCACACTATTTGTGAATGTAGATCATGCAAGTCCTTACGATATCAATCAGATCTACAGTATTGCTTTGGTAAACTGCACTATTTGTGTATCTGTGCTTGTGCAAGTTCTTTCAAATTCAAACAGACATAGTGCTAAATTAGCTATAATCAGAAACTAAGCCCCATGTGTGCCCAGCCCCTCTGATCTCTGAGGATCAGCTGGAATGCAAGGGGGTTTATTTTCTGCTAAATTCCCATACCCTTAACTCAACATTTTTGAAATGTAAAATGATTTTGAAGTTTGAATGACCAGAAACTTCACAGACAGTACACTGAATAGAGATTTTATATTACAACACACCCAAACCTGTATGAAAGAAATTGTACCTGATCACCCCATTTCCAGTCTACACCTCTCACCACTCTGGTACCAATTTTCATCATGGCTGCCAGCTCTGGTCCAGAAACAGGGAGCTGAACAGGTGTAGTTTCCTTTCTTGACTCTTCTAGGACTGTGGCAGAAGCCCCATGAGAAGAGGCAATCATATCCTCTTCAATGTTGTCAGAACTGGGTCCTAAAGAGTTAAAACATGAAAAAAAATTAAAACCAGCTACAAGGTTTTGTATGTACTTTTGTCACACATACATTCTCAGGTGTATAAACTTTGTAATATAAAAGCAGTAATAAACAGGAAAGCTGACTGAACAGGTGGTAAGTCAAATGACCTTTTAGGAAACTAGGACATGCACAGGAATTTAAACACTTGATTTTGAACAAAAAAATAAGTGACAAGTAAGAGAGACATGAATAATAATGACTCAGTCAGCTAAATGGTACTAAAAAGAGAATTTTTTTGAAAAAAATCTGTGAATACTCCAGTTAAGTACAAGTTACAGCAACAAATAATTGCTGTTATCTAATAAAACCAAGAGAGAAAAAGCATGACATTGGACGCCATGGCAAAATACCCCACAGAACCTCCTATAATAGAACAAAGAAAGCTTCAAGCTTATTTAACATGTAGAACACCTGAAACAGAGTGAGTAGAGAGTAGGTAGTTTTTAATGTTTTCATTTTTGTTTTTAGTTTATTTGTAACATTTCCACCAAAACTACTCTG
Source organism: Sakesphorus luctuosus (assembly GCA_013396695.1). Lineage (NCBI taxonomy): Eukaryota > Metazoa > Chordata > Aves > Passeriformes > Thamnophilidae > Sakesphorus > Sakesphorus luctuosus. The sequence goes on along the minus strand of VWZD01012784.1, from coordinate 1,127,763 downwards.
TTACTCAAATTTCAGCTAATGATGGTCAAAGAAAAGGTTTAATAGAAAAAACGTTGTGACTGAATAAAGGCTAGAGTTGAACTAACCTTCTCAATCACACTTACAGATGTGGCCTTGTATAAGGGTAAAGGTAAATAGCATTAAGGACTACATTTAAACAGCAAAGTCATTCTGCAATTTGGGTACATCAACAGGTAAAAAATACAAGAGACTTATAAAGCATATGCTTTCTTCCAAGCAATAAACAAGAAGATCCCATACCTATCAGCCGCAGTGTTGTTTGTGTCAACGCCAGCATGCCAGAATTAAGGAGGAGGCTCAAGGTATTGGCACCGTGCTGGAGCGTTAACATGTTGAGCATGACCAGCAGAAAACGTGCCTGCGGAATTGTCCCTAGACTTGGTCCTGCTGGATTCTCATTAGTAATTGTTTGAAGAGGGACAGGCTGAAGACCTAATTCAAAAGTAATATAAATAAGAACGTCAGTTGATATATGGGAGCTACAACAGAATATGTTATTGATTTGTTTGATGGTTTAAAACATTTTTTGTTCCCTGCCTGGCTTTAAGAAATTAGAAGTTGAAGCATCAAGAAACCTTTTGTAATTTACATTTTAATGCTAAAAGGTTACCAATGAGTAATCAATCACCTGTTGCCAGGAAATCACCAACATCCTCTTGAACACTGAAAAATTAGTTAACCTGGGGTTAAGGGGAGAGGGGAGGTTGGAACGAAACACAGACAGACAAATTCAAGTAATTCTCATCAACAAACCGCAGGAACTAATTTTAACATCCTAATTATTGGGAACTTTTTTTAAAAAAGCAACAATATTAATTTAAAACAGTTTTTTCCCCAGACGAGAGCAACAAAATGAGATTCACCTAGTTCTTTAAATTTTGCGTTAGCATCTAGCAAGATGTTCCGGACATTCTGAATAGCCCACGCATACAACTTCCCGAAAGTTACTTCTAGCAGCATTCTGTTAAATGGTGGGATCAGATCAACATCCTTCAAGCAGTCGGTAAGAGGTTCCCTTCACAGAAAAACAACAACAACAAAAATAAGCATTTTTTTCCTTAGTGAAGAATTGTGAAACCAAAAGCAACAAGAAGTTTTACCCTATATTGGCTCCTTCTGGAATAAGTCTCTGCCATCCACAGAACATAGCATACTGCACAGAAGGGAGCAAAAAATTTTTAGCTGCCAGTTTGAGAATAGTATCTATTCCCTCCAGACGAACTTCTGCTCTTTCCAACTGTGAAAGAGAAAAAATAAATTATCATACTTATGTAAACTGTTAATACATGCAAGCCCACTTTCATCTAGATTACCTGTTTTAATAGACATTTTCTCATTTTTTCTACATCCACAGGCTCTTCTTTAAGTGCAAATTCAACAATGGTGTTAAGGAGGGCAGACTGTGGATACAAGCCTTGAACATTTTGCTTCAGCCATTTGTATTTGTGGACACCTGTAACTGTACTCAAAAGTGGCTGCCACTTATCCTGCAAAACAGGAAGATAGAATGTTTAAAATCAAATTGTTTAAAAAGTTTTAATTACTGAAAATATCAGTTATTTCCAAATTTCAAATACTAGAAGGACAATTAAAAAAAGGAAACTTTTTCAAAGTCAGGAAAGAGTTTGGTATTGTTTCTAACTTTTTATCTAGTTTACAATTGCTACATAGAATTTCAAAAGCATTAATATTCACAAAAAGGGCAAGTAACCTATCATAACATTTTATTTTGAAATAAAGCTTTATGTATGATTATGAACAATCTAAAAATTCGACAAGGTATCTTTACATATGCTGAAAACACAGTACAAGCTCATTTTTAAGAATTATTCCAGGTTTCACTGAAACAATATGCCACAAAATTATACATCCCATACACCATATTAAAACGTTAAGTGTCAAGTTATAACAATCAGGCTTTAGCTCATAATTTTTCTTCTTGTTACTTTTATTCACAAGGTTGATTCAAAATGTAGCATCTTACTTTGGGTGATTTGATTGGTAGGGGCTTTTTATCTATAGGTACAGGACTGTGAGGTACCACACAGGATTCTTCTAAATCACTTTCTTCATTTCCAATTTTGGATTCTTCTACGTCAGCAGATTCAGATTTTTTTGGCACTATAAAAAAGAGTATTATTCTTTCATGTAATCTGGTAAGATTTTACAGTGTCACATTTTTAGGTTTGCAAGACAACCTAATCACACAGAATGGTTAAGATCTGCCTGTAATAAAATGGAAATGTACTCTTGGTGAACTCTGTCCAACTATTACCAAATTAGGTCTGGTACTATATGCAATATGCCTTTAACTTGAGAGATCAAATTCAAAAGCACTTTGCTGTCTGTTCACCACATTAACTTATTTCCAGTTAAACAGTTCTTTGACTACACTGCTTTAATAAAACATGATTTTAAAAAATACATCACTTCCAGTTAAACTTTATAAAAACAAATTCAGAAGGACTGATATTGAAGGATCATTTTTAATATACTGGAACACAAAGATACGTGCCTCAACTAAACTCTACACTCTTGTTTGCCAGTTCTTGCTGTAGGAACTCGCATGAAACCACTGGTTTAGAAAACTTAATGAAAACACAGCAGAAAGCAAAAGGCTTCAATGCTTTAACTAACAGGAGTCTCAAACCCTGAAATAAGACTTATTTTCATTTTTTCAAAGAGAATACAACATTCATGCTGCCTTACCTCTTTTTTTCCTTTTTTCTCTAATGATTTTCTGAGCCACCCTTCGCCATCGGGGCAAGGAACTCAGAAGTTTAAATTTAGACATTATAGAGAGATCATTGCAAACTGCAGGACGTAGTTCATTGAATAAGAATCTCAAACGCTCAATGACAGGAGCACAAACCTCCTTGTAAGAACGGCCTTGTTCTTGGTGGGTCTAGAAAAGACATTGAAAGATTAGGTTACTGTCTAATACACAGTACAGTACAATACAATAAAACATTTCAAATGGAAATTAATGTACACTTCTGCAGCTTAAAGGCTTACCTTAATCAGTGAGCATTTTGCTTGGTAGACAACACGGCACACATCCACTACAGATTTTGGTAAGGCTTTGTGCTTTACCTGGTCAACTCCAAGGGTACCAGGATGAACAAGAGACAGTGCTACATGACCTTAATGGGAAAAGACAATCTCTGAATATGCAGTTCCAAAATCATCCATAGCAGACTTTAAACGGATTCTACAAGATATACCACAAGCCTACCTACCCAAATCTTCATGCTTGAGGAGACAACATAGTAACAGACGTCCTACTTCTTCCACAGGATGCTCAGGGGGGAATGTGATTGGTGTTGTTAAGTGACACTGTTTACAGTATCTTTCTATTTGACACAAGAAGTCCTACAAAAACACAACAGCCTTAAATTAACTTTGTTTTTAAAATACAATGAAAGGACTAAAAATACCACAGACAGCATTTCAATAACACTGAATAACCTCCACAATCTGAACTAAAATTTGTGAGATACAACATGCAGTATGCACTATTTAATATACAGCAATTACAACCCAATACTACAAATACCCTCTATCTTTCTTCCTGTATGAAGAGCAATACAGCTCAAGAAACGAAGCTACTACTACTTTTATCTCTTTGTGAGACAGTCAGATCACTTAGCACTATTTTCAATTGTCTTCTGATTCATCATTACTGTTTCCCTATCCTCCCAAGGACTTATTTGAGGTTTTTTGTAAAGGAGCTGAACTCAAAGGGTTAGAAAATCTGAAGGTGTTACAGAAGGTAGAGATAAATGAAAATCTTAGGGGTTTTCATAATATCCACCATTGTAACAATGCAAAAGTTGAACCCAAAGACACAAAGGCATATATGCATCTGACAAAGTGTATTTGCACGTTGACAAAAAAAAATTCCACCTTAGTTCAACTGGAGATGAGTGGGATCTGTTAATGCTACTATAATTTAACATGGAAAGTAATGCATTAATTTCTTTTGTTATCCAATGAAAAATTTCTAAATTAAAAAGTAACTGTTATGCTATTAAGTGAAATACACATATTTTGTCCATCAGTAGTACTCAACCACTCCTTTCACAAAAAGTAATTCTGAAATAACTTTTTCAATTGTTTTGCTATAACTTCTGGAGAATTTTCACCCCCATTTTCACCCTTCAGCAACACTTTCTGAAAACAGAACTACTGATGGTTTACCTTCACAGTGTGATCCTGAATATTATTATCCGCAATAGCTTGGAGGAAAGGTTGTGAATGGTCACTCAAGGTTAATCGATGTGTATATAGTTTTGATTTATTTGGGGTAGTGTTACCAGGTGAACTGCAATGGTCTTCATCTTTTTCCTCATTGTAACTGTAATGAATCTGACTAGTCTGCAAGCCTCCAGAAAAGATAGATGACTTCAACCATTCTAAAATCAAGAAAACACAAGTGCATATTCTGATTAAAGACTAAGCTATCAACAATTTCCTCTAATAAATAAAGAAAGAAAGAATTCACAGCTTCAGACAAGGTTTAGCTAATCTTCCATTTGCCGAAACAAATTAGTAAGATAACTGTGTTAAAGTCTCCTTTCTCTTCCAATATTCTCTCTTGTGTATTATGAAATTCTGGACATTTACCTGTTGAAATTATCTAATCCCCATTCAAATCTTGCAAATTATTGGACCTTGGTGAGTGTGGTAATTAATGTTAAGAATAAGAACTTCTGCAGAAGACAGCAAGACTAAAAAAGTCTTGTATTTTCAGTTAATTTATTTCTTCTTTGTCTTTTTTTTGCATGCTTTGACAAGTATTTATCATAGAATCAACTAGGTTGAAAAAGACCTCTGAGATCATGGAGTTCAACAACCTTTGACTAAATATCATGCTGAAAATGAAATTCTGCTTACTGGCACATTCGATTTCCAGAGGAGAAAGTGGTGTGCTCATTGCCAGGTAGGAAGCATGCAGTCCAAGGAGAAGACCCAAATTTCGTTCTGTGTCTATCAGGGGTGATGACAAAGTACTGAGATCTGGTGTTGTAATCACTTCCTGGTCAGGCTAAGTAAAAGAGAGAGGAGTTGAAAGCTGGAACTAATCTTCAACCAAAATTTTCAAAGCAAAGTAATACTTTACTTTAGAAAGCATTTTCTCAATAACATTTTTTACCTCAATATATTGGCCAACACAGAAGGCATGCATTGAATCTCGTGTGTCCTCAAATTGCAAAGCAGCTTCCAAAGCAACAACAGGGTCCTCACCTGCAAACTGAGCTAATGAAAGACCAAGACAGTCAATATAATAATTAAAAATCTCTTCATTCCACCTACTTTTGAATCATAAGTAATTTGTGTCTTTAAGTCAGATGAAAATGCTTACCAAGTATGCTACTGCCAGTTAAAGACTGGGTTTGGAAGTCCTTTATATCATACACTTTCCCATCAATCACTGTCCAAAATCCTCCATCTTTGTTGTGGTTCTCTAGATCAGCCTTACGTATAAGTGTCACCTCTTCATTATTTCTGGAACTCTGGCCAGTGAAAAATGAACCTATAGGTATAAAAGAAAAAAGAGAATTTATCAACAGAAAAGGAGAAAGTAAGGTTTTTTGCGAACATTCTTTTAATAACTGCCTAATCAAAATCTTCACTTCTGTTCAAAGGCGGATTATTTTTTTCTATACACAAAAGTCAAAATGATTATTACTATGTTCCTGGCTACATATTATGCAATTAAATTGTCTGTATACTGTGCTCTTTTATGCACTAATCCCTAATGTCACACTGTCAAAGACCTAGCATTGCCCAATTGTATGGCTGTTTTGTGTGGAGGTGGAGCAGAACAATCAGTGTTCTGGCAAATGACTGCTCTAATCAGTTCTTCCTCCAAATTACTTCAATTTTATTACTCACTTGCCTCCAAGGCATTTGCTGTATATTTAATTTCAGTCTAAATGTAGACTTTTTTTTTAGTATAAAAGAAGCTTCTCTTTTGACCACAGACACAGTTCATATTATAAAGTGTCCTGAGAAAACAAAAATTGCTTATTTCAAAACTTTCATATGATTTACCCTTTAAGTTACAGATAGAATTTAGTAACAAAATGCCAAGCTGTACTGCTTATGTTTTCACTGCAACTTTTCACACTCAGAATGCAAAATTATGTGAACTACTTTCTGAAAAAGTGACATCTGTACTCTGTTTAATCCTACCCCTCTATATGTAACTTCCTTAAGAATGTACTGACAGAAATAAATACTGCCATATGACCACTGTATCAATTGGTCAATAAAAAATTGTAAAGTAGAATTCCCTTCTTCAGAGTAGTTCATGAATAGTCACCATTTTTACAAAGGTACTTTATGAAAATATAAATAAACAGTTCAGATGCTACAAGTACATACCCATTATTCCTGGCCATGCTAAATCCTCATTGTCATCCCTTTCCTTTCCAGGGGCTAAATGGTTAAATCTGTCTAGATGTTCTAGCAATCCTGCCAACAGAGGGATAGCACCAGCTTCCTGCATTAATCCAGCATTTTTACTGAGGAGTAGCACTATAGACACCACCAATTCTGGAAGAAGAATGCCTAAAACATAAAACACAGAAGATACATTTAGTTCAAGATTTACATTTATTGCATCACAGAAGTAAATGACCATCAATATATTCTGCCTTCTATTACCGTTGAGTACAAAGCTCCTGCTTTCCTTCTCTCTAATCCATCAAAAAATTAAACTGCCTCCTTTTCAGTCATTTAGAACTTCGAAGAATGTCTACAATAGAACTTTAAAATTCTGTGGAAGGGGAGGAAAGAAGGACAACAAGGAAAAACCTACCTGTTAAATCTCCATCCACGACACGAGATACTTCTGCAAAATGCCTATGACTAGCAGAAGCAATGCTGGTGGCCACAGGAAGTATATCACCAATGTGTGTGCACAGAAGAGCAGTGTATTTCTTCAGTAACGAACCAACACCTAAGAGGTCAGGACCTATACAAGAACGAGGAAGGGCACAGAAAACCATCACATAGTCCTATTTAAAAAGCAGACTTCAAAAGCTGTCAAACTCTTTTGAAATAATGCCACTCAGTATTAGCACTAAATAAGGAAACTACATATTTTTAAAAATTTGTAACAACTTAATTATCTAGATCCTTTTAACTCACAAAGAAAAAATTTCCCTTACAGAAAACAATTTAAATAAACTACTTTTAAGCACTGCTCATACAGACCCAGTAAAGAGGTGGATGCATGAGACAGGAAGAGAAATTAAAATAACAAACTGCTATCCTGTAAAAGATATTACAGAAATGCCTGGGGACGGGGCAGGGTGGGTTTTTTTTTTTTGGGGGGGGGGGGTGTTTTGTTTTTTAAAAAACAGTAACTTACTGTATGTATTAGGGACCTGCCCAACACAATCTGCTGGGTAAAGTTTACTAACAAGTAGACGCTGAAACCGGAGCAACAGGTCCAGGGAAGCAGATCTCTCCTTGCTATAAAGTTCTTGGTCCATGCAGGAAGAAATGCGACGAGCAACATCTTTTAGTTTGGCTATTGTCTGTGAAGCAATGTTCCTAAGTGGTACAGAAGTATCATAAAGTACTTAAAGAGAGCTCAGAGTGAAGACAGTCCACAGAAACATGAGTTAAGCTTTTGCTAAAATTTCAAACAAATACATTAGAAACCTATGCAAAGTTTCTTCATAGAATGTTCACTTCCTTGCACCATAGTCCTCAAAAAATCAATGGCTTTCTGGATACATTTCATTTAACAGGATTCGTAAAATACCTTAAGTTTGCGTATTTTGTCATCACTCACTACAAAACATAATCTGACAACTTTCACTGAAAGGCTGCAATGAAAGTCATGACACTACCTAGCTCCGTATTGATGAAATTACATGGTTGCCATCATGATTAAGGGAAAAAGCACAATAAATGTCTTGGTAAATTCATAATTACTTCCTGGTATACGTGCTACATGTTAAATACTCCTCTACTCCTCTAGCTGACATAATGAAACTTTGTTCTCAGCACCCTATTGGTCAGGCATTCACAACTCTTTCTCAGTGTCAAGCATTTAAAATTCAAGTTTCTTCCCCACTTACACCTCCAGACACAGTCTCCTTGAAGCAAAATACTCAGTTATAAATAAATAAGGCAGAACATTCAGTTCTAAATAAATTCATGGTGATTCTCATATTTTGTAAGGGCAGGATTTTGAACATTTGTCCTGTATTTAGTACAAAAACTTTCAGAGTAAAGGAGTAAGTATCGAAATACATTAAAGCAAGGCAGTAAGTCTTTCTAAAGTTGGGTAATTACGTACAGAAAATTTCTTCTTAGCAAACATAAAACAGCAGAACTACAGACAAGCTAGAAGAATGTTCAATATTTTGAATTCTGAGGTGCTAAAAATGCTAGTAGGAGACTTATTTGCTAGCCAAGATTAACCATCCTTTAGTTAACTACTTCCTAAAACATCTAAATACATCTTCTGTATAAAAGTCAAAGATAAATTCAAAGCAATTACCTTAGCAACTGCTGAATTAACTGAACTAATGGTAAACTCTGTTTTCCTGCAGATTCGTAGATTCCAGTATTAATGAGGTCTTTGTCCAATGGAGTTCTGCTCCTATGAAGTGTTGATGCATTTGCTTCTTGTTCATCAATTTCTTTTTCCTTCTGTGCTTCTTTTTTTGCTTCAATATCCTAAAAAAGTTAAATCAAGTTAAAGAAAACACACCAACTTCCACTGTGACTATTAAACATTTTGCTAAAAAGTATTCATAGGAACTCACTTTTACTTATGCCTGAAATGAAACAATTCCAATGAAACAAAATAGGTATTGTATATTCTGTAACAACCATTTTTTAAAAACTTTTTTAAAAACAATTATAATAGAAAAAGAAAGGGGAAGGGGGGAATGAGGGTTGGTGAAGGCAAACAAGAGTAGACAAATTCCATAAAACCATGGTGAAAATATGCCAGTAGCTGCTACAGAGTTCCCAACTGAAGGCACATTTACTCTGTGTTATGAAAGCAACAAATCCAGTCCACTGCAGAAGAACCTTAAACGCAAAGCTGCTGAAGCATACCTGAATTTCTGCAGTAATAGCAGCATTTAGTGCAGACTCTAAGCCTCCATCAGCCATCAAGCTGCCCACCAAAAGGTCAATCATAAATCTACGTCCTGGGCTTACGTTCATTTCATTGCCTGAAACTAAGAAGGGAAGAAGCTATTAATGAACTCAAAATGCAAGGACCAAATGAACAGGTTTAAATCTTGGGACCAACCTGCACTGGGTAGGAGTGCTGAGAGCGCCCTAGCCCGCTCCTCTGCTGTCGGCAGTAACACAGACCATCCACTCTGCAGCACTGCTTGAGCAGCCGACTGCACAGTATTAAGAACTCCAGCGTTGCTTGCCAATGTTACCACTGTCTGTTTCAAGCTATTGAGCAGGATACTGCCCAAACCTAAGCCAAGGCATTCTGGATCCATCTGATGACTAATAGCAGCATGAAGCTAAAAAAAAGAGGGGGGTAAAAAAAAAGGCATATTTTAATTAAGAAGAGATATGAACTTGGCAGAGATAGGGGGAAAGTCAATCTTGGAGCAACTGAATAAGCTCTATGTCCAAGGTACAAATTTTCATCTGCTTCCCCAAACACATATTGAATTTAAACCAATATTCATAAATTATGAACAGTAGATATGAACCCTGAAGTTCTGAACAGAGCCTAAAGAACAACCTAAATTGTTTCTACCTCACTACATTATGCTAGAAAAACCAGCACACTTTCAGTGACTGTCAGACACTGATTGAAGAGGACATTCCCTCTTAAAAACACTATTTAAAAGTCATAGAAATACTCCAAATCTCTCCATTTAGATATGGCTTTTATAGTTTTTCTTTTATGAAACCCAAAAGCTGTCAAGAAGAAAAAAACCATAATCCCTACCTGCCAAATTTGAAAGAGTAAAGGTGATACTGTAAATACTTTACTTTTTAAAATCAATATAAGTATTTTAAAGCACATTAAGTTTACTATTTTCATCCAAGCAATTTACTGAAAACCTTCAGCTCAACGACTGCTCAATGTGTAAGAAATTAAAGGTACCTGAAGCCTCAGAAGGTTTAATGTTGCCACAGCCATACACTCCTTTTCCTGAGGAGGGGGCCAGTCAGAGGATCCATCCATTCCCTCTGACACTTGTCTTAGTAGCAGATCTAGTTGCTCAAATGTCATGGGGCAAACATCGACCACAAAAGGCACACGCAAGCCTATTGACCATTCTGAACAGGATGACCATGCAAAACTCTATAAAATTGCAACAATATAGAGAGTTCCACAGTTGGTTATTTCCTAAATATAAGATGGTACTGATTAGAGACAGAAGTGTAAAGCTACTATCTGCTTTCGGACAGCAATAGAAGATGCAGAAATAATACCAGTATATCTGTAGAAGAGAACCCTCTACTTGCATCCTTGGAAACATACATAAAACCCTACCAATCCAGACCTCTATCATCATATTTTCTGAAGTGCTGTCCATCATGCCAGTCCAGATACCCCGCTCTCTTTGCTGCAGAAAAACATTCTGCTTGACAAGTCCTTAATTGCTGTACCATACACAAAAACCCAGGTAAATAGCTGCTTCTAAGAATAACCAACAGAGGGAAAGCTAGTCACCCCTTTTTTGGCACAATTGCACATGATTTGTCTTTTTCCAAGCCTTCATTTATTCAGAGTAAGAGAAAAAATAAGAAAGGTCATGCAAGTACAGAAAGAGGGATTGAGATTAGAGTACAGAACTAATCTTAGTGGGAGACAAAATCAAATCATTCAAAAATAAAACTTACCTGAGCAGGCCCACAAGCAATTCCAACTATATGCTTTGTGTCTAATCCCGGGAGAGCTGTGGGTTCTGGTTTGGTGATTCGCAAAGTATCGAAATGTTGGCACTGATCATTGCTTCCCCAGCTATGCACTTCACTATCTTCAGTCAGTGCTAAACAATGGGTAGATCCAGCTGCCACATCTATCACTTTTTTCCCTGAGAAGGAAAGTCAGACATTGAAAACGTAACTTAAACATTGCAATCATTGACAGAAAAATATCAGAGACAAGGAAAACTGTGGTAATTACAACCATACCCAACATATTGTGGATCTCAAGAGCCTCACCTTTCCTCTAGTAGTGGATTGGAAGAATACAGCAAAGGATAAACAAAGGAAATACTTAAAGATTCATAAGAGAGAGCTTATGCACAAAACAAGTTTTTTAAAAAATCTTCTCCTTTGTATCCCTTCAACTTAGAAAACTTTTCAGGAAACATTTATTAAAAGATCTCCCCATCTACAATGAGAGACTGCAAAGTTTTTTGTAGTCAATAGTTCAGAAGCTATTTTCAATTAGATCATTCAACATGTACGAATAACAATTTTAGGAAAGAGAAATAAAAAAGGTTTCTTCCTCATCCTCCCCGATAGGCTCCCAGGTTTCTCACAAATGAAAAAAAAATGTTCACTCTGCTAGAAACAAGCCAAAAGTACTGACATGAACACAACTTACTGCCTGTGATTTTCATTCATTCCATTCACAAGACTGAATTGAAGGATAATATATATATTTAATAGCATGACAATGCAAAAACACATGTTTTAAATAAGCATTTCTGTGAACCTAATAATAGAAAAGAAATAGGAATAAAGAGAACACAAGACAAGCAACATTTAAAGTAGTCATAACACAGTGTCTCTAAGTCTGCTCAAATCTTAAAGGTGTAAATGTAGAAGCAATGGGAAATATACACTTTTCCAATGCAACCGGGATAAAATATGACTGAGTACATGGGACCGTCATTCTTAAAGTTGAGTTCATTTGTAAAAAAATTCACCAAGAGCAAAAAGAATTTTGGAGTATTTCCACTTCTGATAATTACCTTTCAAGCCTTCCAGCAGTTTGGGATATCGAACATGCTCTTCTGTTCCATGCCCAAGTCTCTGATTGTCACCTTTTCCCCATGTGTAGACCTGGCCATCTTTGGTTAAAGCAATAGAAAACTGACTCCCACAGCGAACTTTCACAATGTCCAGATCCTGAAGTTTTTCTATCAATTTGGGAGTCTTGCAACCATCACTGCCTCCTCTTCCCAGTTTTCCATAATCTCCATCACCCCAAGACCACACTTGGCCTTTAAATCAAGAGAAAGAAGAAAAAAATATTGCACTGTTCCTTCATGTAATGAAGTTTTCTGTTTTAACAAGTTCTTAAAAATCTGAGATTCTGTTTTTAATTGCTTTTTAAGAATAGCAGTTACTAGTCATTTGCGAAAATCAGAAGAAAGAGTAAGATTTTAAAAGTTTTCATGCTGATACAACTGAACATAAAAACTAACACATAACATGCACTGAAAATTCATCAGTGTATGGAAAGTCCTTCTTAAAAACATATGAAGCACAGGATTTACTGCAAATCAAGCAAGTTAAAAACTACTTTCTTTTATTATTTATACGGACTTGCAAAATCTTTTCCACATTAGATAGCCAAATTGTCTGCAAAACCTGTTTTAATTTTCAATTTCTATCATTCAAGCATTTCTCAAAATTAAATTAAGAGTGCCATGTTCTTTTGAAATACACGACTATATCTATGTCCTGATGTAGCAACTTAGAAATAGTCAAGTCATTCTGTATCTGCATTACATAAAATTATGGTCCAAAAATGGCAAACCCATACATGTGCAAAAGGAAAGTCTTGTTTTATGTTCTGATGCATTTGTGTTCTCTACTGGCATAGTCCCTACACTAGTCCCTAATGTATTCTGATAAGCAACAGAGCATGTAAGGCAGAGACTAAGAGTGAAAAAAATGGGTAAAATCTGTTTCCAATTCTTGTATGAGCAGATGTTTCAGTTTTTAAACACTGGACTTCATATTAACCACCTATATTTTAAAAGAACAACTAGCTCCCAAGAACTATCTGCTTGCTAGGGGATTGCTTTGGGCATAACCTCACACAATGAAATTTGGGCCTTGAATCTGTCCCACCCTAGACAGTTTTCTCAGGGATGTTGGGAAGAAAAATTTCAGTACAGCCTTTCCTTGGCACTTTGCATGGATTAACGCAGACAGCTCTCGTACTAAGAATTCTGGCTGTTGTGACAACATGAGTTACTTGCACTTATATAGTAATAAAGAAAATTTAGATGCATATGTACATAGATACAATATTTGTGTGTCTATTATATATTTATATGGATATTTTAAATAGATATACTATAAAAGGAATATATTTGCATATTCATAATGCACATATTGCATATCTATTCATGGAAATATATGCAAACCACATTTGTACATACATATTTCTGCAAAAACCATTTCAGCTTCAAATTCTTACAGAATTCAAGACACTAGAAATAAGCATATCTGCACTATAAATATCTTTAGAAGAAAAGAAAGAACAGGTAAGCTTACCTCAAATTTTAACTTTAGTTTTGCTACTTACCATTTTCAGTAACTGCAAGGGTCTGAGCATCTCCACTCCCACAGGACACATCAATAACTTTGAGTCCTTTTAGCCCCGTGACCAGCATTGGGATGGTCTGATCTTCACTGGAACCTTCAAAACAAAGTAGTTCCATGAGAAGCAAAATCGAGAAGGCCTAGTAGTATGTTCTCCTGTGTGGGCTTTTTGTTGTTTGCTTTTGGATGTGTTGTTATGTGGGTGTGGGGGGAGTGTTGAAATGGTTTTGTTTTCAGATTTGAACATCAGGACTAAGTTCCTGTATGGTTTCTTAAGTATCTAATACGACTTTAACTCATGAAATAGTCTTAGTTTCATGAGGAAAGGAAAAGAGGACACTTTAGATTTTTCTTTTCCATCCAGTTGCTTATTTTCAGGTAACTCACAGAAATTCAGTGGGTTTCAATCCACGTGAAGCCACATAACATTTTCAAATCAGCTTTAGGTAAACTGAATGACAGAGACAGGCACTAAACAATTCTTTAAAAACCTATTCATAGACAGCAACTAACTTACCATGACCAAGCCTGCCATAGTTTCCTCGTCCCCATGTATACAGCTCTCCTTCAGCAGTAATGGCTGCACTGTAGGTGCTTCCACATGCAATATGAACAACATGTTTCCCAGCTTGCTTCCCAGATAAAGCAGATATCATCTTAGGTTCCTCCAGAGGGCTATTAAAAGAGAAGATGACGTATCACAAAAGGTGATCTGCTGAACAGTTAATAAAAGATATGACATACTTGTTAGAAACAATTGCTGCAATTCTAACTGCAAGCCTTATTACTAGTCTGAAGTATCAAGACAGAAACAGAGCCACAGGCCAAAATGAAGTTCAGATTGCTCAACAACATACAAACCACTAACTAAAGGGATGTCTAACAACTGTGCCTTCTGTTCCCAACTGAACTAAAGCAATGTTTTTTAAAAATATTTTACAGTTAAAAAATTATCTTTAATTACTATGATTATATATATTAGCGTGATTACATACACAACCAAATAATTTCTACTATGAATTCAAAACACTGGCAAAAAGATGTTATTATTACTTTTAATACATACACTGTATCCCCATGACCTAGTCTTCCACCATCTCCACAACCCCAAGAGAAAACTTCACCATTTGCTGACAAAGCCAGGTAGTGATGCCCATCTGAATGTGCTGCTATCTTCACAATATTCCTGGAAGCCAGACTCTGCACCAGCTGTGGTCCCTGTCAACCAGGCAGAAGCAATATGCTTACGAAAACTGCTGACATTTACCATCACTTCCCTACATACAGAATAATCAGGTACAGTTTTCCTATAGCTTTATCAAAAGTGTGCACTCAAATTAATAAGGTGAAGGTATAAAGAAAATAGAGGTCAAATTTGACAAAAGCAACGCTTTGAAGTTATTTTGTTCCTATTTTCATAAGGTCTTCAGTACACGTGAAAATGGTGTTTATCTTAATGTTACAGGCTATCTTACTGACACATGCTTCTGTTACAGTATATTTTTGTTTGAGAAACTACTCAACTTGGGTACAGTTACATCACCAAAGTAAAATCCATTCCATATCTGCCAGTTTCTGAAGTTGTTACCAAGTCCAGCACGCCAATAATTACATTGCATCCATAACCTCTAGCCTGATAGAAATTACAGAAACCATATGCACTTCATCAAATCAACAGAAGAGACAAAACACACTATTTCTGAAAGTTCAAGTACAACACTATAAAAGCTCACAAAACTCAACATGTCTCCATCTAATCTTCCAAGAAACTGAAAATACTTAAAGGAGCAGACTTATGCTATGAAGTAATATAGAAGAGAATAAATTTTTAAAACCATGTAAAAAACTCTCACCAGAGTATCACTGTTGTATGCTTGTGTATAAACTCTTCCATTTCTAGATAGTATCAGAAAACGTTTCTCAGCACAGGCAACCTGTACAACACCAAGGTTGGCCAGTCCTTCACACTGAATTGGACCACTCACATTAGCATAGTATTTCCAACCTATTAATCCCCAAGCAATGACCTCTTGCAGTGATCCCTAGAAAATAAGAAATGTTATAAGTACTAATTTTTAAATACACAACTTAATAAAATACATAGATTACTTTTTAAACCTTTATATGGCAAATATACTAAAATCTGAGACAGTCATTCCTGCCAGTAGTCAGTAAAACCTACCTAATTAGAAGGTATCAAAAATAAAGACTTGCAAGATTCATATGCACTTCAGTCTGGTCCTGAATGAGGTATATCTACAGAAACTGTTCAGAGATTTTTCAGGTTGGCAAGTTTAGCATTTACTTTTTTCTTTCTTATATTTTTTAATATGTCAGACTCTCAACGTTTATAAAGTCTGGTCTTGACAATCTACTCTGATAAATGCAGGGAACAACTCAAAATATGGCAGAATTAACCACAGTGTGATATGTAAGAATGGTTCACAAACCATAAAATTTGTTCTCCAAGGCTGACTGAAAAAGGGCTAATGCAATAAGAGATATCCAAGTAAGACAAATTTCAGCAACTCCTAATTTACCTTGTGAAAATCAAAAAGAAATGTGAAGAATCTTAGGAATCATTTTCCTTCCATTCTGAAAATCAGTTATGCTTTCAGGGAACAGATCTTATTAAATCTGACACTGCCAACAGTTACCTTATGAGATGTAGGAGAGCTGCACTGTGGAGGCATACACGGGGTGGCCAGACGATCTAAATGGGCCATGATGACCACAGCCGTTTGCCTCAGATCAATCGCCAGCTCGTTGTCCTGTGGCAAAGTCAGGTATCTTAGAAAACTTTCATTTGGACTTAGAGGGTAAGTCAGGAGCTAGAAAAGAAAACAGGGCAGTCATGAGAACATTCAGAGTATATCTACGACACTACACATACAGATACACAATATATTTTAGACATGATGAGTATCTGCACAAGTTTAAAAGAAAACAAACTAACCCTGCACATCCTTTTTTTGTTTTTTTACAGTAGAGAAAAATTTGAAACATGTATGCTCAGAAAACAGTCAGACTGAATATAATAGTTACAAGCAAAATAAAACTGATTTATTACATTTTATCAAGATCAGTAATTTGCACTGAGAGTCATAGTTCAATTAACTTCAAATACAACTAAATAAAAACAATCAAAATAGGCAGAAAAGTTATCTGGCCATATCTAAGTTCATTATCACAACAACATAACTACGAAACACAATGCTTACCTCTAACCATACTGTGACACTCTTTTCCCTATCTCAAGAAACTCAAATGCACCATGAAAACCAAATAATAATAGTGGTGTATATACATCTTACATGAAAAACACCACTACCAGTTTTGTTTGGATAATTTCATAATTTTTTTTTTATCCAGGCAAATGATGTGATTTCAACATAATGCTCCCTTCAAATAATCCAAGAATAAGTACCTGAATCTCCTCCTCCGTATTGGGCATGTCTTTATTACATATTATACTCTGAAACCTTTGTAGCAAAGGTAGAAGGGGTGCACTTGTTCCCTGTGCAGATCGCTCGTTATCTGTCTCCCTCGTTCCATTATCCCAAAGTTGAAGCAACAACATAACTGCAGACAACATTTGGCTGAAAGAAAGAGTTAACATCTTCTATTAATAGCAATCCCTAAAAACATTGGTTTAGGTTATCCATAAAAGTTACTTTCCACAATTTCATGTTTAGCAATATCAGATGCTAGAGCTTTCCATTTTAAACAGATTATCAAAACATGAAAAATGGATTTTGCAATCTAGATAATATTAGACCTTAATCACCACTGCATTGGAGAAAAGGCTCATACACTTTGAACCACAATTATTACGTTAAACCCAAACCTGTGAAACTGAAGAGAGGTACAGCTCAGGCAAGTCGAACAGACAGTGATGGTTTAAAACAAGAATGCTCCTACTTCTCACCTTAGTGTACCCCTCTGAACTGCCAGTTCAAGCAGTATGGCAAGTGCCAAGTGCTGGTCTTGTAAAGGAATGTTTCCTGGCCCTTTGGTACTGGGAGCTCCATGCACATCTCTATTTAGAAGTCAAACAGTATTCATTAAATTATAGGAAATGATACATAAATGCTTACCAAAAGCATCTACATCACTCCAAGAACCACAAAAATTGCAAAAAACTATAAAACTGGTGACAAAATCAACTGAGAAGAAAAGCCCACACGTTCCAAAGAAGATGAAGTTTTAGAGTGGCTATTAGGCTTTAGAATTGCCCCAAGCTTCAGTATCTATAGCTCTATCAAACATGCCATGAACAAGAAAAACAGTTTTCACAAGTGAAATTCAAGTATGTTTCATGATATGCATTGTAAGGATGTAGTTCCAGTAATCAAAAGACAATTAATTTCCAGTAACTACTGTCGAATGGTAACTCTAAGACTACTTAAATAAAAGGGGAAAGCAGAGGAGTGCTCCAAATGCAATATGAGTGTATCTTCCCTCATGCACACAAGTCTGCATTATGTTACTATATTAGAAAGGCACAATTAAGTGTGCACATACACACTGTCCCAAAAGCACTCCATGTGGACATACTTACATTAGTGAAACAGTATTTTTTGGATAAGTCTACATGCACTGATTCAGAATTCTCAAATTCAGGTTTTTCTTAAACAGCTAAAATAATTAAATCATATTTAAAGAGCATCTTTCAACAGTTCATTAATTTTTTGCTTGCTTGTATAATAACATTAGAAAAGAAAATCTTTTCAATTTTCCCTAAACTACTATGTTTATACCACCAGCTACTAAGAGATGCAAGTTTGCCATTTAACAGCTACTACAGTAAGGCTCAAGAAAAGAAACTTACCCAGTCACAACAGACCTTAGGAATTTAGTAGCTCTTTCTACCACTTCCAGCCATACAGAAGATACAGTCCCTTCATCAAAAAGAGATGCCTCTGGTAAAGCTCGCAGAGCATCAAGCGATTCCTGTAACAATTCACTGCACAGGTCTGCATCTTCACCTAGGGAACACAGCAATAGCAGTTACATTCCCATCTTTACAGAAGCTATACAAATTGTTGTACACAATATTTTGTAGATTATTTTTCAATACAGGAGTACAAGTTAGTTAACATATACAAAGTTCTCAATTTTCACATGAACATTTTAACGAAAAGATTCTGAAAAACTTGACACCAAAAAAAAATCAGTAAGATAACTCTTAAAGCAGCTCGTTCCACTATGTATCCACTGAGGAAATCAGAAGAACTAGAGCTGGCTGGACAAAGAGTAAGCAAACCACCTGTCATCTGAAGAAACAGAGCACACTGAGACAAACAGGCAGGTTCAAGTGGCACAGGTGACAATTCTGCCAACCTCTGCAATTTGACAATTGCTGACAAGCACACAGACTAAACACAAGTTTCACACTCCAATCTCCTTCTAAGCTGCTACTATAATGTAGTAATACAGTGGATTGACCTTGCCTGAAAAATAAATCTAACTCTTTTGAAATCCCCACACAACATAGCAGTGGTACTGGCTTGGATGGCTTCGATCAGCAACAGCATTGCTGGGCACAGTACCATGAACACAAATGCAATTATGCAAATCTATAATTTATTAATGTATAGTTCTATGCAAATACCTAACACACACAAATGCTTTAATGTGACTTCTAATGAGAAATATGTAACATGCTCAAGAGTAGACGTACCTGACCTCCAGGCTCTACGAAGGAAAGCAAACGCAAATGAAAGTGCTGCCCGGGATCCAACTCGTGCAAGTCCTTCCACGCCTTTACCTACAGGTCTTGGGCTAAGTAAAATGATATATGCATTGTTTCAATACAATTTATATTATAACAATATTTGTGTTAGTACAATTTTGTAGAATGCATATTCAACAATTTTATAATCTAGTTATATGCATGTATATGTAATACACGATTTTTATTTATAAAAAATTTTAATTGTCTCTTGAGAATGACGGGGAGCAACATCAAAATATCAGCAACCAACATTCAACTTCAAATGCTTCAAAGCACCAACTTAACACCTAACATCAAAAAGCTTCACAGAGAAAAAAAATAAACCAGACTTGGCAGAATTGACTGCCATCAGAAAAATGCCCATATTTACTCAGAGTGAAATTATGATGCTGTATTCAAAATATGAGGATGTAAAATACTTCATGTGCTCATTATTTACTCAGGAAGCTTATATTTTTAGTTAATTTGGATGGCACAAACTATGCTTATAGACTGTTTTTTCAATAAAACTTTAATTATTGATAATTACTTCCACCCATTTTGTCATTTTGTTTCTTTCCATTCAAATGTCAGTGCTACAAATCTCTCTTTGCAGTGTGTGTACAGAAGAGAGACAGCTTCAACTTCTGTTAATATCCACTGGACTTACATACATTTCTGTGAACTTCTCTTCTCAGGCAAACAACCACATTAATTTAAGTAAGCTCCCCTTTGTACTTGACAACAGGAGATTGCCTACGGATTCAACCACTGAACCAACAATTCTATTTTCTTTTGATGTGAGATTACAAAGAAAGTGAACTGCTTGGGACTTTTTCAGGAGAGAAAAAAATTATACTCTCATTTTTAGCAATCCAATAACTTAAACATATCAGTGTTGTTTTTAATCAGAAGTGAAAAAAAAATCAGACAACTGTCTATTCAGAGAAAGATATCATTGTCAGAACTCCAACTCCATAATAACTAGTCGTGATATCCACTTACACTCTCCTTTCATATCTGAAGTCAGGGACGACATAACATAAAAACTTCCCTAGATGAATTGCTTGTTCTGTCAGGTGGTAACTTTGTTCAGCTACTGAACAGTTTCTTTAATGCCTTATTTGAGAAATAAGGCATTTTTTAGATCTAGATAGCTATCTAGTCATGGAAAGTAACCAGAGAATTTCTTATTCAGTTACTTCACTTCTTATTATTCTTCTTTCTTCTTATTCAGTTACTTCTCTTGAAATAGTTGCATATAAAATGTACAATTACATAATTTCTCAACCAAGCTATGGAAAACTATGCCCAGCTTTTGTGTGTTTGCATTTTTTAATTTACATGCCTTAACTGAGCAAATATTGACAAAAATATATTACCATTATTCAAACTATGTAACTTCCATCAGTGCCACTTCTGAAACAGGCTTGTCCACACTTCCTAGTCAAGTAGAACTTTGATAAAAGCATACTTACAGCTCAAAGAATAATACCTACAGCAATGTATTACAATAAAAACCTACCAATACAAACAGAGACACTGTAAGAAAGTACCAGGCAAGAAGAAAAACTGCATGGCAAACAACACCATTTTTTACTTAATACGGTAAAACCACCTCAAGAAATAAGAAGTTTCTCCAGTGCTAATGGCTCACAAGGAGGAGTACATCACATTAAGCTCTGACACACAAGTTGGTAACCTTTCTATGAGTATTCTAATATATTAACTTGTTTGTGCATGTGTCATTACCTTTTCTTATCAACAGCAGGCAGAGGAACACTACTGCTTTTCCACTTTACTTTGACATTCTCCTGAAGAACTGTTCTGTTCAAAGCAATGAAATATCGCTCCAGGATAACTAGCCTCTGCTTTAGCCTCATAGCTGAAAGAGCTGTTGTAGCAGTTTGCGTGGCCAGGGTTTGCTGCTCCTTCACTAGTACCTGAAGGCACTCCTTCAATTCATTCACGTCTGAGAAACAGAGAAAGATAGGATTTTATGAGTGTTCATCTTTGTTAATACAGTCTCAAGAAAGTAGCATAACTCCCTGTTTCTACATATAACATGCACATTTCTAATCCACAGATGACATAACCACAATCATACTTAAACAGATGTTTAGATAAAGGTTATCATAAAAACTGGCTTTGTATAAAGATATCTAAACTTTCATGTCTGAAATTAGAACGTCACAGGAAATATTTATGCATTTCAAAAAAACAAGTTAGACAGCAAATCATTATCATCATCCAACCAGAGTCAGACTTCTCTTAAGGGCAGGCAAGTCCCTTGCAAGTCCTCACAAGGATACACTTTCATTTTGCAGCTATACTCATTATCTTAAGTTTCTCAGAAGTTATAAAACCACTCTCAGAAGTTCTAGGATCACTGCCAAGAGCTGCTAAGCTTCTGAAACAAATAATGTCAGAAAATTAAGACCCTTGCAAGTACTAGTAGCAAATAAAATATCTGACTTATGTACCAATGCTAGAGAATTATTTCTTCACTAATCAGAGAAAGTATTCAACAGTCCAAAGTCCTAGTAATATAGTAACAGATGGGAACAAGGACAGTCTCAACAAAAATACTTTAGAATAAAAATGTGGAAATTGTATTTTTATATTCTCTGTAGCTTTCATTGCCAGGACAATTATCAACTAAGTGCATTCTTAGAGAGGTTCTTTTCTGTCCTGTCATTAATAGTCTGATAACTGGGTCACCCCACTCTGCTTTGCATTTGTCCCTAAGTCAATCACATTTGCTGCCTGGCTGCTACACAGAAGTACCTTTGTTTTACTGACACCTGACGAAGGGGTATGAAAAGAAAAAAACATATGTCTGCATATATGTAACAGGGCTTGTGAGAAGATGGAGACACTTAAAAAAAAAACAAACCGTAAAACCATACAAAACCAACATTTTTTTTGAAACAACTCTCTCCAGCTGTAGAAATTAAGACAGATTTATTATAGTCTCTAAGAGTTAGAAATTTTATCTAACGAGGCCTATTTTTTTTGCAGCTGTAACTGCATAAAGTATTTCAATGTTTTGTCCCCAGTCTGCAACACATCTTTCTGTACCCAGCAGAGAATTCAGGCAGCCCTCTTAGCCATGGGATCACATTGCACAGTGGCTTATGGTTTGCTGTCAGCCTGTTCTCAACATTGCTACTCACATTTCACCATTTCATAATGTGCTAGATTCCTTTCCCTGAGGCAACTCACATCCTTCCACCTGACTATGAGGAACAACTTATTTTTTTACCGAGTAAGAAGAGATTTAAATGTGTTCCTTGCAGTCTAGACCTCTTAGATGAAAAGCATGTTTGATTTCTTTGGTTTGGTTTTCATATTGTCCCTTAACATTATGGCCATAAAGAAGTTTACTCGAAAGCTTTAATGGATGACTATCAGTACCCAGCCTGAAGCTTCTGCAGACTTCCAGGCTGATCCAACTGAAATTTTGTTTCATTTAATACAATTTTGAGGGGAAAAAAATCTCAGTTGCAGTGTTAGCATTACTTAGAAGACCAAAGTAGTTTATATTTTGTGGAATGTTTTACATGTTCTCAGGCTGCTGGTGTTACCTTAGGTGTGCCTTAGCCTTTATTCTGTAAGCAGAAGTACAAAAAAATCCATCTTGCGGTGCATACTTCAGGGTATCACAACACAGCATGGTCAATACTGGTAAGTAAACCATCAGAAGACAAAAATCAGGATTTCTTCCTTCTCCTCCTGAACACCAAAGTCCTCTAAATAACTCTAAATACCACCAGGCTACAAGAACAGCACAAAATGACCAAGCTCTCTGCTTCACAAGGAGACTTTGCTTAACATCACAGAATATTCTGAGTTGGAAGGGACCCACAAGGATCCTCGAGTCCAACTCTTAAGTGAATGGCCTATACAGGGGTCAAATCCACAACCCTGGCGTTATTAGCACCAGGCTCTAACCAAGTGAGTGTTGGTTTTGGCAAATAATTTTATCCTGCAGATTCATTTCCCATATTATAGTCTCCTGTATCTATAGAAAAAAGTAAAGAAATAGCCAATGAAAAAAAAACAAGACACAAACATTTATGTTTGGGAAAGAGAGTCTATGTTTGGTGCTACAGAAAACAGGCACTAGGTGCTAGACTCAGCAGTCTGTCAAGTAATAGAGATACAAAATTCGTCCTTCCATCCTCGCTGGACACCCTCTTATTTCTAAGAGTTGAAGATTTATATGAAAAAGGCCTTTATTTCAAAATAACATGCTTATTAAACGTATGTCATGGGGATCACTGGAAAGAAACACTTGGAACAGGCAGAAATCACCTACAATCCTCCAGTAATTATTTTATGAGGAATTTTCCCTAAAAGTCTACAACTGCACACCTTCCAAAGTAGTTTCCTCCAGCCACAGTGATGTTCAGGTGTTAGAAAGATAAGCTACTTATTGTTAGAATTGCCTTGCTAAGTCTTGGCATGCTTCAATGATCTCAGATCTTGGAGGAGGTGAACAAAGCTTGGGGAAAAGGATGTGTCACTGACAGTGGACACAAAGAATGAACAATTTACAGGCCACAGAGACATTGGGCAGAACTCTCAAGATAAGGAAGAAACTAAAAAGCTAACTCAGCAACTGTGCTGAAATCAGCTCCAACTAGATAATTCTGGCAGGTGAAGATTATGACCACCAATTCAAGAAACCCCCTGACTCAAGAGAAAGACTGAGCATGAAGACTAGTATGAGAAGCGAGACAAACACTCAACAAACAGAAGGCAGAACACTAATCAGTAAGAGAAATATATAACTTGTAGCCAACAATGTGTGGTTTCTTTTTGCCAAAATTATAGCTGGTGTAAGGTTTTGATGACTGGGGAGCCAGCCTTTTGTGGGTTACCACCCAGCTCCCTCCCTTGTGCAAACTGAAAAAAGAAATAGGAATACCTTGCCTTGGTGTGTAAACTGGTGCTGTGCATTGGGCAGCGGGCCCACATTTGGGGCAATAGCCCTGCCATTATCAGCATCTCAGCCATTCCAGTGAAGGAGGTGACACAGTCTACTGTATGAACCCTGAATGAGCAGAAACAGAATCCTATGGAAGCACATACGATGTATGCACATCAAGCAGTACCACTTTTAAAGCTGTGCATCTGCAGAAAACGTTTCATGGCAGCAACTACCAAATGAATTCCTAATGGTTCAGCAATACATACTAAAAGTAACCTGTAAGATGCTCAGCATACTACTTAGTGATCTAATAGGACAACTGGTTCATTTAACAGAAAAAGTAACATTATTGCAAGTTTTTAATACCTCAAAGGTTCAATTCTGTTTTAATACAAGAGCAGTCCAGGGTTCCACAGATTTGCAATGTTTCAAAGAATAACACCTCAAAAAGCACTTTCTAAATTGAAGGGAATCTAAAAGCAAGGTATTTTGCTTCCTTGTCAATGAAGCTAACATCAACAAATAAAGTCAAATTAAGACAATACAAAAGCTAGAAAAGGAATCAATTAAAATGCTGTCTTGACTTTTTATGAAGAAAAAGGAGATGAAAAAAAAATCAGTTTTCAAGGGATTAGCCCTAAAACTCACAAAGTCTTTATATTCAGAAACTAGTAATATGAAGAACTGTTCAGTTACAAAAATATTATTTGCAAATACTTAAACATTGCATAGAAATTCTTTTAATGGGAAACATGATTCAGCCTCACTAAGATTCAAGCTATTTAGAAACAACCTGAAAAAAGAATAAACTTAAGTTTATTGAATTTAGTTGTAATTAAATTATTTTCTTTCCCCCTTCTTGCCTTACCTTCACAATCTCAAATGGCTCAAATCTCCAGGAAGGCTTTCTAACAAAAGTAAATGATTCTACCCTTAAAATATTTTGTACAAACTTCATTAGTATTTCTAGAAAGCAAAACAAAGTTCATATGCAAAGCTTAGTCAAGGCTGGAACAGGTCATAGTAGTCCTTTAACTGAGATAGCTAAAAATCGAATGGAGGACTGTCTCGTTTTATTAAAAGTAACACTATTTTTAAGTGAGATATATCTATATACTTCCTCACTTTGAATTTTCTCTTATTCCATAAGTCAATTTTTATTTACAAAAAATTCAGTTCATCCTTAGAAAAATTTAACTATATCTGTGAATCAACCCAGTGAAACTTATTTCAACAAACTCTCAAGTCTGAGCAACACTTATTACCAGCGCACTGAACAGTCTAATGAGAGAATAGCTTATTAATAGTAACGATTCAAATTTCATCTGAGAAGGTTACAGGCAACTCTTTAAACAAAACTGTTCACATGTCACTACAGCAGCCCTTGATGTTAACCATCCCTTGCAAAACTCTGCTTTGCCAGTTATTCTGTGAAGGGTGGAGACACATTATTTACCCATACACTGTAGGAGGTGAAGTCATATCATACCAGTTTAAATTCTCAAACCACCATTAGCAGAATACTTGTTAACTGACAACTACAGTTAGATGTGTTGCTGGCTGCAGTAGAGACATGCAAGGTCTTTACCATCTTCTGTTAAAACTTACCACATCTCTCCCTCCCTTTAACAATTAACATAACCATGTATCAGCACTTCTTAATTTTTCCTGCCCGAAGTTCTCTGCATTAGAAGGACACACACTGGAATCATTTAACCCTGACTAGTTGGTAGAACAGTGCTAAGAAGTGGCATGTTATTTAAATATTTGAGCAAAACAGAGGGGAAAACAAGCAATGGACACTGTGGTGTCTTAAACCATCTCAGCCAAAGCCGGAACACTAACCTGACATGAACGTAAGGTAGGTTGCCTGTCCTAAGGCACATTTGCTCCTCCTTTAGCAGCTCAAGAAAACATTTTAACATGCTTTGTAGTTTAACACTCATTTTGTTGGCTCTTATAGGGAACACCACAGGCTTCTGA
The DNA here is from genome assembly GCA_013396695.1 of Sakesphorus luctuosus. Classification (NCBI taxonomy): domain Eukaryota; kingdom Metazoa; phylum Chordata; class Aves; order Passeriformes; family Thamnophilidae; genus Sakesphorus; species Sakesphorus luctuosus. Next base: position 1,101,583 of record VWZD01012784.1, on the reverse strand, counting down.
CTGCTAAGATTAAGCACCTTAAAATTGCCAGCATCAGACTGAAAAGTTTCATGGACTTAGGCTGTGTCACAAGCTTTAGTAACAGCAAATACAGATGTTACACTGTGGAGAGATTTCAGACCTGAAAACACATTTCAAACAGAATTTGGCAGGAATCTACTGTTATAATGAGCACACATTCCTGCCACAAGCAGAACTAATGTGCTCTAATTTCCTAGCGAATTTTATATTTTGTCTCCTCTTCCCCTTCCACTACATGCTATTTCCACTGGACAAAGAGGAGATAAAGGATGCAGTTGGCTTGGCCTAATAGGCTTCTAATGATCCTTTAAGCCTCTAGAATGAGTTCACTCAAGAGTTAGAGGGAAGGACAAAAATGCACTCATACACATATAATTTTCTTCAGAAACGAACCTAAATATGCTCCCAGTTATTTTACACCAACAAAGAATATAATGCCTAAAGGGCACTTAGTTTTTAGCTTTCCATTCCCTGGTCCCCTACTCAAAAGATCACCAACATCAGACTTCACTTGATCAGTATTCAGGAGGAGATTAGCTGCATGTCCATTCAGAATGCATCTCACTGTGTGTCTGGATGCACAAGATGGTGAAAGCTCTGGAAGAGAAGACTTAGGAGGAGCAGCTGAGGTCACTTAGTTTGGAGACTGAGGGGAAACCTCACTGCAGTCTGCAACTTCCTTGTGAGGGCAAGTGGGCGAGCCAGCACCAATCTCTTCACTCTCATGACCAGCAACAGGACTCGAGGAAATGGCAAGAAACAGAGTCAGGCGAGGTTGAGGTTGGACATCAGGAAAAAGTTTTTCACTCAGAGGGTGGTTGGGCACTGAACAGGCTTCCCAGGGAAGTGGTCACAGCACCAAGCCTGTCTGAGTTTAAGGAAAGTTTGGACAGCACTCTCAGACACATAGTGTGATTCTTGGGGTGTCCTGTGCAGGGCCAGTAGTTGGACTCGATCCTAATGGGTCCTTTCCAATTCAGCATATTCTATGATTCTGTAATTTTCCAAGTTTTAAATCATCAGCAAAACTTGTTTAAATTGATGTTCAAATACTGATAACACACAGAACAAAGCAGCAAAAACTGAAATTCCTGTGTATGTGTAAAAATACACACATCCCTTAGGGGCATAAGAAGCAACCAAACAGTTACTTAGAGCTCGACAAGTGGTTTTAAGCTGGGGCAGAGGGAACAGGATGGGATGATGATGTGAAGGCAGGTTAAAACCTGCTTGTAGAGGTAAAAAAGTAAAGGGAAAAAAAATAGGGAGTCATCCTTTGACTCAGCATTTGGAAATCTAAATTTAGAAGTATTGATCAAGGAATTTGATAAACGCAGAAAATACCACAATAAAGAAAGTTAAAAGCGGGTTTTTCCCAATGCCATGACTACTTTTTAATTGCTTTTGTACACAGTATAAATTGAGATTTAATCATGTAACTAAAGCTCCTTAAAGGATGGAAGTTCTGCCTACATCCTACTCTCTCACAAAGCAAACACAGGAAGATTCAACTGCAGTTGGTTATGACAGGTAACTCAACAACAGCTCACTGAAGTCACAGGGTTAATTTTAACCTTCCCTCTTTGGTACTGCCTCTAAAGCACTTCTTGGTGCAATCAGCTGTACTCACAATATGGGAAAAACAAGATGCAGCACCGTCTGTAAACAAGCCCTCACTCACACATGAGGAAACCCCAGAAGTGCAATGCCATGACGCTGATTTACCAGCAAAATAGATTAATGCACGGTTAATACAAACCAGATCTTACTACACAAGAAAACCAGATCCCCACTTCAACTGTACATTGCTTATTCATTTAAGGATGTTTGCTTTAAAATGCTTTCCTCAGTTACTTTCTTGTCCTGAGAGGAAACAGAACAGTAGCACTCCTACTGAAACTTCCAAGTAGGAAGTGGCATTTTCTAGTTAGACAGCAATTAAGGTGACTTTAAACTAACTTAGTCTGTAAGTATGCACTAGTTAGCACCTTAAACATAAGAAAAATCTGATCAGATTACAGTGAATTTGAATCACAAATAATTTGTTTTTTAAAGCTCAGTTTTTACACAGATAGAAACAGTTCCACAGTGGCCACAAGTAATTTTTTTTCAAAAAATAAAAACTACCAGATGTCAAGTGGTATTAAATAGTCAACTATATACACAAACTGACCTGGCTTTACAATTTTAAGCTTTGAGAAAGATTTAGGTAGTCCTTCTTCAAAGACAAAAAAACAAACCAAACCAAAACAAAAACAACAACAAAAACACCACTACCAAAACAAAAAAACAGGATTCACCTAAAACAGAAAACTGCACTTTTGCATGGTAGTCAAAAATACATCTCTCAGATTTTATATCTACAAAGGCGTGGTGTGCACTGGAAACATTTCTAAACATCTATCAGTGATATATATTAAATGTTAAGTGTTCTAACCTTCAACACTGATAGAGATGGAATGCATCAAGGAATGTGAAAAAATAGCTGGTATACACTAGAAGTGACAACAACAAAGTCCCACAGACACATGTAAAATTGGGCAAAAATGAAGACAAACATTTAGGTTACGAAGTCTGTTGGTACTACACCAGTAAAGATTACAGCCAACTGCAAAAATATGCAGGCACTTAATTAGTCATCAGTAGAACGTTAGATGTACACTGGTGAGCGAGGGAGACAAAAATCCCAGTTTTCCCTGCTGAAAGGCCTCCAAACAACCTTCCATTTAGGAATAAAATCTTGGCTCTATAGCAGGTTAAATCCAAGAAGAAACTGGTTTGCTGTGTTACAGCAGCTGGAAAAACAGGGTATCAAGACAGACAGAATGAAAATGAGAGATCATTATATGACTTTATGAAACCCATGAGGTACCCACTGCTGAAGTTGTATATACAGTTCCTAATCTGCCTTCCCTGGCAGAAAAATACAGAAGTGGGGGGGAAAAAACACAGGAAAAAAAATGAGAGGGAAGAAATAAGAGTTTAGACCAGCTTCTGTGAGCAAAGAACTTGTAAGAAATAAGATTTCTGGTGAATGAAAGACACAGCTTGGGGGGTGATTATGACAATTCTTAAAACACAAAGAACCCACCCCACCTGTGTTGGAGAAGACAAGTAAGGAACAACAACTCTCTGTCTCTTCCACTGCAAGAACAACAGGGCATCAGGTAAAACCAACCAATGCCTAAATCAAGTCAAGTACTAGAAGAGGAATGTTCATGCAATAAATTGATGAATAACAAAGCTCCGTGCCACATATAGCTGTGGATGCTAAAAGTTCAGAATGTTCAAAAGACAGATTAATGGAAAAAACTGCATCAAAAATATTAAATATAGATATATTAAAAATACTAAGTCATGCCATGCACACATATGTTCCAGGAAAATAAAAGGGGGGGGTGGCTGGAATTCAAGCAGACATTCTCATTGCCCTATAGCACCACCTCTGTCTCAAGGACTATGGGCTACCAATGGATTATCATTATTCACTTGGCTACTGCTACTTAACGGCTTTGGTTGACAGGACATTGTATTAGACTGTCCTTGGGTTTGGCTCAACACAGCCAACTCATACATATTATGATTAAGAAAAAGAAAGCCAAGAAAATTAAATACTACTCCTTATTTTCTGTAGGGTTTGAATAGTCAATTCCAAGGGTTTCCTCTTTTTCTCTCCTACCTAGAGCTGAATACCTGACTTCTCTCTAGACCCTGTAACATGCTAAAAACCAAGTATCTCCAGAAAAAACTGATGAAAGTAGTAAATGAGATGTTTTAGGAAGAGTCTGAACTGCTTTATGTACATACTCAACCTGATATGAGTATGACAGGGAGACAATGTTTTAAGAGAATTCATGTCAAAAATGAGGCTTGAATAGTTCAACACATCAGAAAAGAGCTGAATATGAAATGGAAGAACAGTAAGATGCAAAAGAGAAGGAAAAGCATCTTAAAGTCGACTAATGACACCCAAGTGTTTATTACTACCTTACGCATTTTTACAGTACTGGGAATCCTTAAACCCTGGGGAAGGGGTGTCACAAGGCCCACTGACATAGATTAGCCTGTTGAAGTTCAACAGCACAATCCTCCTCATTTGGCAAGTAAGATTTTATGACAGCACCTCTAAAACATAGCAACTAGGTATTAGAGACTCTACATCTATCTTCATAATGTAAGACTATAAATCATTAAACTCAGTAGAAATATTGCAGTGTATTGACCTGAAACACAGACTTTAAATGCCTCTTCAATTCTTTTTGTACAGTAACTCCAAATTTCACATCACCAAATTATACCTCATTTGTAAGGGTATATAAAACAAATGAAAACAAAGTAAGTTTTTAATTCTTACTTGATCAGCAACAATATATTTAAGAGACAACTCTCCTTTTCAAAAGTTCCTTCATAGTTTTGACAGGCAAAAGCTTCTTTTTTGAAGGAAGACAGAGGAAATGCTTGAAACAGTTTTTCTCATTTTAGAAAACATTTATGAAAGCATCAAAACTGAACTGATTTTCTGTCATTTTTTTCAAAATTAATTACTAAGCCCAAAAGAACCTAGGATGGCTCAAAAGGCAGCTGTTAGCTATATTTCTGACAAATTGTTTAAGGATTTTTATGTCACAGCTAGATGATACAAACTTCAGGCAGAAATAGTAAAAGAGACTAGGGAATATAAATTTATTTCTGACAAATTATAAAGTTTTCACAAGTTATTTCTAGAATAATAATCCACATATGCACCAATAAACCATACTATATTTAAGCACTAGAAGTAACTGCCAGACAGCAAATTATTTCCTTCTGAAAACTCCAAACACACATACATCCATTTTTTTCTGAACTATTTTTTCAGTCTTTTAAGAAATAGTTGGAGGGTGAGAGCTTAAAGGCCAAATCTTTTCCCAAATACCTTGGTCAGCTGGGGGATATTTGGTAAGATAATTAATATTTAGATTGCCATTTTATTTTACTTTTCAGCTACAAAATAAGAACACAAAACATAAATTATGTGACCTTCAGTTTATATCTCTACAACACATTCAATTCTCACTCCACTTCCACTGTAGTGGCAATTTGGCAATTCTTTTCATTCCTCCTATACTGCAGCATTCTATCCCAGTAGCACACTTCCAGCAAGTCCATCTGTCCTCCTGTCCTTAAGAAAAGGGAGCAGGCGAGCTGGCACAGAGCAGGGCACAGCAGACTGGCAGCTGACCTGTGGCTCAACAGAAAGAAATAGCTTCCCTAGCAAAAAGAGCTACACAGGTGCAGATTCTGGCACTGAAGAGATAACACTTTTCCCAGGGACCTTTAAGTGCTTCTGGGTGAGGGGAAAGGACAAGTGGCACAACAGATGTCTCTGAAGTTTGTACATGCCAACATCTGAATCAGGCAACATCATGCACCAGAACTGTAAAACAAACCACTGAAGTGAAGCTTCTTCTGATCTGCTATTTTTAAACATGGACTATTTTAGACAATGAACTGCTGCTCTACAATAACAAACAGCCATGAACTTCAACTGGCTTCAGTATCAAAATCAGTATTTTACAGACCCTCACAGGAAAATGTGAACACACAACCATTTTTCCACTGCCACCACAGGTAAGATTACTGTCAGCAAAGGTCAGGACAAAGTTAATTGAAATAACCATTTCATTCCTCCCATGATTCATTCAATCTACCAAACCATGAAATCAAAGCCAAAAATCACCTATTAAACTTTTATTGCCTGCGGAAAACTCAGGCTTCAGAACCTAAGCCATTTCTTTTTAATGTCTTCAACTGAAAAGAAATATTCTGAAGATATCAGAACATTTCACTGTATAACTTCATGTGGTTCAAGTCAGTTTATCACTCCGTCAACAGCCTGAAAGGTACAAATTGATTCTTCAAGTCATGAGTCTAATTAGATCCAAAATTAATTATAGCAAATGTTTAATTGAAATCACAGTTAACCACTTATATGACTTACTTTACTGACCTAACAGATGCATCTGTCAGCAAGTACCTTTGATCCAGTAACTTCCTGATGCTACAAAAGTAGTGATCAATATAAAATATGTAATGTTTCAGTGACAATGACCAAAACAGCTGTAATACCTGGTTGTTTACCCCACACCCAACTCTCAACAATCGATTTGGCCCTGTAAGTGGGCAGTGGAGTCTCTTCTTCATCTTTCTTTTCTTTGTCGTTTTGCTCTTCTTTCTTTGATGTAGTTTGGCATTCAGTGCTATCATCTAAAGGAAACAAAAGGGAGGAGAAAAAAAAGACCAGTTAAGCTACTTCCCCTTTGAATTCAGGTCTAGATCAGATACAGAGAGGTGAAAACCCCAGCACAGAAGCTCAGAGAAATATTGTCTATCGTTAGCAGTACAGGGTGGAGGGAAGTAGTATTTTACCACATTAACTGTCACAGGTGCTGGGTGTCTCATCTTACATTTTGTAACACAGTGACCTTAAAATCCAGAAACCTCCACTGTAATGTCCTCAGAGGGATGAACATTTAATATTGGTATCATCATGTAAGACTTGCAAAGGATTTGCAACACAGTACTGCAAAGGGTGCACTTTAAGTCAGATTTTACTCCCAATGATCCGCATTTCTGTAGCATTTACTTGTTATTATATTCCATTTCCAACACAGGAAAAAAGATAGCAATTGTCTTAATTTCAAAATCACAGAGACCTACATATTGGCATTTACAATGATTTTATGCAGCAGTAATTCAATACCTGTAATGTATCTAACATCTTAGTAATTACTAGCAAGTCGTGAAAATAATACCACCATTTCTGCCCAAGCAATAAACCAGTATTTGCAATCCTGCTGAGACTACTTTCATAAAGACAGAACACAGACATTAGTCACTTATCTCTGTAATCAAAGGCTCCATGAAAGTTCCAATTTTCTAAACACGGTAGAAAATTGACAGCTGGACATTTCTCCTTATTCATACTGGGCATATGGATTTCCATACCCACACTCCAGTCAGTTCAATGTTTAAGATTGCCTTGCAATTTAAGGGATGCACTAGCAACTGCTTTCCTCACCCTGACCTTCTTTGCAAACAATACCATCAAAAATTACTCCAGTCCAGCATTTGAAACTTACCTCTGAAGAGTTTAGTTCCAACCACTTTCACCTGGCTCTTAAAACTGACCAGTCCTCCATTCCAACATGCCAATCTAGTGCAGACTCCCCCCGCAAATGTCCCAGACACAACTTGTCAGATAAACACTAGTATTTTGTCTTTTTTCCTATCTCACCCCATACACTACAGAAAAAATGCATTTGTACTAGCATTGTTTCAGCAGATAACAGTAAGTAAGAGGTTTGCAGCTGTAGCCAGACACAGAACCTCTGACCGCAGCCTGAGATCAAAGGCTTAGAATGTACAAAGTACACCTATCACAATGCACAAAAACATTCAAGTGCTCTTTCCATCTGGCCTGACAGAAAATTAATGCTTAATCTGATTGTAACTGGATCTGTGATTGCCTCTTTGTAAAAAAAATTTGTTAAACTGTAGACAATAGCATCTACCAAATAAATCTTTTTGGGGTGCCTTAATTACACGAGTTTTAAATTAAAAACACTGTTTCCTAACAGATGCTAGTACTCAGGAGATGGAAGATGAAGATTGAAGAGCAGGAAAAAAGGAAGAGGAGACATAACTGCAGAATCCATGCTAGAGCTGAGATTGTGGGCTAAAGAGATAGCAAAGTCACTTGAGACCAAGAAAATGCAGCTTGGATATCCCTCTTGCAAGTGGCAACAACAGAGAGTACAACCATCTCCCTCAAACCCTGAGAAACAGCCTATGAGTCATCAGCGTGATAACAATGTCCAAATTGTGATTCAATCCAGCTGTTTCTATTCAAAGGCACAAGCAAATAATACCAAAGGTACAGAGTCCATTATAGACTAAGGACACTGTTCAGCCCCAGTGCTTCAGAATATTTCCACAGTAACACCATAATCTCGCTGTTTCTCCACTCACCCACACATCTAGAGATACACTTCACAAGGTCTGGGATTTTAGTTAGTGGGTAGAAGGGTGCTGTGCCAAGACACTTTCACAGGCAGCTGTAGAAGAACTTGTTACGCTTTTTAACAGATCCTTGGCAAAAAAGGATGACAACCAAGGGTTACAATCTTAAACATTTTGTCCAACTCCTCACTGCAAATAGAGAAGATCCGAAGATCCCAATCCAGGTGAGAACTCAAGCTTTATACCATATGAAAATGACCTTGACATGCAAACTTACAGGAGGATTTTTTCTGAATTGTCTGTATGAACAGGAAAGGGGAGCAATGAGAGAAAAAGTGAGAAGGAGAGGAGGTAAAAATCACATTAAAAGACTGTTCACTATATTTGCAAAAAACCACTTGCCCCTAAGGCACAAAGGTGGTATGAGTCTAAATTAAAAGCAGCAACACAGACGTCACACTTATGGAAGCTCGGTTATGCTTAATAAAAGAGATTTTTAAACAGGGAGACCCAAAACTTCTTCAGAAAGAAGGGGAGGGAAGATGAAATCCTGAGAAAAGCCAGAACAGGCCAAAGTAACAAGCAGCAAGACAGTTTTCAAAACAATGCATGCAAAAACATGGTGCAGCATGACAACATGATCTAACTTCTTTTTTCTCAGACTGAAGTGTGAATATTGTGGTGGGGGAAAACAACTATGCAACATTTCTCTGAAAGAACTTTCTCTTAACTGTGTTTTAGTTTATGCTGAGACAGGTAGGCATAGACAGACAAAACAGAACAACTAAAGTAACCATCCTCAGCCAGAAATTAGCTCCCAAATCGCAGCACAGTAGCTTAACACGAGTGCACCATCTTGCAAAGTCATAGGTTAACCATTATAACTGGAGGATAAAAAGGAAGCACTAAAAGTGGAATTTACATTTTATAATCAATGAAGAAAAGCCAACACTGCACAGGTGCCCCCACCACCTGTTGTACTATGGTCTTGTGCCACTCTGAAATGACAATGAACTGGTATTGTTAGGAATCTCTCAGTAGGAAGAGAAAGCCTGCAATATTTTTTCCCCACAGATGTTGCCATTCACAAGGCAAAAGTCAGAGCATGCTTTAGGCAAGGACTGTATTTTATAGCTACTCTAAACCAGTATTTGGTAGTCCCAAATCCAGGAAGTATTTCAGCAGCAATACAAAATAGTAAAGTACTTTCTGTCAAAAGGAGGTTTTATATGTATATATATATATATGTGTGTGTGTGTATATGTCTGGATATATATACATAGATATATACATATATACAGATAGATAGATAGATATAAAAATATATAAAAACTTCAATTGATAGTTATTTCTGAGGGAAGAATGCATGCCTAACCATTTGCAAGCCATGTTTACACAGCCTTCTAGATACAGAAGCCAAGACGACAAGATTCTGATCTCCTAACCCTAATCAGAAATAAAGTTTCTTTTCTTCCCTATCATACTATTTTTTTAAAATGCATTTTTTAAATTATCTCCTGAATTTGCAATAGAGCATTTTACACTTATGAAGTCAAACTGTCCAAGAGAGTAACTACAGACTTCCCTCTGTGCAGCAGAGAGAATATGATAATCCACAACTGAGCACGGCATTCCTGAGCCACTGGGTACAACCCACAGCTGGGTCAGGGGAAGTAGAAGAGAGGCAGAGAAAAGCAGAACTTCTCTCACTTTTAACAAGTTCATTCTTACAGAAAAGAGCAGGCTCAAGGCAGGAGCCAGCCTACATGCCTCCATACTACTACGGTTTGATACAGAGGTGGTCTGAACAGCGGCCACCAGCACCAATTCCCACATACTGGTGGGTTTTTTTCCTAACCATAAAAATTTCATTTCTGTCAGCCTCCCTGGAATTGCTTGTGGCACTTGGACTTTATTTAATCTGCTTGCAGGTGCAACACTGAATGAGGTTTGTGGATCCAATGGCACCAGGCTGGCAGAGGTCCAACTTTCAGCAGAGAGGGAACAGTAGAGGAAGCCCACAGTGTTCACCAAAGGCAGGATTGAGGTATGAAGTTGACAATTTCATGGGTTTGCCCTGGGACTGAAAACAGCTAATTAAAACAGAAGTTCCCACCTAAGAAGTTTGGGGAATCAAAAATAAATAAAAAATAGCAATCCATAAAAGAGATCTGTGTAGTTGACTGGTATGTCTTAAAAACTTACAGTACTGATTCTCTAACTTCAAAATTTAGTAAGAATAATATTATTTAATACCTTTTATTATTTTCGGCACATAGCTTCCAGTACACAAAATACTGAGCTAATCCAAATTTCACAAGGGCAGCCTGATTATCTTTTAAGTACATGACATGCTGCAAGTGCACCTGTATTTGGACATCACTACTGTCACAGCTGTGTCCTCAAATGATACTTGGAAATATGCAAACACATTCTGTTGAACACATTTATCAAACATGTTTTTCTGAAAGTGCCATGAAGAAAAAAACAGAAGTTATTCCTAACCAAATGTTCTTGCTAATAGGAGAGAAAAAAAATGCACTACTTGCATATTCTTCCTAGTGAGAAAAGGAATGTTTCCTGCTATCCATAGCATGTTCTTCCAGTCTATTGACACTGCCAATATCCACCGACAGAATGAAGTGTCTCTTCTGAGCAATCCAGTTAACATCAACAAAGAAAGAGCTACAGCACTAGTGAAGAAAGAGCTACAATGGAGTAAGTATATATTGCTTTTCATATAAAACTACTGGGTTTTACATAAATCTCATTACCTTTATGTACTTTTCCCTCTCCTCTTGAATTACATTTGTAAACATTTATGCAAAAAATAAAATACAAACGAAACAGACAATTACTTCAGATTTTAATTTCACGAAACTCAATTTGAGCTGCAAGTTCAAAGATGCAACTGACAACCAATTTTTCTGGTTCTATGATTCACTACTGCCTAACAGAATCAAATATACAGTCTGATTGACACTGACCAAAACTAGCCTTGATGAGCTTGTTCTTCTCAAAGCTCAAGTCTAGTAAGCATGATAGCTGTATTTTATAGTCCTGTAGGGTCAGCACAATGGCATTTATGAAGGCTAATTTCACTGAAACAGAATTCACACACTGATGCTACATGTTAAAAGCCTGGAAAAGCTGTTATTTTAAGTTCTAAACTACTGCAGCCTTTCAGGTAACTAATGTTTTAGAAGTAACTGTGCAGAAGAACATACACCTTCCAGCTATGGAAAGGAGCAGGTATGATCTGTGCTATGTAGTACCTACACTTAACTCCTCTAGAAGCAAGGACAAGGTGGTGTTAATAGTATTTATCTTTGTTACTCACATCCAATTCTACCTATCCTAACTGGCACTAAAATAAACTAAATTAATTTTCCTTGAGACTATTTTGTCCGTAACAGCAGCTGGTAAGTGATCTCCTTGATTTTATCTCAATCCTCAAGATTTTCCTTAAGTCCTATTGAGAAGAGGCAGCAAGTGAGGAGCTGGAAGGGTGAGCAGCTGGCTAAGGTCAACCCATCACAGTACAGTACTGGAAAGAAGCAGCAGCAGTCTGCCTTTAACCAACATCATCACCACCACCACTATGGGTATAAGACAGCTTTCAAAACCCTCACTGAGGCTTAGATGCCTTAAGGTAACACAAAAGCCTCTACTATACAAAGTAAACTGTCAGAAACTCTGTATTTTTAAGTAACAGTATCCTACAGCCTTAAACATCTTATAATGTTTTGATCCTTTGAAGTCACATGTACATACATTTATCCAGCATCAAAACAAAAAAGTTCACATCATTATTCAGAACAAGTGTCCCAAGTGTGGATGAACACGAGAAGTCACAGAAGACTGACTTAGCACTTCTCGTTCTTTACTTTATACTGCTCTCTATATTTTGCATCAGAAGTGACAAATGGCAATTTCCTACTTGATATTTCAATGATTCACCTGAAAACAATCATACTATGACATCTTCCTATAAGCTTTCTCAGAATTATTGAGAAGTACTGAAAGCACTACAGCACCACAACTAACAAAAATACCAATTTGCTGCAGCTACTTAGCTATAAAGATATTGGAAGAATAGTTTTTTCTCAAAGACCAGTACAGGTACAACTCTAAAAACAAGGTGTAAGTATCTGGCACAAAAAGATCAATTCATCAATTTCAACTGTACAGCAGGTATTTATTGTAGTTTTCCTTGTTATAGATGTTATCTTTTTTGCTACAGCAAAGTGTGTGGAATTGTTAGACCACGACCATCACAACACCTCTATCATGAGCTGTCATTGAATGGGAAAGCATTTTCCACAGTTCATTTAGGGGGCAATTCTTCCCTTCACTGCATCAGTTTTACAATATGTTTTAGTAATATACCTGGAACTAACCAATCCAAAGAAAAAAATGTTACACTACCTCCACTCATTTCATGGGAAGCTATTGTAGTAGTCTTTCTGATAAGATTGGCTGTATCTTTGTCCAGTGTCAGAAATAACATTCAAAAAGGCCAGCGGCAGAAGGAAGACAAAAGATTTCTAACTCTGAAATAGTTAGGAGCGTAACTCTAGTCCTTAGCACAAAGCCACTCATAACCTACAAAGCTTATACTCTTGATAAAAATAACACAATTTACTCTCCTCTCATAAATTATAGCTTCTTTCCAGTAGAAATAACTTACTCTAGTCAAAAACACATCCCTCTTCCTCCTATTTTTAAAGAAGGCATACTATAGGTACCAAAAAAACTGCCTCCATAAGGAATTGAGCACAACTGGTTTGAAATACCATCTCTACCCAGCAGTACATTTCAGGAAGCAACAGATGCTGAAATAATAGTTCACTGACACCAAGGGCAGTATTTCTACCCTTCTCTTTTATTTGTTGGTCTTATAAACTACTGACAAAACTCCTCTGACCATTTGGTGAGTTCATTTCAGTCAGACTAGGAAACTTAGCTTTTCTCTTTTTTTTTGACCAGTTTAACTTTCTGCTCAATAAGGAGTCAAAAGAGCACCACAATAAGAAGATGGAAAAAAGGTAAGAGCAGAACCACTCCATTCTGGCATAGCCCATCACACAACAAAATCCACCTCCACCAAAGTAATCTTTTTAAATCGATGTATTACTCTGCCATTTGCAGGATTTGCAGTGTTTGAGCTGCTCTCAAGTACACTGGAAGACACACACACAAAAAACCCCACTACATTCTCAGCCAGATTGTGGACAGTTTTTCAGATGACCTTTCAGTTACTTTATGAAGATTGTAAACAAAATTAGAAATAGCAGTATTGGCTTCATCCCATTCCTCAGTCCACTTCCTTTAAACAAAGGCTTCAGCTGTAAACACACCAAGCATACCAAACAAAAAGACACTGCCAAGCCTCTCATAATAACATGCCTAGTTATGAAGTTAAATTTCACAAGGTTGGAATAGATTTAAGTTCTCATTTGAGGGCCTAGTCATTACCTTTCTGAGCACTTTTAAGAAATCACTTTCAATTGTCTTTAATTCAAAAGATGAACACCTGCAAATCATATAGGTAGGTGATGATAAACCAAAGTTCGTGACAGTATGGAATTTGAAGTCCAATGTCATCATCACAGTAAAAGACAAAATGAACAAATAAAAAAAAATATCAAGATGCATACCTTTTCTTGGAGGTAGTTCACCACTTTGTATTAGTTCTGTTCCAGGATATACAATCTCCCCATCTTTTACCATTTCATTCCATAAGCCACATAGTCCATCTCGTGTAAAAGCAAGCTGTTAAAAATAATACATTTGTAGTTACACACAACAATTTTATCTCCAGGCAACTCATACTAACGTTTAAAACTCACCTGATCTTATATTTTGTCCCAGAAGAAAGAAAACATGTATCACTGGAATATTTATTGTGTGTGTATGACAGGGATTTAAATGACTTCTAGAATTGTGATTCTCTAGCTATGCTACTTTCATATTAAAAGTAAGAAACAGTAACTTATAGATGGGCTTAAATACAGCAAAATATCTTTCTTTTGGAGAAAAGTTCTCATCAAAAGTGTGGATTTGGTCACCTCAGAAGTATCCCCACATTAAAGATGACATCACGCAACAGTGGGGGAGAAGGCATGGGGACTCATTTTTCATAGAATCATAGAATTGATTGGGTTGGAAAAGACCTCCGAGATCATCAAGTCCAACCCTTGGGCCACTCCAGTCCATTTACCAGATCATGGCACTCAGTGCCACATCCAATCTCAGTTTAAAAACCTCCAGGCATGGGGAATCCACCACCTCTCTGGGCAGGTCATTCCAATGCCTGATTACTCTCTCTGTAAGAATTTTTTTCTGATCTCCAACTTCAATTTCCCCTGGCAGAGCTTGAGCCCGTGCCCCCTTGTCCTACTGCTGAGTGCCTGGGAGAAGAGACCAACCCCCACCTGGCTAGAACTTCCCTTCAGGAAAAGTTATGAAAATGAAGTCAAGCTGCATAAAGTCCTAAAACAGAGAAATATAAAGTCAAGAGTCCCTCACCAAACTAGAAACCAAAGAGCTGGGCATCTTAACCAGAATATATGATGACATCAAGGCACAGATTGAGAATTTAACCAGTTCAAACTGGTCCTGCTGTGTGAGGCATCTCTCCCAGCCCTCCCTCTTCCTTCCAATTGCTACAGTGCCTCCTCTCAGATGCCAAACCAGATTATGGAACTGATCGAGATAAAACCAGCTGCAAATGGGGAAGGAGCAAAGAGCTGCCTCAGCCCAGCTCAGTTCCCAATGCACTTTGTGTTCAATAGAACAAATACTCGCCACAGAACAGACGGCAGGACTGCAGTAGCTGGAACCACTCACAAAAGCTCTGGCTGTAACACAAGTCTCCTAATGATTTAGGAATTTGGATCTCCCTTGGAGAATCCTAATGACCAGGATAACTCCTCTTCTATGGATGTTGCTCTCTGCTTTATAAAACGCTGTAAAACAGCTATCAATATTCCAAGTGAATCCCAGGCTACAATTTGCAACCGCATAGCATAAGGGAGGAGAGCAATACATGAAATCTAAAAACAGAATACTTGTTGCATACCAAAGTGGTGAGTGAATACATTAAAAAAAAAAAAGGAAAAAAAAACCTGCTGAAGGCTTATTCAGAAGCATCTTTGTGTTATGTAACTACTATTCAAATCCAAAGCATTCTAGCTGAGAAGTAACACAAAGATGTTGCTTACACAACTGCCGCAAAATATTTACTGTTATACACAGAACTCCACTTATCTTTAGGAGATAGCTCAAAATAAAATTTATTTTATAAACAGTACCGGTTTTAAGAGACAAAACCACCAGCAGGGAAGACATCTGTTGATCCAGCTTATCTCAGTTAACATGAAGAATTAAAGACAAGTTGCATGCTTTCACACCACTGTAACACATTAAATGACCATAGTAGTTCCTTGACTTCATATTGCAACACAAACACATATTAACAATTTCAATAGTTTTTCTTTTCCAGAGAAGAACAACAAGGCTGGGGAAAGGACTGGAGCACAAGTCCTGTGGGGAGAGGCTGAGGGAGCTGGGGTTGTTTAGCCTGGAGAAGAGGAGGCTCAGAGGTGACTTCATCACTCTCTAGAACTACCTGAAGGGAAGTTCTAGCCAGGTGGGGGTTGGTCTCTTCTCCCAGGCACTCAGCAATAGGACAAGGGGGCACGGGCTCAAGCTCTGCCAGGGGAAATTGAAGTGGGAGATCAGAAAAAAATTCTTTCCAGAGAGAGTAATCAGGCATTGGAATGGGCTGCCCAGAGAGGTGGTGGATTCACTGTCCCTGGAGGTTTTTAAACTGAGACTGGACGTGGTACTTGAGTGCCATGATCTAGTAAGTGGACTGGAGTTGGCCCAAGGGTTGGACTTGATGATCTCGGAGGTCTTTTCCAACCCAATCAATTCTATTATTCTATGATAAAATGTGAGCTGACACATTGTATATATCTCTCACTTACTATGTCCTGATCTCAGAGACGTAAGAGGGAAAAGAATCATGCAGTGTGAGATACACATTATTCAACTAATACGTGATTTATCAGTGGTGAAGCACTAGAAGTACACTGTGACCATGCTTTACTGAAAGGTAAAGTCCCTTTCTTGGCAGCACAAAGAGCTTTTGTAAAGATTTGTCTTTTGCTAAAAGCTTTACGTTTGGCTTAGTTTTTTTTTAAAATTGAAACAATCTTAAAGTTCATTTCAACAATGAAAAAAGTCATTCACCATTAACTGATTTTCTTGCATTGTTCTCAGTCTATAAATATGTGAACAATAAATGACATTCACTTTTTCCATCTTCAGATGTGGTCATATACTTCAGCGCGGCACCTTTAACAATTAATTTATCATAACTTTTTTCTTGTGAAAATAGCAAAACACAACTGTTTCACTCATTTTGGCTCACATGTGATAGACTTGTTTTAAAAATACTTCTGCCTGTTAAATGCCAACCTATGCTAACACAAGCCTGAAAAAGAGCAAGTGAGGCAACCCTCCAGACAGGTTGCATAATAAGGTATAGTTTTCAAAAACTAAATATCTTTCTCTAATAAATTGTCTTTTCACACATTTTATTTTACATTCTCATATCACCATGGTCTGGAAAATTATTCTCATAGTTTATAATTTAAAGGCCTAGAGACTTTGAATTCAAGGTCCTTCAGAATGCAGCACTGCTTCATTTCAGAAAACTTACTACTTTTGAAAGCATTCCTGCAAAGCAGAATCAATAACTGTTTTCTCCACTTTAACCTCTAATCCTTTTACACGGCACAAAGTTCACTCAAATCTTTTACACAACTAAAAACTGGGAAAGTAAACAAAATTTCTTTTGCCTTGGGCTTGGTGTTCAAATTCTTATCAAAGTAATTTTCTTGGTATGTTGCATAAAGATAGAGAGTCCACCAAGATTACAGGTCACAAAGAGTTCCACGTCCTTCTCCAAATACCTCATGTGGAAGCTTACACCATAAGCAGCCTTCAAATAAGCAATTTTGCCTTTACTCTGGTTGTAGCGTACATTTTGTCAGCAGCATGGGTGTTGGGGGAAGAGGAAAAGGAGGCATGGTTGAACGTAAAGAACATTGGACTTAGTTTGCTTCAATAATCAAAGGAACCAACTGAAAGGATAACTAAGAAACTATTTACAACCAATTCATCTGTCATAACTGAGAGCAACTTAATTTCAACTGTAACAAGCTCACTACTAATCTATTCAACATTCAGCAAATAGATGCTATATGCTATATATGATAGCCAAAAGTGGGAAAAAAGTTTGAATTTTTAACTGATAAATTATTGAAGCAATTTTACTTTCATTATCTCAATTATATAGTCATAACAAAAGATTTACAACTCTCCTGAGAGAAATACATGACTTAACCAACAGAAATGGGGAAGAATGGCTGACTGACCAGAGGCTCATGCTGGCATCCAGAGGGAGAGCTGGGGAAATGGGCTGAGAAGAACCTTATGAAGCTAAACAAGTGTGAAGTCCTGTACCTGGGAAGGAACAGCCCCAGGCACCAGTAGAGGCTGCATGTATGTAAGTATGGCCAAACTTTGTGAATGAGGATTTGGGAAGGGTTCTCTCCACATGGGTGTGCCCTTCCAGCCTGTGCAGTGGATTTTTTAGGTGAGGCACAGCGTGCACAGAACTGGCCCCACCCTTTAAGTCCTGAGGTCCATTTGCCACGGCCGAGCAAGCTTGGACAGTGACAGTGAAGTCCTCGGGACTGTCACAGCACCCGGTACTAACCAGGGCTGACCCTGCTGAGCATCCGAGATCTGACAGGATGGGATGGCAGGAAGGCATTGAACTGCCAGGGGACGGTCCCACTGAGACTCGAACTCAGGACCTTGGGATTCAGGGTCCAGAGTGCTCTCCTTGACACCACAGGACTGCCCTAGAGGCTGGATGTAACCCAGGTGGAAAACAGCTTTGCAGAACAGAGTCCCTGAGAGTCCTGGTGGGCACCAACCTGAACATGAGCCACCAATGAGCCCTTACCATGAAGAAGGTTATGCGTGTCCTGGACTACATTAGGAAAAGGGCTACCAGCAGAACCGGGGATGTGATCCTTTCCCTCTACTCAGCACTGGTGAGGCCACATCTGGAGTGCTGGGTCCAGTGCTGGGCTCCTCAGTGTGGAAAACATGGACATACAGGAAGAAAGCCCAGCAAAAGGCCACAAAGATAATTAAGGGACTGGAACATCTTTCTCATGAGGAAAGGCAGAGACAGCCGAGCCTGTTGAGCCTGGAGAAGTCTTAGGGGGAAAAACTCATCAATATATACAAATATCTGAAGGGAAGGTCTAAAGAAGAGAGAGACAGGCTTTGCTCAGTGGCACCCAGTAACAGGACCAGAGTGCGTGAGCACAAACCAAAATACAGGAGGTTCCCTCTGACCACCAGGAAACAATTTTACATTGTGACGGTGACCAAGTGCCAGCACGCGGTGCCCAGAGAGGTCACTGGAATATCTTGGAGATATTCAGAAGACATTAGGACATGGTCCTGGGCAATGGACTCTAGGTGGCCTTGCTTGAGCAGGGGAGTGAGAACAGCTCAACCATTTGTGGTTCTGTGAAACCAGCAGCTGAAGATAACAGTAAATCAACTGTACGGCACAACATTCAAATGCCAGCTTTGACTACACAACCCCACTTTTCTTTCTTTCTACAGTATTTTATGACTATCTTAGAGCAAGTTTTGCCTTTAGCAATGATTTTAAGAATAATCAGCAGCTCTAATATCAACTGTTTAGGTCTGACAAAGCTTACTCCATGTGGTACAGCAGATCATGTTCCTGATGGGGTTTTATAAACTTCCCTGCAGAAGCACAGAAACCTTCACAAAAGTTAACTTGAACTCAAGAAAAACCACAGACAGGAAAAGAAAATTTAATGAAAGGATGAAGATTGCTTCAGGTAGGATTCTTGATTATATAATTGCACTGGGAATTTAAGAAAGTGACTTCATAATCACCAAACATATAAAATATAAGCTACTTAAATAATCTTCACCTCAGAATTGCCAGCAGGGAAGGGGAAGAATCTGTTCAGTTACTTCTAGATTAGCCATTGGCTGTATTTTAAAGACTACATTAAAAAACATTTCTCTTTAGAAATATATTAAAAGAAAAAATTTTTTCAGCCCAGTAATAGAGAAGAAAATCACAGAACAGTAAGTCCCTTCCCAAGTCTCTCTTTTGTTTTTGTTTCTTTTGAATCCATTCAATTTGTGTTTCCTTTTTCATTGTTGTCTTTGTCAGTATTTTGTCCTAGCTTCCTTCCTTCCCTGCTCAATGAAGCATGTCCTGAAACCACAGCTGCTTATCACACCTATGCAAAGCACAGTGAAAATACCATTAGATCTAAACATATTGCCCAAAAGCTCTGATAGGAAAGACAAAAAGGTTCAGCAGCCCCACATTACTTCAATGGATTTGGAGTTCAACGAGGAACGCCCTCATAATAACAGTCTGCTGGTCTTCCATTTGTTGGAAAAGTTCATTAACAGTTAACAGTCATTTACAAAAAAAAAAACCTATGCAATTCCTTCAAGCCTAGAAATTATCTTTCTCCATCAGGAGAATAGTAGTTCGGAGCCCAAATACTTGCACAAACATTAAATTTAATTTCTCTAACCTATCACTCCACATACAGTGTTCATCCCTCCCCCTGGAAATCACTTATGTTGGAGAAACAGCATTACTTCGTTTTTTAAATAATTAAAGAAATCTCTACTGCAAACTTCACTTCCTTTGAAAGCATAGGAGTTCTGATTTGCAGTTTGCTGTAAGAACTTCCAAGTAAACCCTTCTTTTTTTTTTTTATCAGAAAACCAAAACAAAGAGGAAAATTAACAAGAAAGCAACAAAACAGAGAAAGTAACTCTCACTAACTTCTTGCTTTTAATAGTCAAGATATTTATTTACATTATCTTCTCACAAGTAAAGACAGTAATCTAAATGTTGAAGAGTAGGGTTTTCTTGAAAACCAAAATGCTGAATGCAATTTTGAAGGGAGAGCAAAAAGATTTCAAATCAATGCAATTCCTAAAGGTGGATTTTTTATCTTAAGAAGTTCACTTTCCTCTCTGTGGCAAAAGATGATGATAGAAATAGTCTGCCAACCATCAACTCAATGCAAACTGATTAAAATGCATCATATTCCACTTGTAAACAACTCTTGCACCTTGACTGTTGCCTAAAGTTTTTCTCCACACTACAGGAAAATGAAAGGTTTTCACTCTAACTCCTGCTATTATGCACAATAGTTCTCCACAGGATCCAGAATAAGCAGCCTAATGAAACACCATTTGAACACACACATGCATCCCCTTAGCTTACAGCAATTCTAGTTTTCAGTTATGCATCTATCACTAATTAAAGGTCTCTGCATAAGATTCTAAATTAGTAGTACAGTACATCTATTTAACCAGAATTATTTTAAGCACAGTTTGATTCTACAAACTGGATACCTAGGTTTAAATAAACAATTTTAATCTTCTCTCTTTAAAATAAGAGGATGTCTTCCTTAGAAACAGTCATTAAAACACAATCTCCCATTACAGAACGATTTTGCCATAAATGTGATGGTTTCTACTAGAAATAGTCATAATTGTGTAGGTGTTTTTAAATGTATTAATTCAAATCTAAACAAAGAATTTGGAAATTGAAATTATATGCTAACTTTTCTAGTGCTTATCTTGAATGCAACACACGAAAAAGTGGCCTGTAGTAAAATCCTCCTGTTTTACAACTTCATAGGATTATTTTATTAATAGTAATATTATACACATACATATCAATACACATCGTAGGCCATATTGCATATTGTACTACTGATGTATGCAGGTCCCATGGTGTAAAGGAGAGCACTCTGGACTCTGAATCCCAAGGACCTGAGTTCGAGTCTCAGTGGGGACTGTCCCCTGGCAGTTCAATGCCTTCCTGCCATCCCATCCGGTCACATCTCAGATGCTCAGCAGGGTCAGCCCCGGTTAGTACCGGGTGCTGTGACAGTCCCGAGGACTTCACTGTCACTGTCCAAGCTCGCTCGGCCGTGGCAGATGGACCTCAGGACTTAAACGGTGGGGCCAGCTCTGCGCACGCTGTGCCTCACCTAAAACATCCACTGGGCAGGCTGGAAGGGCACACCCACGTGGGGAGAGCCCTGCCCAAATCTTCATTAGCGAAGTTTGGCCATACCTACCTACTACTGATGTTCTCTTATATTCAGCTGAACTATCCTAATTTTTCAGCTGCTGTAACAGTTTGTGTTTTTTCAGACAACAAAGACTATCCCTCTGACTTTGCTCTATCAGGAAATTTGGAATTTCTAGTAAAACAATTGTTTCTAAGCACTTCAAACTTATACTAGTAGCTGTAAATCATACAATCACAGGTCAAAAATCACAAAGTTAGTAAAAAAAACGCAGAATAGTTACAGGATGCACTTGGGTTTTGTAGAGCATTTTGGCTTCCTATATTAGTCTTGTTTCAGATAAATAACATAAACAAAAAGCGTATTATCAAGATACACTTCTATTAACATTTTGCACCACTTCAGTTAATCCTGAGGCTCACTGCTACTACAAAAGGGCTTGCACCTTTGATATTCTTCTTGTAATAACTTTCTACATCACACTGCCTTTGTCTGTTAGCAGTAACATCCCAAAACTAAGAACATTTAAATTTGGCCCGGGCACCAGCTGCGACAGTGACGCACACAGATGATTAAACACAATCCATGCTACAATCCATGTGTTGTTCTTATTATATTAATACCACTATATTATAGGCTTATTAATGTACATAGTACTAGAATATAGTGTATTACATCATTAATGCAACATCACCTTGAACTAAAGACAAAAAAAGAACACAGTGATTTGCAGAGACATTTCACTGGCTTAATCCACAATAACTGCCAGTCAAGCCTAAAAAGCACTCGCCAGCAACAGTGACAGAGAAAAAAGGTAAGTCAGACTTTGGAAACTACCAGGCCACCCAATGAAACATTTTAGTTCCAATTCCAGCTGTACACCCCAATTTTTGCAGCAGTAAAGATGAGTGTTAAAGACTAATCAATCTTTGTATGTCTCCTAAGGTAAGAATTCCCCAGTCTCTTCAAGGACTTTCACCTACTCATTCCTGGAAAGATGTACAGTGAAAAGTTAAAAATGTAGCTGCAAAGTGAACAGCTTCAGTGTCCAATTCCAAACAATAATTTGTAGTCATCTTAATCAATTCTCAAACTTAGCATGTCTTCTTCAAACCTCTCCTAGTACTGTGTTCATCTTTTTAATTCTTGTTGACAGTCTCTTGAACACCAGTAAGGTCCTCCTACAGCTGAGACAGTAAACACATGCACGGTAGGAAATCTGCATATTCAGTACACACAGAGCTTAAAGGATTAAGAGACAGAATTTACACCTATAAAAAAAAATTCACATGCAGCTAGGTCATGCTAGTCAACCAGTTGCTAAAATAGTCAATCATGTAAAAGAAAAAGCCCCCAGTGCCCGAAACCCCTTTACTTGACAGAAGACATCTGCCATTTAATAAATTAAAAAGATATAATTCAAGCTTCACATGCATATTTTTCAAAATACCGAATATATACATCCAAATATGAGTTCTGTGATGAGGACCTGTGTAATACCCAAAAACAGTTAACTCAGGAAGAAAATTATATTATACCCAGGCAGTCTGGCTAGTCCTCAGATTCCAGAGAAGTGATGTTTGTGTCCAGAAGATGACAAACAATCACTGTTCTCTTATTTCATTAATCTCATTATTTTGATTACAGCTTGACTGGAAGAAAACAAAGGGAATACCCTGACAATTAGAGTCTAACTCATTATTACTCATAAAGAACTATTATAACTAAGAGCATTTATTCATAGAAACATGTTACAAATTAGGATTTTTGTTATTACAAGGAACTATTACAACACATTAACTAGTCTCATAAAAGACAAATGTTTCATTGCATTTAAACTGAAAATAACCCTTAAAAGTTTGAATGACAATGGAAACCTTCCTGTCAAAATTTACATAAACAGAAAAAAGTATGGAGAAAAAAGGCACTATGAATAAGAGGAAAAATCTGACAAATCACATGAATAGTCACATTTTTCACTCCATATAATACAGAAGAAAAACAGGCATTGTCAGCAGCTGTCACAAACAAAGGGTGTCACTTTTTCAGCTAAAATTTTCCTGTATTCAACAATCATTGAAGCAACATATTTGCAATCTAGAAGCCACGTTTTTGGAAACAAAAAAAATATTTCCATATTTCTGAATATGCATATCTCCAAAATGTTTTTTGCTGTATTTACCACATGAGACTAAACATCTGACTTCAGATCAGAACTTTTACTTTAGTAAGACTAGAAGATGAAAATAGAACTAGTCCAGCCAAATCAAGAGCCAACCCTGTCATTTTATGGGATTTACATACAAGACCTACTAAATAATGTAACCTCTTAGGCTATATCCATCACTTCTGATTCCAATTTAGCTTGTTTGATCTAAAATACTGGAGAAAGGCTGCTTTCGAATCACAACTGCATGGGGAAAAATCCTTGTCTAACAACATGAACGGCTGAACTCAACCACTCAGACTATCAGCATGTATTCTGGAACGAACTCACAAAACCAGAATTTTTTATAAACTGTAACAAAGGAGTAACACGGGCTGGCCCATCCCAACAAGAGTTTCATAGTTTTGAGCAAGAACTTGCACAGTTATTCAAGGTATATGCAACATCTGGGTAAAGGAAGATAAGGAAACAAAGACCTAATCTAGTCACTCATTTCACCTAAAACAAACATAACTGACACAAACCACTCTATTTCTCTGTATTTGCCACTTAACTGTCAAACTAGAATTGGGAAACCATGATAGAATCCTCCTCCCTTCTGCAAGCTGCATGATACAAGGCACAAATCATTTTCTAAGACTAAACAAAACTTTCACCAAACACAGGCACATTTCAACAAAGACCACTTCCATTTCAACCGCATACCTCTGACAAAAAAAAAACTCCCTTCAAAAAGCAGCAAATTTAAAAGAATGCCTCTACCCGTTATACAAACCACTACAGTAAAAGCTAATTTGAATTCTTCGAAACATAAATTAGATTTCCATCACCTTTCGCTTCAGTTCTCCTGTGCATTCAAGCTGCTGGCTCATATGCAGGCAAGACATTTAGCAACAGCCTAAATGAATTTATCGTTTTAGCAGAAATGCCACATGCTCAACCAGGGGCTTGGATGCTCTGCAAAGATACATACATAGCCCAGCTTGTTTCAAAGCAGAAGGGACTGGACTGACAATGTAGATCTAATTGCAGCTCAAAATAAGTTAGTGTTTCTTCAAAATCAGTTTTAAATCAGCATACTCAGGAAAACCTATACACTATCTCGAGAGCAATGCTGCAGTCTTCTACTCGTCAGCTTTTAACACTAAAAGCATCCTTGATCTGCACCTGAAAGGTCACAAGGCAATATGACCATCAAATTCCTTACCTGCAAGTCTGTCTTCAACCATTTGGAGTCAAACCTTGCTTGAGCAGACAGACAAAAAGAATCAGAAGACATGTTTCCTTCTTCAGCCTTCCCTCCAGGCTGGCTGAGCAGCCCAACCTGACACAGAAAGAGGTGGGAAAAAAACCCAATCTAGCACATGAAGTAAATCACACAAGGTTATTTTTGTTCAGACTACGATGGCTTCTACTTGATCTTTAAAAATGTATCACGAAGAAGGACCTCCGTCGTTCTCATCCCCGGAATTTGCACGGGAAGAGGAACGCGCATCAAGAACACTATCTGAGCCCAGAAAAAAAGCCTCCACATCTCTTCCCCATCACACCAGTGGGAAGGAAGCCTACCTCCTGCTGCACTGAGCCACACCAGAGGCCTTAACGCTGCCCCTCAGCCCCGTAAGTGGTGCATGAAATAAATAATTGATCGCAGATTACGCAAGCCGCAGGCCAACATAAAGCGATTATCAGGGTCACCCGCGCCCCCTCCTCGCCGCCGGCAGCCCAGGGCCGGAGGCTGCCCCTCTCCCGGGCGCATCCCACCCCGCGCTCACGTCCCGCTCCTCCGCCCCTCTGGGCGCCGCGGCGGCTCTGCCTCTCTGTCCTGCCCCTCGGTCCTGCCCCGCGGCTCTGCCCCTCGGTCCTACCCCTCGGCTCTGCCCCTCGGTCATACCCCGCGGCTCTCCCCGTC
>VWZD01012784.1:1017925-1075039 GCA_013396695.1 Sakesphorus luctuosus | reverse complement strand
AGGTTTTTAAACTGAGATTGGACATGACACTGAGTGCCATGATGTAGTAACGGACTGGAGTTGGACCAAGCTTTGGATTTGATGATCTCGGAGGTCTTTTCCAACCCAATCAATTCTATGATTCTATGATTTTATCTGTTTCCAACCTCCCTGCTCAAGGAGGGTCATGCTAGAGCATACTGCACAGGATTCTGTCTGTCTCTCTTGATTTCAAAAAAATCCACCTTGATGCATTCCTGTGTCACCTACTCTAAGTGAGGCTCCCTTGGCAGGGGGGTTGGACTGGATGACCACCAGAGGTCTTTTCCAACCCTAACTATTCTGTGATTCTCTGATTCTGTGTCCAGATGTTTCTTGAATATCTCCAGTGAGGGAGACTCCACAGCCTCTCTGGGTGTTCAACCACCAATATAGTAAAGAAATTCTTCCTCAAGTGTAGGTGGAACTTCTGTGCATTGATTTATGCCCATTGCCTCTTGGCCTGTTGCTTGGCATCACTGAGAAGAGCCTGGCTCCATCCTCTTCACATTCTCCCTTCAGGTACTTATATATATTGATGATGTCCCCTCTCAGTTTTCTCTTCTTCAAGCTGAAAAGCCCCTCATAAGAGATGCTCCAGTCCCTTAATCACCTTTGTTGCCCTCTGCTAGACATGCCCCAGTAGCTCCATGTCTCTCTTGTACTGAGGAGCCCAGGCCTGGACACAGCACTCCAGATACAGCCTCACTAGGGCTGAGTAGAGGGGCAGGATCACCTCATGTGACCTGCTGGCAATGCTCTTCCTGATGCACCCAGGATACCACTGGCCTTGGCTCCCAGGACACACTGCTGACTCAGGGACAGCTTATTATCCATCAGTATCCCCAGGTCCTTCTCCACAGAGCTGCTTTCCAGCAGGTAAGTCCCAAGCCTGTACTGGTGCCTGAGGTTATTCCTCCCCAGGTTCAGGACCCTGCACTTGCCTTTTTTGAATTTCAGAGAGTTCTTCTCTGCCCATCTCTCCAGCCTGTCAAGGTCCTTCTGAAAGGCTGCACACTCCTCTGGGGTATCTGCCACTCCTCCCAGCTTTGTGTTGTCAGCGAACTTGCTGAGGAGGCATCTGCCCCTTCATCCAAGTCATTGATGAAGAAGTTAAACAATATTGGGCCTAGTATTGAACCTTGGCAGACACCACTACTGACAGGCCTACTACAACTTATGCCACTGATTATGACTCTCTGGGATCTGCCATTCAGCCAGTTCTCAATCAGCCTCACTGGACACAGGACAAAATTCCTTAGTTTGTCTGTGAAGATGTTGCAAGAGACAGGGTTGAAAGCCTTGGTGAGGTTGAGGTAGAAAATATCCACTGCTCTCCTCTCATCCATCCCGGTTGTTGTTTCATCATAGAAGACAATCAGGTTGGTTAAGCATGTTTTGCCTTTAGTGAATCCATGCTGACTACTCCTGATCACCTTCTTGTGATCCATGTGGATGGAGATGGCCTCCAGAATGAGGTGTTCCATTACCTTTACAGAGATTGAGGTGAGGTTGACTGGCCAGTAGTTCTATGGGACCTCCTTCTTGTCCATTTTGAACGCCAATGTGACATTTGCTTTCTTCCAGTCCTCAGGTACCTCTCCTGATTGCCACAACCTTTCAAAGATGATTGTGAGCTGATGTGTCAGCTCTCTCAACACTTGTGGATGCCAAGATTGCCTATCTGTTCTCTAACTCAGCCCTCCTTGAGCAAGAATAAATCTTCCTTTCCAAATTCCTTTTCCCTGGTCATTTATCCTTCCAACATTCCTCATCTCCTGGGCCATAGGTACCTGAGGGCTGATCTTGTCAGTGAAGACCAATGCAAATAAGGCATTCAGTAACTGTGCCTTCCCTACATCCTCTGTTACCAGGATAGTAAACTGATGTCCCCACACATGAAGGAAGAAGGATGCTGGGGAATAAAGCAGGAGCTTGCTAATAGCAGGCAGTGACAGGAGTCTGGAGGCAAATGCTGGCTGACAAAGGAAAAACTTCTATGAGGAAAATAATCATCCTTCAACCTAAGTTTGTTGGGGATGTATATCAATAGCTTCAAATTCAAATTAACCAAAAGTCAAGTTTCTCACAATACTTAAACTCCTGTTCCCTGGCAGCTAAAGAATTAGAAATGTAGGAGCAAGACTTGGCAGATGGTACTGTTATTGGCTTTGGCCAATGTGAAACCACAGACTGAATGTCAATGAAATGCTAACAGAACTGAGACCATTTGCTGGCATTTAGGCAAAGGTACACATTTAGTTGCTATTATGTAAGAAGCATTGTAATAAAACAGTGAATTTGATTCTCCAGCATTCATTTTCAAAGTAACAAATGCAATCTTGACCAAACAGGTTAGCCTGTCACTTATCACAGGCCTCTCTTGAATCAAGATATAGTAGGCACTTGAAATAAAATACTGTACAAAATTTCTGAAGTGCCTGAAAATTTATATAACAATATAGAAATACCCAATTTCCTCAAGTTACTCCTAGAAACTTTAGAATACAAACCTTCAAAACCAAAAGTAGTTTCCTTTGAAAAATCTTCCCAGATGCCTACTTGTTAAAAGCTTTAAGTTGAGGGGACTGTAAGTATTGTCATGCATATCATGTTGTGTCTATTTCGACTAGTGCATGGCTAAGCAAGAGCTAGCACAGCAGGATGGGAAATATTTTAGTCTTTTCTTACAAAGCAGTCTCAAAATATAAGAAAGTAGTCATACTGACATATTCCAAATAGGGATAAAGACTGCTTTGAAATATAAGTATCAAGGGACAAACAAATAAAGTGGATATTGTCAAGGGAGTCTACTATAGGCCACCCAGCCAGGATGACTACACTGATGAATTGTTCTTTAAGGAATGAAGGGACACCTCTAAATCAACCACCCTTGTGCTTAGAGGGGACTTCAACTTGCCAGATGTTAACTGGGAATACCACACAGCTGATACAAAGAAGTCCAGAAGATTCCTAAAGCACCTGGACAAGAACTTCTTGTTACAGGTACTGAGGGAGTCAACTAAGAAAGGTGCCCTCCTCTATTTTTTTGCTTGTTAACTAAGAGGGTCCCTTGAGTAAAGTGGTGAATGGTGGCCATCTTGGCCACAGCAACCTCAAAACAATCAAGTTTAAAATCTCTGTCAACAAGTGGAAGAGTGCCAGAAAAACTTCAACTCTGGACATCAAGGGAGCAGACTTCAGGCTCTCTCAGGGAACTAGTTAGCAATGTTGCCAGGGAAAATGCTTTTGAAGGTGCTGCAGTCCATCAGTGTTGCCCCAATTTTCAGGAAAGGCAAGAGGGATGGCGCGGGTAAGTAGAAGCCTGTCAGTCTCACTGCTGTACCTGCGCATCATTCAGCTGGATAAACACATGCCATGGATGAGGAACTGGCTCACAGGTCAGGCACAAAGGGTTATAGTAAATGGGAGCTGTTGACTCCTCCAAAGGGAGAGAAGTCTTGCAGAGAGACCTACAGGAATCAGAGGGCTGGGCAATCACCAACCATATGAAGTTTAAGAAAGGAAAGTGCTGGATTCTGCACCTGGGATGGGACAACCCTTGGTGTACAATAGAAACTGTGGAATGAGACACTGGACAGCAGCACCATGGAAAGGGACCTGGGGATCCTGGTCAATGGCAAGTTGAATATGAGTCAGCAGTGCCCTGGCAGCCAGGAGGGCCAGCCGTGTCCCGGGGGGCATCAGGCACGGCATCGTCAGCTGGTCGAGGGAGAGGATTGTCCTGCTCTGCTCTGCACTTGGGACGCCTCATCTTGAATATTGTGTGCCGTTTGGGGCACCACAATATAAGAAAGACATTAAGCTATTGAAGAGTGTCCAAAGGAAGGGAATGAAGACAGTGGAGGGCCTTGAAGGGAAGCCATATGAGGAGTGGCTGAGGTCACTTGGTGTGTTCAGCCTGGAGAAGAGGAGACTGAGGGGAGACCTCATCATGGTTACAGATTCCTCGTGAGAGGAAACAGAGGGGCAAGCACTGATCTCTTCTGTCTGGTGACCAGTGACAGGGCCTGAGGAAATGGCATAAAGCTGTGTTGGGACAGAGCTTATGCTAGATAAAGATTCTTTACCCAAAGGATGATTGGACACCAAACCTGATAGAGTTCAAGGAGCATTTGAACAACATTCTCAGGCACATGGTGTGATTCTTGGGCTGTCCTGTGCGGGTCCAGGTATTGGACTTGATGATGCATGTGAGTCCCTTCCGACTTGGGATATTTTATGATTCTGTATTCTGTGTATGGAACCCAAATCAGAAGGAATTGTGAAAACTTGATTGAAACTGCAGTGCCCACTGGTTGTGCCTACTGCTTATTTAAATGATTTGCAAGTCATATCTAGATTAGATATTTTGTATGTGCAACATTCATCACCATTTTTGGTTTGGCTCTTCAAGAAGATCATCTTTAGATAGTCTGCATTTATGTCCAGAAGTTCTTTTACTTCTATTAAATAGCATATGGCAATAGCCTTTGCTGGCACTCTTGATGTGAATAATTTGAAAAGTACCTACCTACCTACCTAACTTGTTACACTTGAATCACTGGTCGAGTTATCAGGTACACACTCGCTTCAACAAAAATTATATTTGTGTTCAGTAACCATGGAAATTCAAAGTTGGAGATACTTGTGAAGAATTTAT
The DNA here is from genome assembly GCA_013396695.1 of Sakesphorus luctuosus. NCBI lineage: Eukaryota > Metazoa > Chordata > Aves > Passeriformes > Thamnophilidae > Sakesphorus > Sakesphorus luctuosus. The sequence goes on along the minus strand of VWZD01012784.1, from coordinate 1,070,358 downwards.
GGATTATTTTGTGTTTCCAGATTTAGATTTCACTTCTGATGAATATTTTTTTCCATTTGAAATGCACTGTACTAGCATAGTGCAATCTCAAATGGCATTTTCAGTTATAAAAATATGTACCCAGCACATTTTCCAGAGAGAAAGTATATCTGGTACAACAACATGAATTTGAAGACTCGGGAACCTAAAGTTTGTCTTTTTACACAGCATGAAATCCACCAATAGCTGTTATTCTGATGTTATTTTAATAACAATGGCTATCACTTTAGACTGACCAAGTTGTTCACACTCCAAGTCTTGTAGTCCACTCTTCTGATGCATATTTCCATCTTAAAGCAGGTTTACATGATCCTGTGAATCAGGTCTCCAGCCTTCATCTTTTGTGCCCCAGCTTGCTAATTAACCTACGTTACACCCAAGATAATCATTAAGTGGATCTGATGGATTTTCAAATGCACACCCCAATTAGATATCAAGAAAAAATTCCTCCCTGTGATGGTAGTGAGGCACTGGAACAGGTTGCACAGAGAAGCTGTGGCTGCCTCACCCCTGGAAGTGTTCAAGGCAAGGCTGGACAGGGCTTGGAGTAACATGATCTGGTAGAAGGTGTCCCTACACATGGCAGGGGGCTTGGAACAAGATGATCTTTAAGGTCCCTTCCAACCCACATCATTCTATGATTCTATGATGACTGTATCTTTGAGACATCAACATCTTCAGAGGCTGCAGGGCAGACCACTACTGACATGGAAGGAACTTCAGCTCTCTGCTTTCATTGCAAGTCTGCCAAAATCTGCGTGCCTCTTTCTTACTTCTTCCGGAGAAATGGTTGGGCATGGAAAATACAGTTTCCATGGTCAGACACAGTCGCTCGTTTACTTGTATGCACTTCTAGGACTATTCTAGGTCAATTCACTCTTATGATAGATTAAAGCAAAAAGTAAATACATCAGAATTAAGGGTACACTAAAACCAAGGGGTCGTATTTTCTGCTCCACCTCTTATAAGACCTTCAAACAATAAAGAGTACTTTAAAAATATGTCTGTCTCTGGCAGGAGACCTCTCTTTTGTTGTAAATGTGGCAGAGGAGCCACAGTGGCTTCTACAAGAGGTGAGGCACTGTAGAGGTGCAGGATGTAGAGGAAAAGAAGGATGGTAGTGCACATGGGAACTGTGTAAGCCATGGAAGCCTGAAGAATGTAGGGTTGGTAGCATGAATGGGACCCTCACCAATATGCAGGCCTAAGAAGATGGGGAAGGACTGACACTTATTGAATAAAGTAAGTGTATCACAGCAATCTAAAGCGGAACAGGCTGAAGGAAGAGAAGTATCTTTGGACACTCTGGGCAGCACCATGTATTTTTTTTATTTCAGTTGTGACAATGGGTTCATAAGATAAGATAGGATCAGTCTCAAAAAACTGAGGCAATTGCATTCGCAAGTAACTAAATACAAAAAGGGCCAAAAATAAGTATATGTTTACATAGGAATAGTATTTAGCCTTACCTGCAGGTCTTCTCAGTGTCAGCATGAAATCTTTACTAATTAATAATTATTTTAATGTGTGAGCTCTAGGGAATCCATTATAGTTACCAGAGCAGTGGAATGTGGGGCATTTTTGTATCTCATGAGTGAATATCAATATTGTTATGCATGCAAATGGGACACAAAACCATCTCTGTAAGAGCAGTGTGTAGCTGTTCACTGCAAGACAATGCCTGTTTTGTTTGTAATTTTTTTTCAAGAGCCATTTGTATTGAGCTGTCCCAATGAGTTTGGAAGCCTTTGTGTATTATTATCCACAAAATGCAAAATCCAGTCCACTCTGGGCTTGAAACAAGTCTCAAAGTATTTCCTGGCTTAATTCTGAGGGATGGAGGCTTTCCCAATTAAAGCAACACATTTCCACAGTTAGCCTTTATTATTTTAATACTCTCTGAATTGTTTGCCAAAATTTCAGTTTTATACAAGTAAAAGCTTGTGATAAGGCCTATTATTTCTTTATTGTATAATTTGCAAAGAATGTCATCAGTTCACATTGGTCAATATGTATTATTATGCCACACCAGTGCTTTCTGAAGGGGGAAAACAGGACAGTAAGGAAATGAGAGGATTCTCCTCCTTTCCCATGTACACTAGTATTTCTATATAGTCAAAATAGTACTTTCTACTAGCCATTTTCATTACTGAATAAATATTATTCATGTAAGGAGAAGAATAACCAACCAAAGGAAGCAGCTTCCATGTTCAGAAACCCAAGCCTCTTGCAATCAGTATCTTAACTGTCTTTCCTCACACCTCCTCAGGACAATGAAACAAGATCTTCCATCTCTGTGCATGGCTTTCTGCTCCTTTCTCATTTTCAGTGGTAACAGCCTTGCTACTTCTCATCTATTTCTCTGATAGAGTATCCTTCCAACCTATATCTTTTACATTCATCCACACTTCCAAGGTGGTTTCACTCCTCTCTTTACTGGGCAGTGATGCAAGTTCTTGTGTGGAAACTGTATTGTTCCTCCATTAAATAGAATTAGGGGAAGCCCTCCCCATCTATTTTTACTATGATTTTAAATGATGAATACAGCTTACACCCAAAATTTCAACAAGTTCTTCTCCTGTGACAATCCTTCTTTGCAAAAACAGTCTTGTGTGAATCATAGTATATTGCACAGCTGACACAGCTCTGTTGCAGAGGTGGTGTTGGAGAAGCAATTCAAAGTACAGAGGAGTGAAAAAAAGAAAAAACCCATCACAATAAAGAAGCCACAATTTCCACAGGTAGCTAATTAGAATTCATTGTTAATTACATTCTGCATAGTTAGTTATTTTTAAAATTAGAATGAATCCTGTCCTTGTTCAAGCAGTAATGTTTTTATCAACTTAATGAAGTTCAGAAATTCAGCCTCATATATGCTTTATTTTACTCACCCACTGCCAACCACGCTAGTTTTTAGTCTTTCTCAAAAACACAGGCCCAGAAACTTGCTTTCTAGGTTATGTCTTCCATTACAGAGAATAAAGGTTGTTTTGCTTCCCCCAGGCCAGTCCCAGTGTTTCTGTTCAGTGGGTCTCTTGCTGTACAGCCCAAACCAGTCTGATCTGATTTCATCTTACGTCTCTAAACGCAGCAGCAATAATGAATTCTCTGTGGCTGTTCCTGTTATTTCTTTAAATTATCAATTCAAAATAATCACTTCATAAAATATTCAAGGTGCATGTTGTTCTCTGTCTTGCAAAGTGGCTTTGGAAATTCCAGCTTGAGTATGCCCAGTAGACAGATCTGCATGAGACTTTGTAAGTAAACACTACATAGATTTTCAGATATCCATTACAGACCTTTTGAAATTAAAAGCATTTAGCATACAGTAATGGATACGTCAGCAGTTCAGATGGAAAATATATGTATTTTCCATATACTAAAAAATAGCAACCTCCATATAGTAGAAAATAGCAACTTCCATAGGCTCTCTATCATTTTCAAATTGAAGACAATTCTTAACTTAAAGCCAAGCAGAAAATGCTTGCATTTAAAAGGCATTTTCAATTACAGGAACATTCTGTATAAGATTAGCTAACAATACCATCTAAAGATATATGATAGTACTAAGCTATATTCAGAAAAGTGTTCACCTACAAATATTAGATTTTCAAGACGTAATTTAAAAATCCACCCAAACATCAAGGCAATACTAAGAGTGGTAAAAATTGACCTAGTATTATAGTGGAAATTGAAATATACCATCACTGTTACACTAACCTATATATTGAGCACAGAATGATTCTCTATTGTCCTATTAATAGATTATCAGTGTTTGAATAGCAGTATTCGAATTTACAAATTAACCCCTCAATGGACAATGCAACCTGCTTCACAATCACTTAAAATGAGGGAGGGGTGTTCAGCAGGAACTTTCATCAGCAAGAACATTTCAAATTTTGAGTTTCAGCATATAAACAAGAATGTTACATTTTTTGCTAAGTTATTATGCAAAGCATAGGTTATTGCAGAAGACTTAGAAAATGGAAGTGATTCACTAAAAGGAAGAAAAGCATTACATTCACTAAATCTCAAAAATAAGAAAGTCTCATGCCCTTTAGTTAGGGTAGGTGGATGCAGTAGAAGGAAACTTTACTAGATAGAGATGAGAACAGTATCCTTTAGCCAAGAATCAGAGCATAAGAAAAATCTCCTAATATATAAGATGGAAGCGTTATGCTAATTTTAATTTTTTCCATTTAAAAACTACCAAGTATTGAGTTTCTCCTAAAGCTTGAAATGTGGCCAAAACCACTTTGGCTTTTTATACATTGCTTAATATATAGGGAAACCCTTTTTGAATGTTGGTAGGAACTTTTATTCATTTAAGCAGGAAAGGAAGCAATATTTCTGTGAAGGATTTGTTAACCTAGCACCATATGGTATCCTTTCATACAAAAAGGCTTCATGTGGAAAAAACCAAACTTACTTTAAAACTAAAAAAAGTTAGAACAAGTTGAGCTTATGCCATGGTTTGTCCTGGCTGCAGGGTGTTGGGAGGGGCGTTAGCAGCAGAATAGAAAGGTCAAGGGCAGGTTGGTCAAAACACAAGCCCAGGGATAAAGGCCAGGGTGGGGGGAGGAGGAAAGGGAATCAGGACAAATTGTTAGGTTTGTCCTTTAATATCTTAAATGAATGCCAGCCCTAAATATCATCAGGCTACTTGTCTAAATGAATCAGGCAACTGTTCACAGCTCCCTTTCCACAGATGTGCAAAAATTGTTGTGGAGAATCCCTGCTGGGTTTCTCACCCACACCCATTTTTATAAAGCGATTTTTTTTGCAGCTCTTCTGTTTTGCCAACTCCCACCCCGTTTACTACAATTTCAAGGACTGTTTTATCTTCAAGGGAGAATCACATGGTATTTCAGACAGGATAATGTGTATTGTGCCATTAAAGTTTGGAGAGGGGATACCAACACTGTTAGGATCCAAAATTAATGAGTTCAAACAGGAAGGAAAACAATCTACTGGGACAACATGTGCTTTGGCTTGTTCTGGCACTAGGTCTTCTGTTGACTTTGTGTTATGTTGGCTGCAAGCACAATAAATGTTGCAACCAACAGCATTTGCACTTGTTGTCTTTTCTGCTTTCAGTACAAGAGTATTAACCCCACTGCACACTGCAGAGGACTTGGACCCATCTTCTAATGCTTTCTTCAAAGCAGTAGTTTTGTGTCAGCTCTCAACCAGATCACAGATGTTTCTATCAACATCATTTCAACATGCCAGTTGTCATCATTTTTGAAAAATCAGACCTTCAGTATCTTCTCCACCTTATTCTTAATGCTTTGAAGAGTATCAGAGCCTGGGAGATTGCTGCTGTGAATCTTCTCTGCTCTATTTGCAGACAGTGTAGACGATTTTAAAAAACATTCATGAAACCCCTAGTAGTTGTGTACATTTCTAGCTCTGTATATACATGCATTTCAAAGCACCAAATACACATCTTCCTTCCACCACCTGGAGAATGATTCCTGCTCCTGCTTCTGTTCCAGGTGGACTCTAACTTTCAACATAATACATTTGAGACAATTTTTAGTTGTTAGTCCTTGTCACTCATATCATCAACCCTCTCAGTTATGGATGGCACTTGAAGTTCTTTTCAGTTGCTTGTTTTTTCTCTTTTCTCTTTGATACTATTATTTATTTACACAATCTCAAGAGAACCTGAGAAAATCGAAACTGACTTTGAAGGTAATATACCACATTTGAAAGCAGAGCCAAAAGGTTAATCCAGTTTTACAGACTGTCACATTTATAATCAAATAGCTCTGAGTCTGACAGTAATGATGTTGTCTATTAATATGTTATTAATGAACATGATTTCATAGGTGAAAAGATCCCTTTACTTTTACAAGTTACTCAAATAGTAAACAGCTTCCTTCCTGTTTTGAGGACAAACAGCTGAAATCCCATTTGAAATCTGCGGCTGTATTTACTTCTTGTCTGAGAAATACAACTGTAGACACAAAGTTTGATGTACAGTAATACAGATATAACTGATTTACAGTGGTATAAACTAGATGTAATTGGAGGTGTGTCACCAGGATTATACATCTAAAATACAAAAATATCTGATATAATCCTCTAGAAACAGACTACTTTTATTACAATCGGTGATCCTCAATTCTCTTCCCACTTACAGTGTTGTAAAATACAGGTAGGATTGGTTTTGGCTAGTATTGTGCACTCCAAGTTAGGGTTTTTTTACTACTTCTAGTATCAGTGACAAGGGATAGACACCTCAAATGCAACTCATTCTACCCCAAAGCAGGATGGAGGAATTGCACACTCTACTCAATACACAAAAAAGATGGGGAAGTGAATTCTAAAGCAAGATAATAAGGCTGTAAAAATGGACATACACAGATGGTGCTGAGAGTAAAATCTTGTCTTGGCTCCTTCAATGATCTTTAAAAAAGTGTGCAATATTTTTTTTTAATAAGAAGGAAGGTCACAGGACTCTCATTTCTAAATTCAATTCTGATAATAAGTTAACTGCAGTCACTCCAGTTATGTTAGCCCTGTTACATTACATTAGTGCTGGCTTACTCCCAGGAAATTACAAACCAGATTTGGTTAGCAATTTATGTCTTGACAGTAAAATCCTTTGTGCAGAAAATGCTAGTTCAAAATTGTCCCTACAGTTTCCCTGAAGTATTAGAATACTTTTGCAGCAGAGAATTATTCTGCCCAAGTTTAAACCAAATTTATTAACCTTAGTCACCTCAGCAGAAATATTGCTACAAATGCATGCTTCTTGTCATAGTAACTTCTCATTCTTTAATAGTAAAAGAACAAGCTAGGATAATGTATTTCACATGTACATAAAAAATTTGGAAAAGAGTTTAATTCCAAAATATGAGATGACTATATATTTAACAAAACAGTTACTGAATTCACTTGGGACCCTGCTAGGGCCAAAGCACATCCTTTAAGCCTATAGAACCATAGAATATCAAGATATTCTGTTATTCTTAAGTTGGAAGGGACCCATAGAGATAATCAATTCCAACTCCCTTCTCACAGGACTACCTAAAAACTAAGCCATACCACTAAGAGCATTGTCCAGACACTTCTTGAACTCTGACAGGCTTGGTGCCATGACCACTTCCCTTGGGAGCCAGGAGTTCCAGTAGACTACCAGCCTCTCTGTTGTAAACCTCTCTGTGAAAAACATTTTCCTAATGTCTAATCTAAATTTCCTCTGGAGTGCTTCATTCCATTTCCTTCTGTGCTGTCAGTGGTCACCCAAGAGAGATTATCATCTGCCCCTCTGCTGCCTCCCCATCATCTCTTTTCTGACCTTCAAGCCAATATGAGTTTCACTAGGAGATACCTTTTACTGAAGACTGTTCTACAGTGGGATTTTTCTCTTAATGCTCCAGCCCTGAGGAGAAACTCCAAGACGCTCTGTTTCACAAATTACTTTAGAACATTCTGACCTTTAACCCTGGCATGAAACTATGCTGGATGGAGGCATTAGGGCAGGTTGTTCTCTGAAGTCTTCCTACTTTCTTACTTCATTCAGTCTTTGAATACAAAGGAGGCTGTATTGTCTGCTTTCATTATTCATTTTCTAGTTAATTAATAGTAATTTGCTTTTGTCTTTCCTTTTGAGTACTTTTCAGACCACAGTCCAAAAAAGTTCAGGAAGTTCATCCACCATTTAATGCAGTGATGCCACAAGAAGAAACACCTAATAGAATACACTGATGAGAAAAATCTTACTATCATAGAGTGATGGCAAACTGAATTGGAAACAAAAGGAAGGAACTGAGAGGGCTTGCCCATGCAAATGTTACTGCATATCAAGCAACTCGTGCTCAAATTTTTCACTTTTTACCAATTGTCCAGAGTATTAGAGACAATGCTGAGGTAACATCCCCACCACTTTGTCAGTCTTCTGCCTATAAGTATAGCAAGGCAGGACATGCTGCATGTACATGGTTGTATGTATTCTGGAAGATTTTTCACATACTCAGAAATTAGTCTAAGTTTTAATTGTCTACAAATTTTACATAAACACATGTTACAGCTGATTTTAGGATCTTTTGCTGTTCTGTGGAAGAGATGCACACTGTCTTAGCTGCAAGTTAGCTTCCCTGACAGAGGCCAAGGGAGGAAAAATCAGCCAATATCTTAGCTCTTTATAAGGTGAACAGCAAACAGATCTCCAACTACTTTACATAACACTCATAAGTGGCTTTGAGTGGTCAAAACTACTTAGGGACAGAAGTTTTGCATTTATACAAACAGTTATCGTTTCAGTAGCTGACACAGCACTAATTGCTCTGCACGTAACAAAAGCTGCTGACTGCTGACTCTGGTCAAGTGGCATTTCAGTAGCAACAAGGGCATCAATATAGCTTTAATATTTCACTATCTAATTCGAAAAGTAAATCACTTTAGTCCCAGTTCTTTTACAGCCGCTTGGTAAATTGGATGTGTTTTAGATTACCGTGAACACATAAACAGACAATTTGTATAGACTGTAAATGATGCTTTGCCTTACTTACTTACACTGGCATATAGTGCCTGCTATTAAATCTACATGGCACTCTTGTTAGATTAGTTTAACTGGAAAGGGCTGCTCCTGGACTACATTAAGTTAGAATTTGAACCTTAAAGCATTAATGTCCATCAAAATGGACAATAAAAATTAACATGTCACTAATTCTAGTATGTCTAAAATATTACTACAACAAAGTAAAGAATTATAATAGTGGGAAAAGTACAAAACAAGTAACTGCCAATGAAAGTTACTTTGCATGTGTTAATTCAGCTTTGCTGTTTAGCTTTTCAGAGTTTTGTTTCAGAACTGTGCTGGTGATACAGAGTAAATATGATTTTGCACTGTAAGACATTTTTGCCTTTTATGCAAATATGACATTAACATTTAGCTCTCAGCAGCATCCCATGTATTTCCTTGGCACACCTACCATGGACATGAGAAGAAATGACAAATGGTGCACAGTTAGCCTCCCTGAACAACCCAACTGGTAAATAAAGTAACAAACAATCCCTTTTTTCACTGATCAGTGCCTTTTGTAATGAAAGTATCCTACAGAGCCATCTTCAGTACTTAACAGAATTCATTGCCTAAGTTAAAGGTTACAACTCTTGAGTCCTGACTTTCCTCAAGACTATTAGAAAGCTATGCAGACCACGCAAGTTCTATTAATTTCATCACACTAGGGTCTAGTAATTTGTTATGGACTTCAATAATAATATATCAACTAATTTTTGTTTGATTTTTTTTTATTTGGTACAATTCTGAACTAATATTCCCAGACTTCTCCAAATTGTTATGGACATTAATGTAAGCATCTATTTTGAAATACATTCAAATGCCAATATATTAACAGAAAGCACCAACAAATCTGAGTACAGAAGAGATTGTACAGAAGAGAAAGTACTTAGATGAAATATTACAGACTCTGCCTTGACAAGTCACATCATTCCAACCCTGCAAACATTTTCTGTCTTACTGTACTGCTATGTCATGGATAAGCCTGGAAAAACTGTATTTTTTACATCTTTTGTTTAGAACTTGTCATAAATTACTTGCTTTGCTAAAAATATTCAGCTGGATTTACAGTATACTGCATAAGCAGATGAATGACCTCCAGAATACTTTGCAAAAAACAGTTAACAAATTCTGAGTCACAGCAACCAAATGGCTGATGCTGAGACCACTTCTGGATTGCCAAAAGGTTTTAGCAAACTCTGTAACCTCAGTGGGTAAAAATATTACAAGAAAAATCTCAGATTATCTCAATAAACTTGAAAATCCCGTCTACAGTTCTAGAAGAGTTTATTGGAGTACAGGAACAATGCCTGGGAAAAAAGCCAGAGATTTATGCAACCATTGCATTTGAAACTGTACAACAATTAGGGTTTAACAGTTTTGCATATTTTGGAACTCATCCACGTTACAATGGTGACATTGTGGAGATCAAGGACAGGAGAGGGTGATTTTTATTCACCCATTATTGAACAGAAAGATTTTAGGAGCTGCAGCACTGGCTGTGTGCCTTACAGATTATCAGATTTTTACTGCTAGTACTCTACCCTTATATTTAGAGTTGGAAATACATTGCGTCAGTTTGGGGTTTTTTTAAATGCACAAAATAAATATTCATTGCAAAAGACCTGTTAATTTCTAGGATACTTAAAGATGTCTCACCATGCTAAAACCAGGATATTTCCTCTATAATTAGCAAGACATTCCCTATCTTCAAGAAGGTAAGAGGTATGGCGACTAGAATTCTATTTAAGTGGTTAATTAAATGTCTTTTTTGTACAAGCAGTCTTCTGTCTCTCCATGCAAAAAGAGCAGCCGAAGTGCTCACCTTGTGTATTTTTATTAGAAAGGGTCACAATCTAAGTTTTCTGGAATTCAAATACTGCCACTTTTGCCTCTGTCCAAAGCATGTTCACACAATTTAAGGGATGCTGGCCTAGCCCAAGCCCTGGCTCAGAGACAGTATCATGTAATACACCTGAGTCTGTCAAGAGCAAAGACCTGGTGGCCTGGAGTGCAGCCAGTGGGCTGAATAAATGTCACCTGAGAGCAGCCTGGAAGACACACATTCTGGGAGACTGACTGTTCATTCACACACCAGGAGAGGCTTGGAGGGTCAGTGAGCTTCTCTGCAGTAGAGACACTTGCCAGCCTTTCAGGGCAGCCGTGAAGTGGCCAGAATACTTGGAGGCAGGATAGAGTGACTCAGGTGCTCTAGTCCATGAGAACAAAGCTACTGAAAACAGTGGAGCAGGAAGGAATAACATAAACCAAGAAACAGCAATGACCTACAGGCCTTAGAACCAATAGAGTTCTAAGCAGAAATGCCTAACATTGCTGGTTCTAAAAGGACATGAATAAAATACTTTAGTGCAATTATGGACCAAAAGGAAACTGTGACTGTAATCACTGTATTACCCACTCGCCTAGGTGAACAAGAAAAAGCTGGCCCGATACAAGGGTTCATCTTCACTAAATGGTTTTTATCCACTCCCAGAGTGCTACATTATTACCTTTCACATCTTAAACAAATCTAACTTTTACAAGTTGATCATGCATACAACTGTGTACCTTAGATCTTAATTTCATAATTATTACACTATCCAGTCTTCTTTTTTTCAGAATAGCATAAGGTGTAAAACTTTATGCTTTGGGGATCAAATATGGATGGCATTAAATATGTACCCAGCCTAGATGTGAAGCCACCAAGAGGCGAAGGTGTACCAGGGGCCAAGTGTACCCTCCCCATTTGCCAGGGAGTTTGACTGCTTGGGCTCCATCCAGGCTGATCTGTGGTGCAGCAGCCCAGCCTTGAATCAGAACTGGTTGATGGGACCACTCTTCTTTCTAGAGATGCCTTTAAGATTAGAGTCTTGCCCTCGGCCTCTGCCTCAGCTACACGGCAGATTCACCATGCCTGGCATATACCACTGATCCAGAGTTTGGTTTGCTGTCTTGGCTTCCAGGTTTGACCTCAGACCTGGTTCACCATTTCAGACTTGTCCCATAATCTGGACTGTTGAATTAACCTGGTTACACTTACCCTACTGCACCCTTTGTCAGTGAGGTCACTGCCCCAGTCTGTCTTGCTGTCACAACTCTCTCCCTTTGCTGGGTGGATTACGGTTGGACCAGATCTTTGATTACTTCTCTTGGGAGTGTGCTCCAGCAGGTCGTCACCACTGCTAAATAAAACCAAATAAATACATCTCTTTCTAACTAGTAACTACTTGTTATTGCTGATTTTTCCATTGAACTGAAGAACATCAATGCCCTCTTGCCATGAGGAAGGAATTAGATGTTTTGATCAAATCATCCTTTGATTGCCTGTTGAGATGTAAAGCAAGTTCTTGAAGTTGTTCAGCTCTCAGACATATTCTTTTCTCTCTCAAATAATTTACAAGCTCTTTTCTACATCACTAGCTTTTTAACATGCTTTTAAAACATTATGAGCAGAGCTGCACATCCTATTTCAGTATGCTATGTAGAGTGCATCATACAGAGATCCTGCTCTGTGTCACATTGCCTATTTCCATAAGACCTCTTTGCTCTGCCCTACCAAGATTGCACACGCAGTTGCTTTTCCACTAAGGTGCCCAATCTTACTCACAGCAAACTGCTTCTGAGAATACACTTCCTCTTGCTCTTCTTTCTCATCTCCCATCCCCTTTCTGCAAGTGGTAAATTTGCCTTTTTTGTTCTTAGGGCAAATTTGACAAAACCCAGATTGTGTGATAGTGTAGGTTTCTCTGCATGATAAGAGCAGGACACTTCTCTTGTCCCTGTGTGTGGTAAATGGTCAGAATAGCAGTGTTGCCTTAAGACAGTGAAGAATTACTGAGGCTGGTTGAGAAAAACAAGCCTTGTTATAAATCTGGTTCATTAAAGAGATGAGGGTGTACATAAAGACCCTCTAATGAAGGTCAGAGAGACTCTACTGCTGCCTTGGAACATGGAGGAGGAACAAAGTGTTTATTCTACCTCTTTTGTCAACTATAAATTTTGACTGAAAGTAACCAAGACCCTCATCAGGCCTCATTAACATATTAATTTACAAACCCCTCGGGATGCAGATGAAGGAGACCTGGGACATGGAATGCATGTATGACCAAACTCACCAAACTCCACCCATAACGTGATTGTTCCATCCCATTGAGACAGGACAAAATTTATAGTACAAAAAGGGGGCTTCAGGGCAGAAAGGGCCAGAGGGGGAAAGCATCTCTGCCCGGTCAGGGCCAGTGGACAGACTGCATCTTCTTTTCTCCTTAAAGGAAACCTTTATGTGAGCTTTGCATCTCCAACTGCACTGGAGCACAACTGGGAATATTCATTTATACATATATAGCACTATTAGATCTCTCTTACTAATCTTCCTATTGCAACACATATTAGGCCTCTGTAGTTAGTGCATTTATCACCTGCAGTCCTAATCCTGCTTTTCTGATGCTTCAATAAACCACATTACTTACGAATCTGGAACATGTCAAGTCCTTATTGAATATGATCAGAGCTACAGTACTCATTGGTAACCTACACTAATTGTGCATCTGTCCTTGTGCAAGTTCTCCTTTTGAACTCGACCAGACTTATAATGCTAAATTAATTATCATCACAAATTAAACCCAGGCTCACCCAGCCCCTCTGATCTCTAAGGGTCAGATCATGCAAGGGGATTTGAATTCTGGTAAATTCCCATACCCTTAACTCAGTGCTGTGTCATCTACCAGATTCATTACCTATGCATTGGGAATAGCACAGAGCCCCACTGGATCATACTATGCCATGATTACACAGTGACAGTCCATGACCTTAGTATTGCTCATTTACACCCCAACTATTTCATCTGATATGTACTTGTCTAATGCTGTACAAAACTAATTTGTAGTCAAAACAGTCTAGTGTCTTAAGAAAATTATGTCTGTTAAATATATACAATTACTCTTATTAAATTTGTCATCTCAGCAAAGATGATGAACCAATTCTGCTTAATAAGGAAGCCTTCCAAATCTCCTCACATCAATCTCTTCTCTTTTAACTCTTGTAGTGTAACGTTATACCAGTTTTTTCCCTATTACTTTGCCTAGGACCAATGTCAATCCAACAAACCTGGTTATCCAGAAAGGGTAGATGAGAGGGCCTAAGGCCAGACCAACATTAACACCCCATCTTTCTTTAATTTCCAAAGTATTCCCAGGCATATTTGTACAACCAATGCAGGGATCATCCTAAATAACTCTGTGAGAAGTTATGTAGACCTGCTGATTCCAAAGTGTCCATGGAAAATTGATTGTGAAGACAGCCTGATTCCACATCCTTTGATTCCTGAAAGAGAAGAACACAGATTTTAATGATACCATGAGGTCAGAGGAGCACAGCTGAGGGTAAGCAGCACAAGGGGATACACACTGCAGTTAGATGCAACTGCTCACATAGGCTCTACATAGCTGACAGACTGAAATTTAAGTTTTCTGCCCCAGAGTGCTGACCTTATGAAGCCTGTAAGACAATTACTTCAGATAATTGTTAAGCACCTCTGTCTGCACCACTAACAGGCTGACACCACAGGGCTTGGGCACAAAGCCTTCAAAAGCTATAGGCAGGAGACTGCCAAAGAATGTGCTTCCTTGCCTGCATACATATGAACTTATTATACGAGGATAAATGGCTCGTGTAGTATGGTAAAGAGATCTTGGGGTAGCTTTTAAGAGTGTCATCTTCTTTGTGCCAGAGAAGGGGGAAATGGTGCTGCTGCACTGGCTTCTCATTCATGGCATAGCAGGAAAGTACCCTACCTACTGGATAGAGACAGGGCTAACAGAGTTATCCACATCTGTTGCTCAACAGGACTTGGATTTTCAGTCTCAATCATAATGAAAAATACATTTAAATTTTTCTTCGTAATACCGGAAGCTCAGCCTATTTCCTCCACCCATCATCTTTCCAGAATCCCTTTCACTTTATCAAAACACCCACATGTTTATGCTTCGGACTATTTCTTAATAGTTCTTTCAGCCTCTTTAAGCTATGTTTCTGGATCAATGCCAGTACTAACTGTCTCTCTAAGGAAATTAATTTTAAGTCATATCACATCTCATCCTCCTGAGAAATATATATTTGTTTGTGACTGTTTTAGGAGTTCAGTGCTCTCTGAATTTAAATCTAGCTGTTGTTCATCTTTCCCTGATCTCATAACTGCAGCTGTTTCTGCAACAGCCTTTAAGAGTTAATCAAAAAAGAACAGCCATTTATAATTGCAAAATTCACATTGAACATTATCCTAATGTTTGTTAGCCTCAGCCTAAATTCATGTTTTATGCGGTTGAAGTATTCTCAATTACTGTCAAAATTACCTTGAGTCCCTGAACAGGGATTGAATCCACTTTTGGCATGAAAGGCAGAAAAACCTCAATATCTTGCCTGCTGTTGCTCTGGTTGCTTGGCTGTTAAGATGAGTCTAATAGTGGCAAACATCTGCTCCAAAACCACTCTGGGGCTGACTGGCCAACTTTTTTTCCAGAAGGAGCCTCAGAGAGGGAAGGTACCTAGTTCTCTGACTCAAGGAAGCCACTGTGCTTTATCCTCACCTTTCATGAAGGGGCAAAGCAGAGAGCAACAACACATGGCCTGCCCAGGCACTCTGGACACCTCTCCTGCACAGTTCATGCTCCTTCACTTGATAGTTGTTGCCATTCTGCAGCACATTTTCAGCAAAATCAGATATTACTCCTGCTTCATCACAGTAGAAATTGAGCCAAGAACTGTAATTATTGATTTATATGTAGGATACCACTATGAGCAGGAAAACAAATGATTCAGTGCCTCTGACAGCACCAGTCTTACTAAAATTGTTGGATGAGTTCATTTTTTACCTGCATCCTCTCAGAGATAACCAGCTCCTTTTCTAGTACAAAAGAAAGGAGACAATTATTCTAGTTGGAAAAAAAAATCAACTTCTGTTTGTAATTGAAATCTGAGGGGGAAAAACAGAATTGTATAAATGGAAAAAGCATTTTACCTGATGTCTCAGAGCCAAGGAGGTCTCATTTCCATGTCATCTGCTCATACAATAGTTTCACAGGAACTGGATTTTGGGGTGGAAAGTCTATTTATGAGGTAGAGGGAAAGGACTTTTGCCTGTGCTAATGGTATTTATCCTCAAGCTTTCTTTTTCCAAGGGAGGAATAGGCTATTAGAGACATGTACTAACTCCACCTACCAGTAAGAAGCTGCAAGTGTCATGACAGTGATGTTGTGCTATCAGGGACTCACCTGCCTGTGATGTTTTTTAGCTTCTGCTATAGATAGGACTAGCTACTCAAAGGCACAACTGTTCTCCCCAGCAGCATTCACTCATTTACTTAAAGTAAACCTCTTGCAAATCCTGGTCCTCAATAGGCAAGCAAGTGCTCCAGAAGAAAATTCAACTTCAACATCTACAGACAGCAAAGAGTCCTTGAGCTGCAAGGCGATGATGATGTGCCATCGCACCCTGCCTGCCTTAAGCCTCCAGTCTGCTGCCTGTGCTTTGGACTTCAGGGAAGGGTCTGAAGGGAACCTGAACAAATGGAAATTCCCATTTGACACTTCCTTTCCTTAAACATTTTCCCCTTAGGCACATAGGTTAATACTACAAGGAATCATGTATATTTGATTCTGTCTCAGTGTTTGATGCATTACTTTTTTAAGGCTTAGCTCTGTAACCAAACAAGACTTCTGTAAAGTTTCCTTTAAGGCAGAAATGACATAACATGAACATTGCATACAGTTAAATTCTCAGTACAAGAATCTATATTAAAAAAATAAGCCCCTCTAACTTTAACTCAGTCTCCGTTGGGTTGATACATCATTCAAAGTTATAAGAAAGAAAACAACTGTATGAATGACTGAATAGCTGATTATTTTTTCTAGCCCAGACTAAACCAGAAACATCTTGCACATTAGTGAGCACTTCCACACAGTACCAAAAAGTACCAGTTAAGAGTGACAGCCTACTCAGCCTCTCCTTGAAACAGAGTAAAAGCCCCAGAGGCAGCAGGCACTGTAAACCCCTGAAGCTCTTTCAGTAGAGGAACAAGTAAGTCCTTTGTTCTCCTCCATATCTTTTTCTTCTCACAGATATATCTAAGGGTTTATCCCACCTGAACTTCAACAATGTTTGCAATACTATAATTTCGCCCATTACAACTTCCAGTGGAGCAATCTTGGAGTAAACGTGCCAAATGGCTCCTGTGTGAATCTTGTGAGATCACCCAGACTCAGATCTGCCAGGTGAACTACATTAAAAAGACTTGAAAATGTGTCATTTGAAGTGTGGGATCACCTCCATGTCTATGAAATCTAAAAGCACCTCACAGTCAGGTTTTTCCCTAAGCAAGTGTAGGGGACCCAGAGAAGAGTATATGGGAACTCACTTTTCCATTCCCCTCAGTCATGGTTGTGGGACTACCTTTAGTGGAGACAGGCTCCCTGTTTTGACCAGAGTTTCTCGCCCTTCTCTGTACTTCCTCCTCTCTTGCTGACTCCCTTTCTCCCCACTTTGCCCATGACTTTGTTCTGCTGGTCCTTCCATAGCAGGCAGCGTCCCTTCTGCCTCCCTGCCACAAGGCCCAGCATGACCAAAACTCTGCAGCTGGGGAGGAGGTAAACAGGCAGCTTTTCTCCCTACTGCACACCGACGTGACTTTCTCATAGATCCATAACATGAAATATTCCCACATTGAAGCCTAGGCAAGTTAAAAATAAATCTGTCAGGGGGATACTACTTCATACTCATAGTGGTGTTTTCCATTTTCATAGTCACATAGCACAAAATTAAAATATATCAAGCTTTGTACAACAGTCAAAAATCTTTCAGATACCTTTCCCCTCCTTCACCATAAAAGAGGGGAAGAAACCTACATATTGGTGCAATCAGTTTATATACTTACAGTAAACCATGTAGTACAGAGACAGCTGCAGGCCTAAGGAAGCTAATCTGAAATGGCTTTAAATTCAGTTTGTCAGGGTTTGGGGTTAATTCTTGCCTTTGAAGGAGTTTTAAGTGAGTTATCTCTCTGAAAGGAATATGAGGTGTTCCTCTGAGATATGCATTCAAGAACCTATTTTTTGCATACTTCACAAGAGCTGTCTGTGTATTTGAGCTTTCCAATATGGCTCCTTGAGTGAGCCATAATTTATGAAAGTTCAGATTGTTGCTAGGCAAGAAAGGAACCCAAGGAACCAAGGACTGGAACCCTGAGAGCTGGAAGTATTCAACTGACAATTTGCAACAGATCGCTTATCTTAAACAATACATTTCCTTCACTAAGTGTATAGAAAATAATTAAGACATTAGAACAAGGTGTTAAATATAGCACTGACACTCTCTTCTTTTATAACTATCTTTCCCTCCAAAATGATGGCCTACCGCCCAAGAATTTAGCATAGTGCTGCTCTTCAGTGGAAGTCTAGGATTTACCAAACCATCATCCCATTTCCCTTGTGAGAGAGCTCCACATTGTGGGAGGAATTTGCAGAGGGAGCAATAAAAATAAATGATGCTGGAAAGAGAAAGCATTACACAAAATTTACACTAATCAGTTTTTCACAGTAGGATTGTCAGACATAAACTCTTAACTCTCTTTTTTTTCAAAGGGGATAGACTTATGATAATAATATTGCTTCACCATAGTCTTCCCAAGCATGCTAAATGCAGCAAAGAAATGGGGAGAGTCATCTCAGTTCAACCAGCTATTTAAATACATACCCAGCTAAGCTGATGGTACATTTAGAGGTCTTGGAATGATAGGCATAGAGCAGCATCCAGAAACGACTAAATTTGAAGCTAGTAAATGTTTTTATCTTGCTGAAGCAATGATTTACTTAGAAAGCACATGTCCTAGAATATTCTATGACATTTCATACCTGTTTATTTTCTGAATCGATTTTAAACTTTAAAATCTAAACTGCATGCTTACCTCTGTTACTGTTTTTTAAAGGCAATAAAGTAGGAACTGTCTATTAGTTACCCAAAATGCAGGCTATGAGAATCACAATGCCATGACCTTTAAAAATGAAGTTGATAAGTACCATAAAATTTTGTTTATATGCCATAGTTGGGTGACATTTTGTTATGCCAATTTTGTACCTGGCAAGAACTTTAATTAAAAAAAATGAAATCTTCCACCCTGTTAGTCACAGTGAACAGCCTATTCCCTGTAACATTTTTTTTTCCTCTTGAGGCCAAATTCTGCCACCTGTGGATAGTACACAATTTTTAATGTCAGAATCACCCCCTCTCACTGCTGACCTGCACTTTTTCTTTCTCGTTTTGAGTCTTGCTTTTTTGCAGTTGCCAATCTAATCAACTTTTTCCTGCTCACAAGATTTTCCTTCCTTTGCCATTGACAAGCCAGCCATCATCTTTTTCACTACCCTTTAGTATCCCATGTTTATTGTCCACTGAAATTCAGCAAGTGATAATCTTTCCCACACTGACACTGCAGCTTGGGCCCATCTCCTTGTCCCTTCATAGCATCATGAAAAACAGATACTGAGGCAGCATCTTACAAATAAGATGAAGCTTTGACTACAGGAAAATGTACTGGGAAGGTTTGCTTCTTAGACTGCTTAAATCAAAAATTCAATATAATATGCTTTCTCCCAAAACTCCTAAAGGGTGATGAGATCTTTAAAACTATCCCCAAATCAGTTGACTTTGCCAGGTATTCAGTTTAGCCCAGCATTATAGACTAGCCGCAATCCACACAGGGATAAAGACCCCATCCTTCCCACCCCGGGCAATAGAGTGGTAGAGTTTCTACCAACATGGTGGCCTTTCTCACTCCTTCTTTCTATCTGCGTCCTGTCACTGAGATGAGAAGTTGGGTGACACCTGCCTTTGTGGATTCCCTCTCTTGGGGGTTAGTAAGGTAGGACATGGCAGAGGTCCTCCAGGGGCCCAGGTATGTTCCTTCCTGGTGCAGCAATTGCCACTGTGAGCAGCTGGTGTCTGTTGAATGGGACCCTGGGCAGATAGTAAAGATTAGCTGCATCTGGCTGGTAAATTCCTGTATCCTTAGGTTTTGCACCAGGAGAAGCCAATCCACAATGATACCAGTAAGAAAGTCACTCAGACTCTGTAATGTGTCATCTAAAATCTAACACTATAACAAAGAGAGAATAATTTAAATAATCCCATGTACCTTTACATGCTGGAAACGTTTAGATGCAGCATCAAATGGGCCTCTGATCCACAGACAGCACACTCTGCAGCCCCTGACCATGGAAAAGGTTACACCTTTTTGATAATTCAAGCTATTATGGAATTTCCTTACAAGAAAATAACTCTTTTCATTATTTCTGCTGTCAAACAGAAATGGTGGTCACATGAGAACTTGCTGCACTGCTAGATAAGGACAAGGACAAACAGGTGGTGTAATCACCAGTATGGAGTGGGAGCTGTTGCTTGAAGTTCTCCAGTGACCAAAGGGCATGCGCCAGACAGCACAAGCCTGAAGGCCAACCTGTACATGCAGCAAAGCACAGACCTGGTCCTGGTTCAAGTTCACATTACATGGATCACTAACTCCTTGCTGTACAATGGTCTGTACCAATACACCTTGGCCAGCTCCAACTGAAGGGTTCAAGTAGCTGGGGGGCAAAAGTGGCTCTGGGTGTAGCGAATGTGAAGGAGAAGGAAACCTGTCAGGCTGCTGGTGTCTGCCTTTTCATGCTGAGCACAGCTTACTGCAGGCTTCAGCAGTCAGCCTGCAGGGAAAAACACAGGGCCAAGACCCTGTGTGCAGCCAGGGAGCCAGTGGGGAAGCTATTGGAGACAGAGAGCTTGGGGAGCAGACTCCATGGTACTCAGCTCCAAGCTCTGGAAGACCTGCACTAACTTCCAGGAAGCAACAGCTACTCCATAAGGGAAGGCAAGCCAGGAGCTGAGGGTGACCATGGTGTAGGCAGTGCCTTCACCAGCACGGCACAGACCCTGAGCTGGGCAAACAGGGCAGGGTGGAGACAAGAAAAGGCAAGGTGACAAGTCGGGTCTGAGTTGAGTCTAGGAGATACAAACAGTTCAGGCATGTCAGGAAGCTGTCTGGGAGCACTCACTGCTGTGGCATACCTTATACCCAGGCCTGAGCTGTAGGGGATCACCCATATCAATGGGCAGAGAGCGTGGAGGTCAGTCAGGGTAAGTCATACTTACAGGGGCCCTCATGGCCCTGACAGCAGTACAGTCCAGCCACACCACACCATATTCTGTTGTTGAAGAAAATGACAGTCCCACCCATCTGGATCCCTAAGTCATCTGACATCTTTCAGCTTCTCCAAGAAGCAGAGGACCTCTGCCTCTTAGTCTCCTTCCTGACTCCTACCCTTCTTCTTCAGGTTCAGTGATTCATGGCTTTATGAGACCATATTCCTATATCAGCATATCCTTTCACTAGAGGGCCATACTAAAATTGCATGGGAAGGCTGAATTGGGGCATTTCTTGTCTGAACCACCATTTTAAATATAATTTATGTTTAACCTACATGGGCCATCTGAACTGTCCATGCTGCCAAACAAACTGCCAAACTAAAAACACACATGCTATAGTTAAGCTGCTGATTCAGTTTGCAAGTGTTTCTCATACTGAAGAAAAATAGTTTCACAGCAAGGACTTTGTTCATTTAATTCTAGCATATATGTAGGGGGTCAGAGATAGCAATTACTGGTAAATAAAAGTTCAATAAACTATCTTGGTCTCCCATTTTTCCTACATTTTCAATGTAGGAGACCTATCACAATAATATTTAAGTGTCTGAAAGGAAACAGAAAGCAGAAATTTCACCCCTTCAAAACTGTTAGTCATTGGAACACAGGTAAGCAACCAGAAAATACTTAGAAGAGAACACGAGAAGAGTTTGAAGTCCGAAAAACAAAAGTCCAAGGGCAAAAATCCATTAAAAAACAGCAGAGAGGGAGCTTTGGAAAGGGAGAGGGGCTCTGTTAACACTTGAATAACAAGCAAAGTCCTGCAGCCAAAATGTCAGTTTTCTCAGCCGTTAGGTTTTGATGAATGAAGCAGACTGTAGTCCTTGTCATGTGATAACAGGAGATAGATCTAAGGCTCCCCCTGATGGAGAGAGCAACTCTGAGCACCACACCAAAGGATATAGGGAGCTTATCAATAACAGTGCACTGCAATAGTTACACCTAATCCACTGCTAGGCAAGTCTGACAGGCTGGACAACCTCCTAGAAGAGACAGAGAGGGTGGGTGGATGATACCTGTGATTTCTTCAGAGTGAACATCTGTTCCCACAAGTTCCCCAGCTTTTTCCCTCAGAGCCAGACAGGTACTAGCATGACTCGGCCCCTACAGAGATATCTTCTGTGACAAAGCAAAAACCCCTGTCATATATGTGCACAGTGACATTTGGGCGTTCAAATGTTGTCATGCTATTTTGGAACACAGAGAAGTGTAACTTCCTCCTCAGCAGTGTGGGAGAAGATGCTTTGAGCCAACAGTCCTCAGATTACTTTTCTACAACCCCCTCACCATAAGTATGTTTGGGATTTTGAGTGCTCTTCCCACATAAGAGTTGGTTTTGGTTTGGATGGGTTCAGGGTGAGTGCTGGCTGGAGTGTAGCAGGAGAGATGGCAAGCAAAGGGCAGAGGGGGAAGGGGACAAAGGAGGTCCTGACAGCCAAGCTGAGAAAGGACTCAGGAGAAGGCTGTAACTGCTGCAAGCCACAGAACCAAACCAGTATCCCTGAGCAGGGACACCAGGACCAGCGACAATAGAGGAAGCAGGTTTTCCCCTACAGCTTTTAAAATCCACAGATTGCCTCAGCTACCCTTTTTTCAGTGCTGCCTGTCTCCTCACACAGAGGGAATCTTTTAAGCATTCTACTCCCAGGCCATTTTCTTGCTTTCTTCCCTCCCCTGTTCATCTCTCAGCAACTCCCTAGGGACAGGCAACCTTCCCTTACCAGGAGATGTATTCCCCAGATCCCTAATGGAACAACAATTATCAGTTTGACAATAGCTGTGCTAAAATGCCATTCCTCTCCAAAGGTTGTAAACAGTACCCCACAGCCCAGCAACCAATTAATTAATTAAGATGTGTGGCTTTACTGAAGAAAATTGTTGTCAGGCAGTGAGAGAGCCAGGCAAGATAAGAAAAGCACACATAAAACAAAACAAAAACAAAAAAAGAAAATTGAAAGTGTTGACTCATATTTATCATGAACTCAAGGCCTCAAGAGAATAGTGGTGATGTGAAAGTTAGAAAACTGGGGAAAAAACTCAGAAAAGTATGTAGAAGACAGCAATTCAGCAAGACAGAGGATTATCCTTTTCCAAGGAGCAACAAAAACTGATTCTTTCCCACATGATTTAGAACTGTGTGGCCAAGAAGAACATGTTGCCCCGGGATGCTGAGGTTTCCATGCCAGGGATGTTAGACCTACTTATCCCCATGGGCTAGATCTAGCTATCTTCTTTCACCAGTGAATAGTCACTGTATACTCAAAAACCTGTGTAGTCCTCCTTGCAATCCTCTGTGCCTGGAAAAAGATGGCCAAACAGTGAACCAGTGGAAAAGAAGGCTCATGGTGCAGATGCTCAGGTGGCATTTAGGGGTGCCAATTTCTTCTCACCGTGCTGCTGATAGTAGATCTGCTTGCCCAATCTTAAACACTGAGAAGAGCTCAGCACTGAATCTCAGAGCCTAACTGTAATGCATTCCTTTCACAGTTCAGATCAGCAAGCGTTATTGCTTTAAGCACTGCTGCAAATAGCAGGCTGTTTCCTTACTTGATAGAAACAAAAAATTCCATCCACTTTATCTCAGCACCTCAGCATGAGGGTCATTTCCTCAAGCTACTGCATGTCTGAAGCCTACTAGCAGCAAGGCAAGCCATGGCTTGATTCTGCTACTCTTGTTTTTCTCATTTAGATAATTTGATAAGAGTTTGTGTTTTATGATATAGCTGCCCAGGCTCCAAAGGGGAAAGAACCTTAACATCCCTCTATATTATCAGCAAAACTTGGCCACACTAGTCTCAAAGGCAGAAGCCAGAAAGCGCTAACATTTGGTGCCCGCCCCCATGACCTGTGCAGGAAAGCTTATGTGGACAATACTCCTCAGCCATTCCCACAGCAGAAAAATTGGCGTGGGTATAGGAACCTGCACAAAGAACCTGCACAAAATGTGTCTTCTTCCTAAGTCAGGCAGAACTCCTGGATGCAGTGCAGGATTAGTGAAGCCTGCTTCTGGTTCCTGAGCTAAGATCTCTGTTTTCCTACTTGATACTGCAGCTGGCATCTTTCCTTCTCCCCACACATCTGACTAATGACCATCTGAAAATCCAGCTGGCTTTTTGGTTTTTGAGGAGAGGAAGCTCTAACAACCATGGTTGAAAGCCTTCAGTGTTCTACAGTGCCTGGTGTTTCTGCACTTGTCATTGTCCCTCAGTGAGGAGTGGGGCAGAAGATGTTAGAAGGGGGAGGAACCAAAAAAACAAACCACAAAAAAACCGAGACAAAACCATTATTTATTTAAGGTCCCAAAGAGGGAAGCCTCCCAAATATTAATTTTGGGGGTTGGCAAAACTGGAGTCAGACAAACAGAGTCCAAAAGAAACATTAAGGTACAGAATTATTCTGTTTCAGCTACTGTCTAAATCAAAGACAGGAAGGAGCTTCAGGCGCTCCTGCTGTTCTATTGCTGAAGTAGCAATTATCTTATCTCCCTTTCACAGTGCTATTATGCAGCAGCCTCGTTTGAAGGAAAGATGTCCTGAAACAAAAGATTTAAAAATACTCTTTTGTTCGCAGGTTCCTTTTTAAAAATGTTGTTTTGTTCTGTTTCCTCTTTTAAGTGGCATTTATTTGACAAAGGAACCTCATAATTTCATTGAGTTTAAGATTAGATCATTGGACCTAAGACACTATTATTTATTACAGTCATCCATGACTCTCTACCACAAGATCTCATTTCAGCAGTTATCATTAAAATACTCTTAATCAGTAAAACTAGAGATAACATGATGTACATCAAAGACCACTTTATCTCTCTGCAGTCTATACATAGAAAGATTTGCCCTGAAGACTGATGCTACCTACAATACTTGCTGGACATCTCTCATAGCCCATAAACGTTTTTAGGCACTTCAAATTTAGTAACAGCTAAGCACAGGGATTCCAGTTCTCAGATCTTATTCCAACAGTTTAGTACCTAATAACTTTTGTGCACAAGTCAGTTGCTGTCAGGGTGCCAGTAATCACTATCTTCATATATCCAGGATAAACATAACACTGTGACAACAAACAGTAGAACTGTGACAGGGACCAAACCCTTTGGAGTAAGTATTTGAGGAGAAAACACCATCAAAGGAATCTTTAAGACAGATGTACGTCAAAGAGACCCCCAAATACAAAAGTGGAATAACTTATGAAATAAGAAGAAACTCGGTAATTCAGTCTAATAATTGTTCCTCATCCCTAGTACCTCATCTGCCAAGGACCAGAAGCATGGCTCCCAATTTCATCTCAGTTAGTTAGCATTCCTCTCAACTGCTTTGTGCAAACTTAGACCAAATTCAACCCAAGCACTTTAGTCATCACTAAACCCCACTTTATGTTAGTATCCATCATGTACAATAGAGCATTAATATTGACCTAGCACATAACAGGTCCTTTAATTACTATGAAAAATGACTTTTCAGCATAGACATTGCCAGAATTCAGAGAAGATAAATAAATCTCCCTAAAGGGTGACAATACCATTCTGACATTGCCTAAGATCTTAATGTCACATTTAATACAAATATAGCCTTGCTTTATTAAAAGGTGCAGATCAGCATATGCAATGACTGTGGCATAACACTGAACATCTGCTGATCCCAGTGAAACTAACCTCATGCCAACGGGTTTCCTTCCAGCATAGATAAATAACTACCACAGCTGCCTTTCATCACCACTCTCAAACCAGCTGTTTTAAATATTAAACTCAGTTTTAAATTTTAAATACTGTCCTGGTTTCAGATGGGATAGAGTTAATTTTCTTCCTATTAGCCGGTATAGTGTTGTGTTTTGGATTTAGTATGAGATTAATGTTGATAACACACAGATTTTTTCAGTTCTTGCTAAGTAGTGCTGATACTAAGTCAAAGAATTTTCTGCTCCTCATGCACTGCCAGTAAGAAGGATGTAGGGGCACAAGAAGTTGGGCAGGGACAGCTGACATAAACTGGCCAAAGGGATGTCATACTATATGGCATCATGCTCAGTATGTATGCTGGTGGGGAAGCTGGCCAGGAGTCACTGCTCAGGAACGTAGCTGGTTCTGTAGCTGCTCTGATCTGGAGCAGAGGAACTTCCCAGAAAACCTCCTTCTATCATGCAGTGTCTGGTAGACTCTCCCTAGAAGCAGTTTGCATCAGCCCATCACTTTCACCTCAGGCCATCATCATTTCTCCAGCTAGAGCCCTGTTTAAGTCCACTAGCTGGGAACTGCAGCATCTCAGCATTGTTCTCTCAGACCAGACAAACTGCTTCTTTGTGCTTTCAAGTGCAATGGTGAGTGAGGTTGGAGACATAGCTTTGCTGCTGAGAAGGCACACATTTAGTAAATAGAACATATTACTATTGTGGTATATTGCAAACACCTAGAACTGAATAACTGGGTCCCAGGAGATCAGTGGCTTATAGTTTACAAATGCATGGTCAGTTGAAAGTGAAGCTTTGAGAGGAAAGTAGTTAAATATGGGCCATTCTCATGATGAAATTGGTACCCTATTTTTAGTTTGAAGACAAAAAATTCCAGTTCAGGCGCATTGCAATGCATTTGCAGTTTTCCAACAATATTGCCTTGAAACCCCACACAAAAGAACCCATATAAAAATAAATTTTATAATGAAATTCCAGGTTTGGAATACAGGAAGCACTCAACTGTACAAAGATTGATCTCTGAGCAGGCAGCTGACTGCTGTATTCCCTGAGGTGTTTGCTAGAAAATATGTTTTGCTGAGGAACAATGTAGTGGAAAATCCATATAGTTGGAACTACTCAGCAAGTCTTGTAAGTGAGTTTACCGGATGAATAGGAGTGCCTCCAATGTTCTTCACTTGAGAGAATTTTATTTGTCCAAGACTCCAAGGTATACTCTAAAACCTGGTCTTCGCTCATGGAATTCAGCAGCTGACCAGCTTAACAGGAAGAGACTTCCATCATAGGAGATTCAATGATTACTACACACTAATATGTAGTTTATGAAGCAATGGAGATCACCATGTCAGAGCTTATAATAACATACAGACAATATCTGGAAGTCTGAAACATGGGCCAAAACTCCCTTAGGCTCAAACAGAAGATTAATAAGACTAGTTAAGACAAGGTATGGAAAACACAAGCAAATTCTCCTTATGCAAGATTGTGATAGAGCTCAGGCAGTTTTTAAGATGATTGTGATAACCCTACCTTGGAAGTCTAGTTCTAAATGTTCATGCTAAAATACTAGCATGTGCTAGGTTTTTACCACACTCGTAATACAGGAGGACAAAGAGCTGGATATAATATACTATTTTCATCACATTAAGATTGTGCATTCAGCTTCCAGAAATCAGCATAGAAAAGGATGTCCTGGTCAGAGATTGCAACTAATGTAGGTGGACTATAGCATCTGCTACAAGATTAACTGGGAAATCTGTGCTTTTTCCTGTGTTCCCTAGTAACAGAGGATTCTAGAAGTGATTTCTGCAGAGCAAATATGAGTAGGTATGATGTTCATTAATGAGGGTTCTTCACAGCGTGATCATGAACATACATCAGAACTAGCTGTCTAACTTCTGCCTTCTGCACAAAGGACAGGTTCTCTCTAAAGAGACCTGTTTTCCTCAGAGAAGAGCTGAGATGATGTGGTCTGTCTGCAGGTGCCCTCTGTGTCAGTAAGCTAACATCAGTCTTGCACCATCTCTTCAGAAAGGACGCCAGAATTCTGCAGAACTCCAGAACTATACATGGCCACTCTCATCTAGCAGAGAATTTGTTTCCCGTGTTCAAAAGTGGCAGTAGCCTCTCTCATTCAGACCAGACTTTAAGAATCGCCCATCAATAACAAGCTCCATTGCATCAATCTTGGGCCCTTTAAAAACGAAAATGAACAAGCCCTCATTTTTTCCACTCAAGACTGCACTGAATTGTGATGGCTTGCACTCTGTTGTCCTGTCCTGCTGTACTCCAGGGAGTCTTTCTTCTTGTAATCCATAAGACAGAGAGGCCACAGGGGCTTGTGTGAGCTCGATATTGCAGATAGGAGATATAGCAGAATTTTGTTGCAGTTTCAGACATTCAAATTCAGACATCAAGACTGAGCTTGATTTAGTTCGATCTTTCTTTAGTTCCAGCTCCAAAGGAGTCAGTCTTTTGGCCACTGTCAACAGTGCAGTAGAACTCAGTACTACAACTTAATTTTACAAAGACCACTGTAGACTTTAAAGCACAAATTTGGGCCCAAAGACTGTTTTCTCTGGTCCAGTCCTTATTAATGGAATAGAGAGCCAAAAAGCTTACAGGACCCACTAGTGCAGAGCTGTAACTTTCAGCAGGTTTCCATTCATTCTCCCATCAACAGATATGGATACCCATAGCAAATCAAGAGCTGGACTACAGCCAAGATTCAAGTGACTTCCAGGACCCATTCAGACCAGTGATGGCTCCTTTCTAAGGAGAGGATTTATAGGCCATCTTCAGGCCTAGGTTCAGTGGACCATTACACAAGTCTTCATATAACTGCCCTTACTACAGTCTTTAGTTCTCAAGAGCTGGAAAAAGTAGAAGGATTGCCACTGTCTTCGTGCTGTTTAGTTTACAGTCTCAGATCATACTGCCTCAATTGCTGGCACAGTGATCTCTGTAATTCTTCTGCCAAGGAGATTTACTGCTGTTGCCGCAGGGTCTGGTACAGCTGTTGGTAAACTTCCACCCTGCTCTCCCAGCTATTTTATAAGGATTTTCAGATTATCTTCTGGGCTCAGTTACTGTGTTCTAGCTCTATGCCCAAGAGAGAATGAACTGATTTTCCTCTAGCCTCGATAAAACACTTCAATAACTTCTTTAATTAAAAAAAAGTTTTTATTTTATGTACATAAAACAAACATAACAGAGGAATCCAAGTCATTACAGAGGAACCAACACACTCCTTTAGATCAGGCAGAAGCATTTTTCTTCCCCTTCAGATCAGGGAAAAAAACATCCTACCCAGAAAACGTCCACTGGCCCTGTAAAAAAATGGTGTAACCTCTACCAGCTTTGCTCACTCACTTCCAATAGATGTACCTCAATCACTCATCCCTTCCTCTGGATAAGAGCCCTTCAAATGTCTAATAACTATGCTCTTACATCTTGACTGATCCTGAACACCCATACTTACCAGGGCAGTGGTAGCTACTTGGCTAAAGCAACCTGTATAGTCTTTACACCAGCTCTTACACATTGCTTGAATTAGCAATGTGGCCAACAAGTGTGGAACTGAAAGTACTGTGAGTGCTTAGACTGGAGCCGGATAAGACTGATGGAAGGGAGGAGAGTTTGTTGGAAGAATGCCACATAAATTTGAAGTTCCTCATGCAATTTGTGTGTTTGTGAGACATCAGAGTGCTGTGACATCAGTAATACTGCAGCATTGCAACGTACAAGCCAGACTAACTCAAGGCATGTTGTTCTGCTATGCTGCAAACAGGATGACACAACTTGGGCAGGAGGAATGATGCTATCACAATGAAACTCGGTTTCAGAAGACCAGACAGACTTCAGGAGTTTATATATACCATATATGTAATAGTTTAAGAAAGGTCATCTAATTTCCATTCAATTAATGATAACAGCAGTTTTCTTTGAGGTACCTTTATGGTTTGGTCCAAATTGTTTGTAAACAATATAATGCAGCTATTATTAGTGAATTCAAGCTCTGTGTTTCAAGCTATTAGGAAATTTAATATTTACCAGCACTGTGCTTTTTATTTTAGTCTATGACTACTCCTTAGGAACACTACACCTATAATATGGCAAGTTTAATACTAACTAACCAAATAAGGCAGATTAAGCATATTTAGAATTACCTATCCAAATACACACTTTAAAAAGGCATATATAAGTTTTACAGGTAGGATATAAAAATGACAGGGCTAGAGAGAAATAAACTGTTTTCTTGAGTTCTCTGGTACTGGGTTTTTTCTTGGTTCAACCACACCAGAGAGAGATTTGAGTATAAAAACTGGTGAGGTTTGATCTTTGTTTAGAAACTTGCCTGATAATTAGATGCAAAGGCTGTTAAATATATACCATTTTTCCACTCTGCAAGCATAAATTATTTCCTATAATAAATTTTCCTGTACATGTTACTAGGCTGTATATAGATCAGAAATGGATATTTATAATTAGCCCGTATTTTTCTTCACCTCTATCTTTGTTTCCAAGGGTTGCTACGGATAACTGTTCTTCCACCTCCTGTGTTCTCATTTTGTAGGTCTTGTGAGTCTCACAAGGATGAATCCTCACTTCCATAGCATTAAGTATTGATACAATGACCTGATGAAGCAACCTAGGTGAAAATATGAGCACTGCTGCAGCAAATATTATATATCTTGCCACTAAACCTTATCAAAAGCGTATCACAGCCTTCCTGCGCCTTCCTAGGACAACTGCCTCAAGCAGTGTAGGCAAACTGAGACATATGCTGACAAGGGAAACATTTGCAGGAGTTTGTCTCTTCTCTAAACTAGTATTTCCTGGTAATGCAAAAACATATGCTAAGAACTGTGCCCATTAGTTAAAAAAGACAAAAATGGCCACTTTCATTTATGTTAAGATACCATAACCCATTTCCCTAGATGGATGTTGCCTCAGAAATCCATTATGGATTGATTTATTTTAATATATATTTGGAAATGGTCAGAACTGCAATGAGATACCTGCTACAAAATATTTCTGCTGAGCAAGGAAGATTGCTTTCAGCTCAGCACTTCATCTTTGAGAGACTAAATCCTTCCAGAGACACAAGGCTCTGTGATGGCTCAGCTGTATTGCTACCAGAGTGGTCTCCAGCCCTTCTGCCTGATGGTGAGATGGCTTATGTTCTGCCCCTCACAAGATGCAAGATGCTGAATGATAGCCAAGAGAGGAGGGGAGGTTCTTGACTTAGAGCATCTCACCTTGCCCTGTGCCATTAGAAGACTGAATCAGAGTAAATTGTATTGTATTGTACTATATTGTAGCTTGCTTAGAGTGATTTGGAACTTTTTGTAAGGAATTGGCCTTAATCCTGTGGAAAGACAAATGTTTTCTGTCTATCTTCTATCACAGATAAGCAGGAGACAAGAGTTTTTGAACAAATGGCAGTAAAACCATAAAATCAAAGCCCACAAATTTCCTTAACCATGCAGAGCTTTAGATAAAGAAAACCTTGGAGAAGACTAGTCCTGTAGTTTTAAGAAATAAATCAAAAGACCTATCTATCCTAGAGACTTAAATCAGTAAACATTTGTCTAGTTAGAAAAATATATAGCCAAAAGATATGTAGCAATTAACCACAGAATGTACAGTGTCCTCAGCGAAATTCACTATATAAGCTGGCCGAAATTTTACTTCCGTGAAGTTGCATTTGAAGGGCGCAGACCCTGTGCACTTCCCACTGGTGTTAATAAAAGTACTTTGGCTTACAGCCCAGCTGTGGATCGATTTCTCTGAATCAAGAGTGAACTTTTTTTCTGGAAATAAATGCATATTCTGGGATTTACTGCTGGACAGAGCTGGAGTGATAATGGATCCTTGTTTTCAGGCAACGTGTATGACCCTTGTCAGTGGCCGAGCTTTCTCCGTCTGTAGCCGCACAGTCCCTCCCTGATGCTCCAGATCTGCCCAGCACACTGACCTGGCCGGGGGCTGCGTGGATGGAGCCGCAGCTCCGATCACGGCGGCGGCTGCAGCGGCGGCCCCGAGCCCCGCCTGGCCCTCGGCTCGCTGCCGCTCCGCCGCCGCAACACCCCGCGCTTTCGGCTGGACCGGGGACCAGACTTGAATTTTAAAAACCTCAAGGGAAAGGGAGAGCTGTGGAAAGCAGCGCTACTCCTACACCAGAAACCCTGGTCTCGTCTGTCCTGCAGATCACATCCCTCTGCATATCTTCCCGTATCCCTCTGTCTCCCCGCATCCTTTTGTCGTGCTGCCACCCTCCTCTCTTCCCATATCCCTCTGTACATGTTCCCACATCCCGTCGCCCTGCATGTCCTCCTGCGCCCCCCTGCCCACGAACGCTCGCAGCTCCGAGCTCCCGCTCGGTATCTCCCCACGCTGCGCCAGCAGCACCGGCGGCGGCGGCGGGGCGGGTTCGGCGGCAGCTCCCTGAGCCGTGATGTCACACCGGCCGTCGGGGGCAGAGATGCCGCTGCCATGACGTCACCCTGCTCCGTCCCCGCTCGGGACGGGCGCCAGAGCCGCGGCTGCCGCCGGTCCCCGCCCGGAGCCGCCCCCGGCGCAGCGCAGCGCAGGGCGGGTCCGCGCAGAGCCGCTGCCGGTAGCGCTGGGCCGGGCACAGCCGCGCCTGCAGCTCTCGGCGGGGCCATGCGGATGGCGGTCGGTGCGGCAGCGGGCGACGGGGCAGCGCAGAGCCCCGGCCCCGCCGCCGTGTCCCTGGGCTTGAGCGTGGCCGTGGTCTCCAGCCTAGTGAACGGCTCCACCTTTGTCCTGCAGAAGAAGGGAATCGTGCGGGCCCGCGGCAGAGGTAGGGGCCCGGCGATGCGGTGGCGGCGGGCGGGAGCGCCCTTCCCGGGGCTTCCCAGGCTCCTCTCGCACCCCGGTACCCTCCTGGCTGTGCGCGGCATCGTCCCCGGCTCCCCCTCCCCGGGGCAGCCCGGCCACCCCCATGGCCGCTCCCTGCCCTCGCCCCGAGGAGCCCTTCCCGCGCTGCGGCGGCGGCGGGACCGGCACGGGAAGGGGATGGGGAAGGGAGGATGCGGCGGCGCTGCCGGGGGACCCGGCCCGGCCCGCGGAGCACGGGCACCCCCGCGGCGTGACACGGCCTCGGCCGGGGGGGCCGCGGTGTCGCCGGGAGCGGGGACACCTTCCCGGTGGCTGGACGGGGGCAGCCGGCCTCAGTTTGTCACCTTCGCGTGTGTGACACCTGAGGTCCATGACTGGATCGCGGCGCCAGGGAGGCGATCAGTGACCGGAGAGGCGGCAGGTGGGGATCAGTCAGGATGTATTAAAGGTGGGGAGCAGCGAGGGTGTGTGAACGTGGGCACCAGCAACAGTTCCCGGTGTATGGTCAGCTCGCTGGTCCTCTGTCTCGCTGTAATACAGCACTGAGGACCCGTGTGTTGTATGCACTCACGTGCATACGTAGGTTCTCTTTTTAATGTACTTGTGTGACTTTCCAGCCAGTTTCTGTGGCTCTGCTAGTTTCTTGCCGTGAACAGCAGCCGCACGTCTTGTCACTTGTTTATTCTAGTTCTTCCAGGTTACATCGTTGCATCAGTCACATGGTAGTTTCCTCTTGTTGAGAAGAAAGATGCACCAGTAACATGAAATAATTTATTTCTTTTATGTTTCCTATTGAAATCCTGTGCCTCGTTATTGTTTTCTGAGGTAAACATATTCAGGAAGTGACTGTGCTGTCTAGACAATTTAGCCAAAACAAAACTATAAATTCAGAGTGTGAAGATCTTCTGTATTTTATTTTGAAACTGAAGCTCCCCAAAGCTTGCAACTAAACAGCGCTTGCTAGTTGCATCTTCATGCTTTGAATATAGGAGAAAGCAGTTTATTTATTCTTAGTGTCATGCTTTTATGTAAGGGGAAAGTTGTAAACACGGGTTGCATGAGGCCTTTGGATTCTATTACTATGTGGTCAATAGCCATTTGTTTTTGTAGGTGATGGTATCTGTGTATAAGCACATGTCCCATAGGTTCTGGAAACTTTCCTATGAAAAATCAGTTTTAGTGACCAGGACAGGCAAGGTATTTTCTTTGTATACATCCATGTATGTTCATATATATAAGTGTACTTGAGATGGTTAATGTTAGAGCAGTAGTTTATTTCCAGTGCCTGCTGCATCTAGCATGTTCAAGGTGGATGAAGTGGAGCAAAGCAAGCTTTGGAACTATGTTACTACCAGCTGGCAGCCTGATCTAAAAAGTTTGTGTTGCCTTTTTTTGCAATGACCTTACAGTTAAGGGCCTCAGACAAACTTCTTTTGCAAGCATAGTCTTGCTTTCTCTCCAAGATGGCTGTAATCCATTTTTATTGTCCACAGAAAGATCACGTTTGCATCATAAATACAAATCTTTTTTTTGTAAGGGAAACAATGAGAAAACACAAAAGAAAGGAATAGCTTTCCATCCCAAGGCAGCTGAAGGAAGTTTCCATTTTGCAGTATAGTTGGGTCTAGTTACTCCTGAAGAGCTTTCAGTGGAGCGCTGGGTTGAGTTGGTGATGGGTGTGTGCCTGCTTTCTCGGTGCTAGCAGCTGTAAAACATCCTGTTTTGAAGATAGTTCTGATGTTTATTTGTGTATCTTGCTGAGCAGTATGTAGTACTTTCTACTGCCTTGCTCAGTGTGGAGGCATCCAGGAAAATACCCCAGGTTTCTCTCTGTTTAATGTTACGAAGCAGTGGAGCTCTGCCTTGAGTGTAGCAGCCTGAGCTGTGAGTCCGAGATGGTCAGTGTCAGATGATGTCTTTTTCCACTGGCTTCAGCAGGTGCTGTATAATTAACAAGGAGGCACTTACAAGTCTTTTCTGCTTTCTCTATTGAATCAATAATATCGATTCAATTAGTAATACTTGCCTAGTTAGAAACAGCAGCAAGTGACAAATATTTTGCAAAGTTACCTCACTTGAGTCAATATTTCCTATAATTTCTGCCCCCAGCAGTGTTTTTATTTTGTATGCAATAACAAAAGTCTAAAATATTACTACACCCACTCTAAAGCTGGCCATTTTCATTAGTCATTTTCCATCTCATTTCAATTATATAGTGTGATTTCCAAGAGCTTAATACTTTATACATTTCCAGAGTTAGAGATGACTGTGTTTTTCTTTCATTTGGGATTTCACAGTAGTTATGATATTGCCTACTGCTCCAGTGGCTTTTGAGAGAGCATCCTCCCAAATATGTGCACAGCTGTATTGCTAGAAAGAGGAGCAAAGCACAGAAGCATAACATGATGTGAAGGTTGTGCTCTGAGCCCATGCTTTTGTTTAGGAAGTGGTCATGAGCCTTGATGTTCTACAGAAGCAGAACTTATAAAATGTGGTGCCCAGACTCTGCATGTGCATATCCCAAGACAAGAGCCTATAATCTGACAGTGAAACTAATCATCCTCAAGATTGGGAGGCCCTAAGGGACAATCCAAAGTTTCTTATTTCTCTCTCTGAAACTGGGCAGGATATCAGGGATTCAGAGGTTTCAGTCATAGCATTTCCCAATGCTTAAATGCAGGAGGATTGGTCAACACTATGGTCCTGCTAAACCTGTGTGCCAAAACAATTTCTCTGCTGCAATTTTGCTGAAACAATTTCACTGAGGTTATGTTGGCAAACTGACCCAAATCGTATTCTGTTTCCATAGGTCTCCCATTCTTCCAGTAGTGGTTCTAATCTGCATGTTTAAATGTCACCCTCCGAAGCATTTGGTGACATTTTGGATGCTTTTCTACGAAACACTACATTAGTGTCACATAGGTACTTCAAACTGGAAATCAGAACTTCTGATTAATGCATTGTTGTAAGAAGGTCTCACTTGGACACAGAAGCCAAATCTGAGAACTTTCCCTCTCTTTTTTTTCCTCTCACACTGTTTCCTTGAACATTTGGATTAAGAGGAAGGTCCTTAATAACTGAGACTGTTGAAATTATTTTGTTTCATAGTTCCAGTGTTGCATTTTCATATTTTTCTAATATATTTTCCCATACTTCCTCTTCCAGGTACTTCATACTTAACAGATATAGTATGGTGGTCTGGCACTATTGCAAGTAAGTATCTTAGATGGTGTGATTTTTTTTTAAAGAGAACTTGTGCTTAGAGGGTGATACGAGACATCAGGAAATCTGGGTTTCATCTTCAGTCTCACACTCACTTGTCATGAAATTCCCATCCCCCAGAAATATCCCACCATTAGTAATCTCTTACTTTGTCTACTATGCCTGCTGGTGTTTCAGAAAGCAAAGAGCTGGGACAAACACAAGTCAGACATCTTTCCACATTTCCAAACCACTGGGTACTTGCAGCCCTTGGCAGCCACACACTACTCTGATTCTCGGTTCCTGCATGGTTTGTGTCTCTGGGTTATGCTGGCCTGCTCAGTTTTTAATAAAAGTCAAAGCTGAATTAAAAATTGTCACGCTGCACAAAAGGGCTCATTGAGCACATGTTATTTTTTAGATCAGAAAGCACTTAACCAGCCTCAAAAAGAAAAATCCTTTTTGAGTTCTAGTTCGACAGATACAGTTTCAGTTTTACTTTTAGTCTGCAAGATTAATGTGAAGCCTTGTGTGGTGCTGATATAAGATCAGTGTAATTTTACCCTTAATATCTTTTTAAACTCTGCTCACACCAAGTTCATTCTCTGATGTGAATCTGGAGCATGGGAAGCAAGTAGATTTCTCCTGTTGCAGCTCAGCCCTAGTTCAACCCACAAGCTTAAAATTATATGGACTTTTAGACTTGAATCCAGCCTTTTGTTAGTTGTTTGGAAATGTTATGATGCTGTTTCTGAGAAGTATATGAGTCCAGTTGTGCCTCTGGTTTTGTGGCAGCAAGGTGAGTTTCTGGTTTTTGTTTTTGTTGCCTTAAAGCTATGCAAAAGGAATAGAAACTGCCAGATCCCATTGGAGGACAAAGTTCACAGGATGTGTAGAAGCCAACAGAGCTTCAGGAGGAAGTCCTCAGCTAATTTAACCTGAGTTTAAGTAGTTCTTTGTTATCTTCCTTCTCTGCCAGGATCACTACTGCCTAAGTAGAAATAAATCTATGCATCAGTCTCTGTTGTTTATCACTCATGAGGCTCCCATCTGTAATCTTTGAGCAGAAGGAGTTAAAATAAAAGAGGTTTTATTACAGGACTTATCCTGGTGAATCAGAGAAAACAATTTCATGCTTAAAAGAGCTGACTGAATTGAATGAAGGCAAAACAGCTGAAGGGAATGGTATCAGCTGGCTTTTTTTCCAGTAGCTAGATGCAGGTATTTCAAAACAAAGCCTGTGTAGCTTTACAGAGGAACCAAGAAGAATTGCTTATAGATGTTACAGACTCAGAATGGCAGCAGAGTCACAAACAGCAATAGCAAGGGCCAGGTAGGCACCTATGGGATGCAGAGAAAGGTGCTGTTTGGGGAATTAGCAATATCCCCAGTTATCTGGATGAAAGTATAACAGCTGACGTAATTTTATCAAGCAGAGAATTCAGAGTCTGGATGACTAACAAAACCCACATAAATTCTATCAACTTGTTTTTGTATTTGTTGAGATGGTGAACAAGCATTTCTGTGGCATGCTGACTCAGCATAACACTGCCTAACTCCTTTGGGGCCCTGCGATCCACTGGATTACTGAGGACTTCAAAGGAAGGGCTGCAGATCCTGCTAAGGGACTTTTCATGCACTGTAGTCAAAAGAGTGATTGCAGCATGTGTACAGGTATTTCAGTGAGCATGAAAATAATTAATTGGCTCATTAATTAGTTCCAGTGCAGATTTTGATAGCAGCATAAATGCAGCTGGTTTTTATAGTGGATATGTCTGTGTTAGTATTTTATTGCAGATGGGGAATACATTTGTGAAGCAAATCTGTTTGTCACCATGGATTTGGCTTTATTTCACATTTCATAGCAGAGTTGGAGCTTCTGGACTATGAAGCTATGCTGGAAGATGCCATCTAGGAACATGCTTAATGCATATGAGCTTCAAATAGACATTGAGTTTGTTGGAGCAGGCGGAAGTTAACCTTAAATAAAGCCTCTGACATGCCTTAGAGCAGATACCTTTCTCTGTACTCCCAGTCTGCTGCTGGTCTCCTTGCTAATGTAGATATATCAGTGTGCATCAAGTTTTGTGTTGCAATACCTTTGGGGATACTGGTCCTTCTTTATCAAATTTAAAGCCTTCAAGAACTGAAGTCATGTCTTGACTTACAGCATGTATCTGGAGAGGAACTTTTGTCCAGAGAGGACTGGATAGGTTGGCAGCAAAGGTCCTCAGCATCAGGTAGATGGTAACAATTAATGAGATTCTTTTTTTATTTGGTCTCAATTAGTCCTAGTCTGTCATTCATGGTTCATATTACTCCATGGTAATGTAGAAAACCTCCAGTAAGTTCAGTTACCTTACAATGTGTTCAGTTTTACTGAAGCTTCAGAGACCTAATTTATGGATTGTTGTTGGTGCCATCTGTTAGGAGTTCTTTCAACAGAAAGTTAAAATGCCTGACCTCCAAAAAAGCAACCTTTTGTCAGAGTAATTTGGAAATGTCTGTAATCTGCAGAAATGCAGCCTGCCAGCTGTGCTGCATCCTGCATCCAAGATCTGCCTCAGTGCCTTCAGATGCGCTGAGGATAATGCCAGAGGCTGGCACAGAGGTCTGAAAACAGCCTGAGGCTGATAATAAAGTTCCTTTGCTCCCAGGGGCAGGGAGACCACCACTGTCTCTCATGCTTTAGAAGTGTTGCCCATCAACTTCTCTGGCTCACTCCAGCATGTAGAGAAAGCCTCAGTGAATTTCATTTGTATAATTTTTCCACACTCTGCAGTTTTGCAAGTTTGTTTGTCTCCTTCATGTTTCCTGTAGGTTACACAGGTCTTTCAGCTCTACTGATAATGTGAGCTAAATTGGTAAATTAATTAATGTTTGCACAGTGCTTTGTAGGTGTAAAAAACAGGATGATGGTAATGATATTTGATAGTTGAGGGCAATGCCAGCCTGAGCATAAGGACATTTTGGATTCTTGAAATGTTTTTAAATGCTGATAATGGCTTTTAACAGCAGCTGGAAATTTGAGCTCCATCTCAAGCTTCTTGCCAGTTACCACAGACCCTGTAACTGTGCAAGTATGTTGATCTATTACAAACTTGCCAGCACTTGCAAAACAATCCAGTTTTTATTTTTTAACTGAAAACTTGAGTGCATGAACTGTTATCACAGCGGTGATATGCAATACTGTGGTATATCTTGGAATTTACTTTTATTGGAGGAAAAACAGAAAGGGTTTGAGGCTGTTATTGTGACTTGTCAGGGATTTGTTATTTTTACAGTAGTCAGAAATTACTTTAGATGTTATATAGTGTTGTTACTTGATGTAGTGTGTTGAAGAGCCCTTATGCACATGCTTAGGATTTCATTAGAAGATCCTCAGTACTGTCCTTATTTTCTTCCCGAAAAAGTAACACTGCTGTTAGGAACTATAACCAAGTGCAATTTTTTTATGTGTATGCACGTTCTAAAGATGAAAACATGGGTTATATATACTTTTAGCCTCCCTTATAAAAATATACAAGTGTAGTACTGAGATATTGAGTGTAATCTATGAGTGCTTCTAATTAATAGTCTTATTTATATTCAACTAAGAGAAGTTACAAATGAGATTATTTGGATTTGTGCCCACTTGGATACTCTTGTGTGGCAAATCTAAATCCTATATTAAGAAATAATAAAGAAAAGTAAAAAAAAAACCCAGCCATTTTGTTTTAAGTGCAAAATTAACAGAGCTAAGCAAATCTTTTAACATCTGTTTTCCAGCTAGGTCAGTCTTTCCCAAACAATATTGGGTAAGTTTTGATTATTTCTTTTTACAAAGGGGCTTAAAGGCTTATTTCTGGATCTCTTCACAGTGGCTCTGGGTCAAATAGGGAATTTCTTGGCATATACTGCAGTCCCAACTGTGCTAGTGACGCCCTTGGGAGCTCTTGGCGTTCCATTTGGGTAAGAGTTTGCTTTTCTTGTTCTTATCTGGATGGTGTTAATACTTAAAAAAATGTGAGATGGACTCAGTGCAGAACCACTGAGATCTCGGGCTTATGGCTGTTCATGATGTGTTACAATGTCACCGGCAAAGCAGGGGCTGGGGGAGGCAGTGGTGAAGAAAGGCTTTTGTATCTTCTGCTTTAGCTATCACTATGATTTGGAACAGACAAACTTTTTTTTTCTGCCTTCACTGTGGTTACTCTGGACTCTTCTGGCTGTTCTCTTATTCACAGTTCCTTTACTATGTAGATATTTCCTTTTGTCTCACAGTCATTCTCCACCCTGCTATCCACAGCCCACGTGTATTTATTGATGCTGATTTTCATTTTGTTGGATTTAGCCCCTTTCCTGAAGGAAGGGAGTTCCTTGCATATGCACGCCCCCAGCTTCTTAAATGTTGTATTTGGCAGGGTGGGGCACAGAAAAGGCAGTGACTTTAATATGCAACTCAGTGTTTTGTGAATAGGTAAGCTACAGTTTTGGAACCGCTGCAGTGAAAAAGCACAGCTCCTTAAAAACAAAGCTGTACATTGCCTCAAGATTTTTCTGTTGACTGCACTGGTCATCTGCTTCAGAATGTAGATGGCTTTGCATCAGCTTCATGGCTGTCTTCAGTTTTATACACTATGAAGCACACTGATAGTGCTCTACTTACCACCTATTCTTTTATCCCAGGCCACATAATTTTGTGTACTTTGGTCAGCTACGTGTCTGAGCTGAGCCCTGTGGTCTTTGTAACCAAAGGTCATTTTTATCTCATGACTGTGTAGGACCTATAAAATAGGGCTTTGTCACAGGTCACCAATTTAGGAATGGGTAGATATCTGTCTCGGCGGCCAAATGTCTGGTTTGGAGGGGTTTTGTTGTCTGTGGATTTCTTTGAGGGAGTGATGTGGTGTTATTTTTTGAGGTGTTTTGGTGGGTTTTGTGTTTTGTTTTGTTGTGTTGTTTTTTTTCCTGAGGTGAGATGTCAAGGATTGAGTAAAACTGCAAATGGATGTATCTTTCCTAAGATAAGTCAGAAATACGTTTTAAGGATTCACTAACATTTGGTCAAAGATCCACAAACATTTGATAATACTCCTTTAAGTGGGAAATTCATGTGGCACAAATGTTAGAACATTAATAACAGGATGCAGTCAAACTTTTATTTTTCTTCCTCTTTGTGAAAGGTCCATCTTAGCTTCTTACTTACTGAAAGAGAAACTGAACATTCTTGGCAAGTTAGGATGTTTGCTGAGCTGCGCTGGGTCTGTTGTTCTCATCATCCATTCCCCAAAGTCTGAGAGTGTAACGACTCAGGCTGAGCTTGAAGAGAAGCTTACAAATCCAGGTACTTTGGCTTTTTATTAACTCATAATGATTTTGTGAGGCTGAGCAAGACCACACAGGGGGAAGAGACTTAACATTTCTACCAGGTAGGAAAATTGACTTTTGGAGATAACATGATGTGACAGAGGCAAACCAGAAGAGGTTTTGTGTAGGAAAACTATGCCTTGCTCTACTTAGAACTTGTCATATTTCTTGAGATATGTGTGCAGAAAGGAAAACATGGATACTTTTGAAAATGTGATCCTGCACAGAACAATGGCCAGTTGAGTTTGTAATTTTATAACATTATGAAAAAATGTATCTTGCTATTTAAAGATGAAAAGTATAATCTAGGATCTTGATTTAAGCTGTTTTGTACAAAACAAAAAATACTAATTTTCTTCTCTCCTTTAATTATCTTTTTTTTATTAGAAGTTTATACTAGATGCCAGTTATATTCCCAGATATTTTTGCACAAAAAGGTGTGTAGAAAGAGGCCATTGAGACATATACTGAAATACCTTTTCTTTCTCACTAACTGCTGGAGGACACATCCTGGTGCTAATACGTTCCAGGCCCAGTTTCATTTTTCTTACTTAGCTAAACTGTCAACTATTATTTTTCCTTTATTTACTTTAAGTGTGAGAAACTCAAACATAATTACATCAGCTATTCAAAAAATACGCAAACAAAGAAAAGAAAACAAATACCCTGGTCTAAATTTACCATTTAAATCTGAACAAAATGAATTGGCAATATATTTCTTTAAAACTCTAAAGCACGAGATGTTTTTCACTGATCTAATCTGTGTACTGATGCTATAATGTAAATGGTATGGCCTCAGGTTTCTTCCAACTGTCCCTACTCATCTTGCTCATCTTAATGGGATCTAACTTTTAAGCTCTTTGCTGGGTCCACACACCATGCCTTATTGAACTGGTTATGATGAAGGTGTTGTCCCTGCTGTCATAGGAGACTTTAAGGACTGTAGTCCTGATGGAAGAGAGAATAAAATAAAATGAAATAAAATAAAATAAAATAACCATCTAAAATCCAGTTCAACTGTGCAACAGTGCATAATTTGCTACATGATTATTTATTTTACCCAAAGACCATGACAACATCATCAATTGTGGATGCCAACAGCATCCCTAGAAGTTCAGTGATTTGGATCCATACTCAATATCAAATCTTAATTGTGATGTATGCTGAAGTTCACTGGTATGACATGATTTGCCTGTTAAAATCTTTAGAAGACCAGGAGTTCTGACCTTACTATTATCTTGTTTTTTGTTTTCCAGTTTTCGTGGGTTATCTCTGCATAGTGCTGCTAATGCTTCTCCTGCTTATCTTCTGGATAGCTCCAGCTCATGGACCTACTAATATCATGGTTTACATCAGTATTTGCTCTCTGTTGGGCAGTTTCACTGTTCCCAGTACAAAAGGCATTGGGCTGGCTGCTCAAGATATCTTTCACAATAACCCATCTAGTCAAAGGGCTCTGTACCTCTGTCTGGTACTTCTGGCAGTGTTAGGATGTAGCATTATCATTCAGTTCAGATACATCAATAAGGCACTGGAATGTTTTGACTCCTCTGTCTTTGGTGCCATCTACTACGTTGTGTTTACCACCCTAGTCTTGCTGGCTTCAGCCATCCTTTTCAGGGAATGGAGTAATGTAGGAGTGGTAGATTTTTTGGGAATGGCTTGTGGGTTCACCACAGTATCTATTGGAATTGTTCTTATACAAGTCTTCAAGGAATTCAACTTCAATATTGGAGATTTAAATAAACCTAACATGAAGACAGATTAAAATACATTTTGAGGGGAAACTGGATGGCTCAGGGAAGAACGCAGAGCCTTTCATTTCTAGGTCACTGATTCAAATAGGATTCAGGTTGGTAACTGCCCTCTGATGATTTGGTGGCCTATATGAAATGAATTGGAGGCCTCCATCCAGTTTCATGGGAACAGTTGTCCATGTACCCCAGCTGACACAATAAATGACCTTAATTGCAACCACTGATTGAGTCAGCAGAGAGACTGATGTATTTCCTTACTGTCAAACACAGTCTGCCAGGAAAGCTCTGTGGATATTCTGACAGACCTGCATGTGAAAGCGTGTATTGTGGCTTCTGAGGTACCATTTCTGTGGGCAGAGAACATCAGTTTCTAATGCACTCAATCTGATACCTTTCATCACGAGTGATGTATACCTTAAAATAAGAGGGAAAAAAGTGGAACAGTTTGTTCATTTCAGTATCGCAATGTGTTCACCATCAAGGCTGTGAATTCTGAGACAAATGTTGGTTGAACCATGAACTGCAGATTTGTCCTTTCTAATGACTGTCTTGGCAACTTTGCCATGCGGTGAAGACACTGGGGAGTTTTAAATTGAATTCTTTACACAGAGCAGTGAACCCTTAAATTTCTTTCACTAATTACATATCAGCTGATGGTAGTGTCCAGGTATGCATTTTTCTTTGTAACTTAGGTGCATTAAGACATACTGCATTCATCTGAGATTTTTTAACTGGGAGCAGACAGAAAGCCTGTGAAGGATGTGGAAATGATGCACAGGCTCATTGCCTACATGGTGGCTTATTTGTAAGCAGCTCAGAACTGTTTCAGTGCCTTTGCAATCCAAAAATACTGCATAATTGTGAATGTACTTGTTTCAGATGGCCTACACTGGTTTAATAATTCAATTTCTCTGTCTACAGTATTGGACTATATTCAAATTCTAAACCCATAAAACATCTAGAAGGACCCATGTGTTTTTGAAAGAATTGACAAACCTGAACTGAAACCCGTAGATGCCTTGACAGCTTCTGAAAAACTCATAGTCCTAATGGGAAGGGATAATCTACTGGAGGAGTGTTGAAAACAGTCCAGCATATCTTTATTTTATTTTAGTGACTAAATGCAGGAGGCCATTTTGTGAAGCAGCTAATAAATAGGGACCACAAACAAAATTTAAGTGAGAGAAGAGCATGAGATTTCTCATAGCTCAAAAAAGATGGTCTGATACTTTGGTAACATGGGAAAAGGAGGTTAAAGACAAAAAAGCTTAGGCATTCAGAGAGCTGAGTTTTAGATAACTGACAGGGACACACATTTGGATCCAGTAATTTATAGACCTGTGTGAAGGGTTTAGCCATAATATTTTGACAAGTAGTACAGATAGCTTAAGCAATGATGGGGATGGCTCTGAACAGTTCAGTTTCAACCATTTAGAGAATATTGATATGTCAAAGAAAGTTAATGTTCGTGTTCTATTTATATTTGGTAGCTAAAACATCATGAGTCAAAAACTTGAAAACTTGGAAAGCAATGAATGTTTGTTTCCATGTAAGTACAAAACTAGAAGAGTACAGTGGAACTCAACACCTCTAGATCAGAATATCTCCTGAGAAAAACAAAAAACCCCAATGTGATTACAAGTCAGTATTTGAGAAAGTTCATGACACTTTATCAAGAAATCATGAACGTAGCTTTGTGGCTGCCTGACAAGAACGTGGACTTTGATTAGCAGGGAGTAATACTGTCTGCTCTTGTGATCTTCTTTGTTGACCTGAATTAATGTTTCCTTAAAACTCAGCCTCCATTTTAATTTAAAATTAATGCTATAAGTCCTACTAATGACAGCAACAATGGTGGATCCCAAAGATTTAGTATTCTGAAGGGACTGTTTAGAGAGAGTAAGTGTCCTACTTCATTATTTGCAAGCTTGTTTTATAACTCCAAATTGCAGGGGAATGACTCCGAGTTGGCAGAAATGTACATTGTTATAGGCTAGCGCAGTAACTGGGTATCTTAATGAAATAAAATAGCACTAGCAGAGAAAAAGACCATCTTCATGGATTC
The DNA here is from genome assembly GCA_013396695.1 of Sakesphorus luctuosus. Taxonomy (NCBI): domain Eukaryota; kingdom Metazoa; phylum Chordata; class Aves; order Passeriformes; family Thamnophilidae; genus Sakesphorus; species Sakesphorus luctuosus. The sequence goes on along the minus strand of VWZD01012784.1, from coordinate 1,025,620 downwards.
TCAAGTATTGTGCATGGTTTTTAGAAAGTTTGAAAATTGTAGATGAGTGGAACTGGGCTATGAAAGCTGCTTAAAACTAACTTCTGTCCTTTATTGACTTGAAGATGGTTCCTTAGTTCTCAGCAAACAGTTATATTTTGTCATATTAATTCCCTTTTTTCTGATTGAAACTGAAATTGTACTACTTTTTGAAATGTTAGCTGTTTTCTGAAACGGTAAAGTTGTCTTTTCAAAATCAAATTCAGAGTTCATGAGTTGTATGTTGGGTTTGTATTAGCCTTTAATCACTGAAGACTTCTGTGAAAATCTTTACGTCAGAATGGAAATGATTGTGGTCTCATTCCTCCTTTGGCCATATTTGTTTGTCTTGGTTTGTTTTAAAATTAATTCTTAATTATTTAGGAAGTGCCTGTCTTATTATGTTAGGTGCATATGCAAATTATTAGTTAATATTAGATTTATAACTTGACTGCCCAGTTTAAACCTTGCCACTTTCTGCACCAAACGAAGTTTACTTGATAAGTGCTCACTATGCAGAGGAAGAATAAAGTAGCAGCCACGTTCTGTGGTCCTCTGACCATCCTTACAACTGATAAATGTCTGCATAGTTCTCTTCTCCCCAGCTGCTCCTCATCTGCGGCGAGCTTTTTAGAAATGTCTAGTTACCCTTGATGTTTAAAACAGAGATGTCAAAAGCCAGCACACGAGGTGAAAGAAATTCTTGTGGCCTTGCACATCGTTTATATCTGCAGCCTTTTACATCTTGAATGCTAAGTAATGAAAACCTTTATTTTTGCTGTTTTGTTCAGTATGTAGCACTGTGTTTTTTGAGTTCTGCTGTACCTGGATCAGATTCAGTTCTAACTTTAGAAATTTATTAGCATTTCCTGTTGTCACTGTAGATATGATTCTCCCCCACTCCATCCCACACCCTCCTCTTTCTAAGTGTCCTACCTTTTTTAGTCCCATTGCTTTTTTCATTTAAAAGGAGGCAGTGTTGAATTTTAGCTGTTCACTGTTTTTGTTTTTATTTCACCTCTTTAATAAGTAAGCACTTTGAATAAAACAAATATCTGAGTTTCATCATCTCAGGGAGCAAATGTGCATAGTTGTCTCCTGAGCTTTGGTGTCCCTCATGGGTCTGCCCTTTTCATGTTCTCTTTGCTTTGTCTATTGATAGCTGGGAGCCAGATGACTTCAGCTCGATCGCAAAGTAGAAGTGGGAGAGGCTACACATACAAAAAGTGGACTCATTGCAGTAGTGAAATGCATTTGAATTCAGTTCAAATCCATATGAAAGGCACTTCACTCTGTATGTCTGACTTCTATTATACTTGTCAAACACATTTACTTGGTACTCACCTGAGGATAGTTCTTTGATTATTATCCCTTCAGTGTATGGAGGATTTACATATGTCAGTCACGATCTTTATTAGGTGTCAAACACAAAAATCCCTCAAATGTTCAGTAGGAGAATAGAAACTTTTTTGATACAACCCAAAAAAAATTTGTTACACCTTAAATACTTCTTTAAAAATATTTAAACAAGTTATCTGCTGTATTGACTTTCCAGGACTCTGTATGTGTAAATAGAGCCTATTTATTCGTGAGCTGCAACTAACATAAGAACCTGTCATCAATTTGACAAGTGAAGCTTCCTAATTATTAATAATACTGATTTATATTGGAACATACATATTTTTCTGAAGTAACTAGCACTGGAAAATGGAAACACTGGATTAATTTTTTTGAAACACTAGGAAGGGAGGTTTAATTTTGCTCTTTATTTAAAATTAGAGGGTTTGTATTTGAAGAAGTTTAGGGTTAATAAATAGGGGGTGCTTTGAATGGGCAGTTGTTTGCATGTTGTACCCCTCTCACATTCTCATTTCATAAATATAAAACATAAGGATTTTACAGATCTTCCTCCATTGTCTTGAGATGGTGTAACTGCTGACATTTTACTGTTAAATTGAGCATTATCAAATGTTTATCTATTACTTGTTATCTTCATAATAATTTTTGGTGCTATATATGGGCTTAAAGAATGCAAAATTTTAATGTGCACTGTGTTAGGCACCAATGTGGTCAACAGTTATTATTACTAGTGCCCAAGTGTTTCAGACAGCAGTGTTGAAATATTATGGATTAAGAAATCTTTTTTTAAAGCTGCAAATAAGTTTGGGGGATTTTATTTTTTGTTCTTGTCTTTGGTCCTCACATGTCCTCCTCCCTCCCCAGACAGTTGCTCTACAGAGTGGAAAATATTACACAAAAGGGGTATTTTTAAATTAAATCCTTTTTCAACTGTGGAACTTTCTCTATCCTTTTTTTTTTCTCCTCCTACTTTTTTTTCCTGGAATGTGAAAAATAGTTATAATGGGATATGGGGGAAAGGTGGATGGCAACAAACGTACAGTGTCAGGTTTGGTTGCTTCAATGCTCTTGCAATATAGTTACTACAGATTACATAAAAATGGTTTATTTTATTAGCTTCTGAATAATGTATATATAGATTTGTTAATGGCTTACAAGTCAAGCTTACTCTCTTTGCTTTTTAAAAAATAGTTATAGGCATGTTGTATTTGCCTTGTGTAAATTATTAAAGGCTATTTATTAAGTTTTCTGATAACTAATCTATTTATTAACCTGTATTGTTTTAAAATAAATGATTTATTTCTAGCTCAATGCTTGTTTTGTGACTCCTCTTTATCACATGGAAGGGAAAAAATCAAGTTTCCCACACAACCTAGCTGCTTTACAGCCTAATGCCAATTCATAAGCCCAAACTATTTCCATTACCCTTTCACAAAACAGCAGTTTTACATTTACTCAGAACAGCGGGTTCTTGCATGGGTTCAGATCAGTTACTACACAAAGGGCTCAGTTGTCCTATACTGGTGTCTACCAGCAGGCTACAGTCCCAATGTCTTCATTGGACTGAAGTTTGCTGTCAGGTAAAATGAACACTTCTCTGGCAGAAATGTTTGCTGAGGCCTAAAACACTTTGAACTGGGTCTTTGGGGGTAACATGTGCTGTGTGCCTGCATTGTGGTACACTGGCTTCTTGCTAGTGCTTTTATTTCAAGATCTACACAGTTGAGTGTGCATCGAGTGGCAACAACTGTAAGGAAGTCACCAGTCTATTGTCTGTCACAAGAGCTTCCTGTAGAAAGAATCACTTGGACAATTACAGTGACTGCCCATCTAATCCTTCATCTGAAATTCCTAGCTCCTTGTATCAGGTACTGGCAAATACATGGCTTACAATCAGTGTGTGTATTAGGTTTTGGTTAGTGTTTTTTTTAATGGTGGGATTTATGATTAAGAACTGTTTCAGTCTTGGTGTTTGTGGTTTAAGGGATGCATCAGTATTACTGCTGGTCAAAATTCAAAGTTATTTTTAAACAAGGAAATTAGCTCCTCTCCAGTATTAAATGTATGAAGTGGAAAAGATTGGCACAGATTCTTTACTGCCATTTTATTTTTAAAGGTGCTGATGGTACTAATGCAATGTACAAATATAGTCCAGAAAACAAGGGAGGCTTTTGTTTCTGCTTGCAGCATCTCTGATTTTTAAGTAGGTAGATAAAGGAGTGTGTATTTGGAGAACATGTTTCATCAGGAAAATTCAACTTTCTGTTGTCCTTGTGTTCATCTCTGATGTTAGGGCTCTAAGGCAGCAGTACTGTGGGTAAAGGCAAATATGCCATTTGCGCCACTGGTATTGCTGACAGTCTGGGACATCGTAATCCTGAGCACATTTTATCTCACCAACACAGTTCATATGGGGAGAGTGTTAGAGACCAAAATCTGATAGAGTCAAAAGAAAATAAAGTTCCATTGATTTTTTGGTGAGGTTTGTTCTAAGAGTTCAGGTTTTTAGCAGAGTCCCTGAAGTTACTTGTATGTGACAGTGCACCAGTTGTGTGAGTACACACTTGCAGACACAGCTTCATTGTTCTGCTCAGCCATCCTTGTGAAACGCAGCATGATGTGCAGATCAGAGACCCTGTTAGATTCCTGATTCCCTGATCAATTTTCTGTCAGGTACACACCTGACTGGATTCACCATCCTGGTGGGATGCTTTAAAACTCTGCCCAGGGACTGTGTGCCAGAGAGCAGCTGGGGGCGGGTGGTACCCGGTGCCTTTCATCGCAACCCCTTCACTGTGTTCTACGCCATCTGAAATCACTGCACAAGAGAGAGCTGGTACACAACACAAACTAGACTACCTGCTAACTTGGTCGTGCTTCCCGAAGTTGTACAGGTGGTATTTTTGCTCTCTGTACTTTTAAATTTTACAAGATGTTTATACACATAGGAGATATTAAACCGTGAAAAACCCTGTCCATAGCCTTGCAAAAATCCCTACACTAGCTGAGCTCCCTTGTTTGCATGGCTGAGCTCCCTACAAGAATGGCTTAAGTTTGGCAGGTTACCACCATTCTCGTGTTTGAAGTTCTTTGGAGATACTCGGCAAACATGCCTGAAAGACCATGCTGTGGTAAATTACAGAGATGGTCTGAGTATTTTCCCTTTCTGAGCACAACCCTTGGCTTTGGAGTAAATATGTAATGATTTGTGCCAAATTGAGAGCACTTGAATCCATATTTTGTTGAATAGATGACAGCATGTTAAGCAGAACTGGCAGATGAAGAAATGGGAAGAGAATTAACAGAGAATAACCGAGAATTAACTGAGTTCTACAAGGAGTGCATTTGATATTGTCAGATGTTTACTTGGTATTGTTTTAGGTTGGTTGAGAGGGGTTTTTGAAAGGAGAACAGAAGGAGAGGAGAGTGGAAAGGGAAGACTAAATTGACTAGTTTCAGACATGACTCTTGTTTACCTCAGACATATGTATGTTTACATATGTGTTACCAGCATTTGGCATGATCACAAGCACATTAATTTTTGTAGCTCCTTTAAACTTTGAACTTAGCTATGAGTACTTAAATGCTTCTGTTTCTACTGTAATGGTTTAGGTGATACAGGTGTTTTATTTTTTTTAATCCATTTGAGAAGCCATTTTCACCAGCTGTTGAATTTTTTTTCAAAGACTTCACAGTTTCGGTACCTTGTAAAGCATAGAAACCCCAGACTCCTACTATGGAATTATACAGGTAATGACTGCAAATTGATTAGCGGTTTTATATATTAAAATACATTTTTATATATACACACACACATATATATGTATATAAAATTACTTGATAAGTACAAATTTCATGTCAAGAATACCAGATTAGTTTTACCTTGGGGAATGGAATGTTGCCCTAAGGAATAAAATAGGCCTAAAATTTATCCATATGCTTTGACTGGTGTAGAAATCTAATTTTTGTGACCGAGGGACCATTTTAAATGAGAAAGAACACGGCAGGTACGTGATGAGGAGTGGCTTTGTTATCCAGTGAGGGAAAGCCAAGACTGATTCTCTGTTTTTGTGTTCAGGTTTTTCCAGGTTTAGCAAAAATGAAGCAGCTGCTTATGTGGACTAGGATAATGTTAACACAAAACCCAAGAAGGCTAAAAAAAGTAGGAACTGCTGTCACTAAGGGATGTGACAAAACTGTCTCATCGTGTTTGAAGAAGCGGAGCTGCATCTTCCATGTGGAGCTACCACAGGTATTCTGGCAGTGTTGTTTGTCCAGACTTAATGTCACAAGGCATAAAGCCTACTCAGACAGTCCTGAAGAAACCCAAGAGCCCTGTGAGCCTGAAGCCTGACTATCTCAAAGACTCCTTGCTGTGAGCTGATGACAAATATTTGCCCAACTATATTTATCAATTTGTTTAGTGTGAGATTAAAGCTGTTGGGGTTGTAAAGCATGCAGTGAGAGTGTAGAATCTGAATTAAATTGCTTAATTAACCATGCCCTTCCCCTAGCCCTGTAAAATGCCTCTCTCCCTTACTGCGTATGGTTTCTAACTGTTCATTTCAGCCTGGAAAAGAGAAGGCTTCGGGGCAACCTAAGTGCCCCTTCCAGTATCCGAAGGGAATTTACAGGAAGGATGGGGCAAGACTATTTTACAAGAGCATGTAATGAAAGGACGAGACAAAATGAGTTCAAAGTGAAAGAGCGTAAGTTTAAATTGGATATTAGGAAAACATTCAAGGACCTGAGTTCGAGTCTCAGTGGGACCGTCCCCTGGCAGTTCAATGCCTCCCTGCCATCCCATCCCGTCACATCTCGGATGCTCAGCAGGGTCAGCCCTGGTTAGTACCGGGTGCTGTGACAGTCCCGAGGACTTCACTGTCACTGTCCAAGCTCGCTCGGCCATGGCAAATGGACCTCAGGACTTAAAGGGTGGGGCCAGTTCTGTGCACGCTGTGCCTCACCTAAAACATCCACTGCGCAGGCTGGAAGGGCACACCCACGTGGGGAGAGCCCTGCCCAAATCTTCGTTCGCAAAGTCTGGCCATACATACATACACGAAAACATTCTTTGTTGTGAGGGTGGTGAAGCAGAGGAAGGGGTTGCCCAGAGAAGCTGTGGAGGTGTCCAAGGCCAGGCTGGAGTGACCTGGGCTAGCGGAAGATGTCCCTGCACACGGCAGGGACGCTGGGACTGGATGATCATCAAGATCCCCTTACCAACTCAAACCATTCTAAGATTCTATGGTTCTGTGACTTGCCGTGAGATTGTCAAGCCCGAGTATCGCAGGTGCTGGCCGGGCGCGGGGATGGCCGGTCACGGCTGCAGGTGTGCGGCGATCTGAAGGGCGGCGGGGGAAGTTCACGACCCGGAGCTGACGCTGGGTAAGGCACAGCTGTGTGAGAAGCCTGAGTGTGATTCGTGTCGGTAAAAACGAATGGGTTATTGGGGCTCCTATAGCGTCATGGGAAAAAACATACGGCCAGCCAATTAAACAAAAATTCCAACTTACACCCACATGGAGAGAGAAACAGGATAGTGTTAAATCACTTTATCTCCTATAACTTTGTCAAAGACCACGAGTTGTAACAGGAAGGTTGAAGAGTTAAAACTTTCCCACATCTAAGGGGACCAGAATTTATGGTGGAGTTATCACTAGGGTTGTAAGAGTGACTTAGCCATAGTAGTATATGTTAAACTGCTTAACAATGTACTTAAAATGTTTATGCATGAGTCAAATGAATATGTATGCAGAGACTAAACAAATGTTAGAATTACACTGTGTTTGGGGTGCGATGGCAAGCAATTCTTGCGTCCATCATACCCAGGATGCTGAAATTGCTTTTATGATATCATATTTTTAATTAACAACCTATGAGGTTGAGACTTTGTCATAGCTGTGTCCGGAGCAGCTCACCGGGCCCCGAGGGTAGCTCATCGACCCCGGGGACAGCTCATCGGGCCCCAAGGCAGCTCACAGATCCCGGGGCAGCTCACCGGGCTCGGGGCAGCTCCCCGGGCCCAGGGGGCAGCTCATCGACCCCGGGGCAACTCACCGCGCCGAGGGCAGCTCCCCCGGCCCCAGGGCAGCTCACCGGGCTCGGAGCAGCTCCCCTCTCCCCGGGGCAGCCGCCGGCGGGGGCGGTGCCAGGGAAGCGGAACGTGACCCGCGGCGGGCGGGCCCAGGGCCGGGGCCGCGCCCCTTCCGGCGGGCGCTGCCGGAACCCGCGGAGCGGATCGGGTGGCCGGGCCCGGGACGCCGCTTCGCCCTCGCCGCCGTTCCTCGCCCTCCCTCCCGGTGCCGCTCCCTCCCC
>VWZD01012784.1:926563-1015633 GCA_013396695.1 Sakesphorus luctuosus | reverse complement strand
GGCCCGGGGCGCTGCGGGTGAGAGCGGCGGGCCGGGGGCGGCTCCGGCCTCGGACCTGCCTGCAGGAGCACAAGGGTGGTTTCTCCGCAGTGGGAAGCTTTCCGTGGTTTGGACTGAGAGGGCAGAGATTAAAAACCCTCAATGTGGGTGTTTGTGGGGCTCTCCGGCCGGGCAGAGGTGGCCAGGTACAGTGTCCAGGGTCTGCCGGAGCTCCGCGGCCGCTGTGCCCCGGATTGGAGCTGAAACCGGGGAACTCGGCCGGTTCGTGCTGGGTTTGGTTCAGGGTTGTACTGAGCAGCTTCGACAGAACTTCAGAGCCCTGGCAGTGCTTTAGTTTGACATGGAAAATAGTTATCTTAACTTTGCATTGTAGTTCATTCTAGGCTCAAGCTGTGCCAGGGGAGGTTTAGCTTGGAAAAATTTCTTTGCAGAAAGGGTGGCTGGGCATTGGAATGGGCTACCCAGGGAGGTGGTGGAGTCACCATCCCTGAAGGTGTTTAAGGAAGGACTGGAAGTGGCAATGAGTGCCACGGTCTCGTTGACATGGTGGTGTTGGATCGAAGAACATACACCTAACTAATTAATTCAAGTCTTCCTCAGTTATCTGGGGGGTTTTAGTAACCTTAGTGAGAATGTTTCTGTGTTCGTACTCCCCACTTGCCCCAGAGTTCTGTATATCCAAAGAAGGGCTGGAAGGCAGGAGGGCTCTGCTGAGGGACCTGGAGAGACTGGAGAGATGGGCTGATTCCAATGGGATGAAGTTCAATAAGGCCAAGTGCTGGGTCCTGCACTTTGGCCACAACAACCCCATGCAGCGCTACAGGCTGGGCACAGAGTGGCTGGAGAGCAGCCAGGCAGAAAGGGACCTGGGGGTACTAATTGACAGGAAGCTCAACATGAGCCAACAGTGTGCCCAGGTAGCCAAGAAGGCCAATGGGATCCTGTCCTGGATCAAAAATAGCGTGGCCAGCAGGACCAGGAAAGTGATCCTTCCCCTGTACTCTGCGTTGGTGAGGCCACACCTTGAATATTGTGTTCAGTTCTGGGCCCCTCAGTTCAGGAAGGATATTGAGGTGCTGGAGCGGGTCCAGAGAAGAGCAACAAGGCTGGTGAAGGGACTGGAGCACAAGTCCTGTGGGGAGAGGCTGAGGGAGCTGGGGTTGTTTAGCCTGGAGAAGAGGAGGCTCAGAGGTGACCTCAGCACTGTCTAGAACTACCTGAAGGGAAGTTCTAGCCAGGTGGGCGTTGGTCTCTTCTCCCAGGCACTCAGCAATAGGACAAGGGGGCACGGGCTCAAGCTCTGTCAGGGGAAATTGAAGTTGGAGATCAGGAAAAAATTCTTTGCAGAGAGAGTAATCAGGCATTGGAATGGGCTGCCCAGAGAGGTGGTGGATTCCCCATCCCTGGAGATTTTTAAACTGAGACTGGACATGGCACTGAGTGTCATGATCTGGTAAATGGACTGGGGTTGGACCAGGGGTTGGACTTGATGATCTCGGAGGTCTTTTCCAACCCAATCAATTCTATGATTCTATTATTCTGTGTCTGTAAGGACAGATGAACCTGAGGAGAAGAGCTAGCAGTAATTTACCTGAATTAATGTAATGGAAGTGGTTAAGATTTGAGCCGTTTACAAGTTTTACAAAGTGGTTGACAGGGCATTAGAAACTCTTTAGTGTATTAGGGATATGAGGGAAAGTAGAACTACTAGTTTTGGACTGTAGCATCCTTTTTAAGTTTAAATTCATAAAATTGCCTGTTAGCTTAGAAGTTTCTTCATTCTTCTGCAATCAGATTCTTCCTTTGCTGCAAAGAAAAGCAGCCTGTGCTTCTCTCTTGTCTCTGAGATGCAGTGGGTGGTAGATGTCAGGGTGGAACTATCTGATGCTCTTTACCTCTGTCAGTGCAGGTGAAGAGGTGCAAGCCAGTGAAAGAAGAAAAGGAAAAAAAAAGTATAGATAGTTCTCTTAGTAAAAAGCCAAGCTAGTAAAAATAGTTCCTTTAGTAATATAACTAAAGTAGCAACTGTTGAAAAAAGTGGTAGAGTATAAAAGTTTAGCCAAAGCAGCCCCTCTTCCCCCAGGTGTTGCCATATCAGTGTCACATTTTGCACCAGCTGGAGCTGGAAGAACATTCATAGCTCAGTTACCTGAACAGTGTGCCTTACATGTGCAAGAGGAGATGGTAGAGAGAACAGTCACAGAAGTCTGTTGATGTCTTTTCCTTGCATTAAAAAATCCCTTTATTCTTCAGGGGACTGAAAGTCTTGTTTGAATTCAAAACCAGGGGAATATTTTTTGCCGTTGGTGAGGTGGCTGGGTTTGGTCTGTCTCACGCAATAATTACTTGTTATGTTCCACAGGTGATTTTGTATCATGCAAGAATCTAGTTTGGTTTTAAAATTTGCTAGAAAATGAAAGCACTTTTTTGTAGATCGTTTACTTATCTTTTCCTACAAAATAAGATACTAAAAATTACTATGCAAGGATTAAGGGAAGAGAATTTGAATATTTTGAGCTGTGGCTCTTGCAGCATTTTGAATAGTGCCAAGTTGAGTGCTTATTAAATGGGACTGTTTTCCCCTACTTTTTCACAGCCTCACTGGATGCAAGTAAGAGCATCTGTGTTCACTTTTAATGTTTACCTACCTGTGGGTCTTTGCTAGGTTTCTCCTAGGGATATAGCAAATTAATCAAAGTCAGAAGCATGAAAGTACAGGGAAAAGTAGTATTGAAAGAAAGCAGGTTTTGAAGAAACAGATACTTGGTTCAGGTATGGGAAACTCTGTAATGTAGATCAGCAAACAAGTGCCTTATTTCTTGCCACATTTTCCTGTTTCTTAAAGAATAATTGCATGTGCATGCACGTCTCAGGCTTGTTAGTGTTATGGAAATGACTGTATCATTAAACACCCTTCTAATATTCTCTTTCTTTTTTCTAGGGAGTTTATATACAAGAAATGCTGTGACTGTTCTCAAACTCTCTTACAAACTGATTTCAACGTAAGTAATTGTTTGATCAGTATCATCAGTTACATGGTGTGCCAGCCACAGATCTGTGTACTCAGTGAAAAGAAAAATAAATCATGTATTTATAAGCTTTCCTTAACATTTCTGAAAGAACTTCTGTTTGTTTGGGTTTCAGTTTTTATATGCCAGGTCAGAAACCCTTCTCTGTGTTCAGACTTGTTAGTTACTCATCCATGGTGCAGGCTTACACATGCTTCAAAGATTGCCTTTTTATTTTTTTTTTAAATGCTGTTAGCACTGAGACCATTTACAGGAGAACCAGTCACGTGAGCTGTCGAGGATTTTCCTGTAGAGCATGTATTCCTACCATTAGTTTAATTCCAATGTGTTTGTTTTGCTCAGGTTTCAGTGTTGCATCATTTTGTGTTGAGTAACAGAAGTTCAGCTCCTCATTGATCAATGTGACAGTGTTCAGTAGTTTACGAGATGAGCCAAACTCGTGGGAGATATGACTTCTGTATTGGTCTGGTGTTGGCTATGAGTTCCAGCATTTTCATTGGAGGAAGCTTCATCCTGAAAAAGAAAGGTCTCCTCCGGTTAGCCAGGAAAGGCTCCATGAGAGCAGGTAAATAAATAACATCTTTTAATTAATTGCTGGTGTTCAGATTTTGCTGTTTAACAGATTGCCAAACTAATGATCTTGTTTTTACATTTTTGTTTGTTACTTGTATATGAAACCTAAACAATAGAGCTGATACGTTTTTCCTCTGTTGTCAGATACCCCTAACCCTGTGATACTTAATTTGTATGTAATGCCCTCTGGGGACACTTGTCCTTTACATGCCAGTTAAGTCCACATTGTACTTCCAAATTGAACTTGGAAGCAGCACTCTTAACTACACCTGTGCTCCTGAATGACTGAATTTAGGAGAGTTAATGATGTTTGGGTGTCAAGAGATTGTTTTGGAAATCTAAAAATCATGTGTAGTAATTGAGTGTAACAAGTAGTGTCCCTCGAGGGTTCATACTGGAAGAAATGCTATTAAATATCTTCATCAGTGATACAGACAGTGGTATTGAGTGCTCTGTCAGTGAGTTTGGGGATGACACCAAGCTGAGTGGGGCAGCTGATGTTGTATAGGGAAGGGATGGTATCCAGAGAAACCTGGATGGGCTTGAGGAATGGGTCTGTGCAAAGCTCATGAGGTTCAGCAGGAACAAGCACAAGGCCTGAGTTGGTGCAACCCCCCAGGAGCAACACCAGCTGGGGAGTGAACGGGTCAAGAGCAGGCCTGACAAGAAGGACCTGGTGGATGAAAAGCTGGGAATGACCCAGCAATTTGTGCGCTCACAGTCCAGAAAGTCAATCCTAGAAAGCCAATTGTATCCAAATGAGGTGTGGCCAGCAGGTCAGGAGAGGCGATTCTGCTCCTCAGCTCTGGTGAGACCCCACCTGAAGTGCTGCATCCAGCTCGGGGGGGTCTCAGCACGGAAAGGACACGGACCTGTTGGAGCAAGTCCAGAGAACAGAAAACGATCAGAGCGATAGAACAATTCTCCTGTGCGGACAGGCTGATGGAGTTGGGGTTGTTCAGCCTGGAGAAGAGAAGGCTCTGGGGAAGGCCTTCCAGTACTTTCCAGTACCTAAAGGGCACTTATAAGAAAGACAGAGATCATTTTTGTTTTAACCAGGGCCTGTAGTGACAGGACAAGGGGCAATTGTTTTAAACAGAGAGAGGATAGATTTAGGTGGGATGGTTGCAGCATTCTCAGATCATGCAGAAGGTTGACTCTGAATGTTTTTAATTCAGTACCTGTCATCTTTTCTTCTAGAAGATGGTTGATCTTGATATACATAATTCATGCTCCCTGGTTTGGAATGAGAAAGTATGATGTTTGCACATGTAATCAACCACATAAACCATGTATGATTTCCACAGAGTGACAGTCTTACTAAGAGACACCATAACTGGGCTTTTCATGTCATTACAGTGAGTTGAAAGAACTCTTTCTCACAACAATGCATATATGGTCATCAGTGCCATTTCTAATACAAAAGGAATAACTGGTTTTTAAAGTAGGCTGTAGGAGACACATGCCTGTCAGAAATGGAAGATGCTTTGATTTCAATCCCTCTGCCTAGAAAGCCTAAGTATCAAAAGACTGCCCATGTTTTTAAAGGCATGGGCTGCAAAAATGATTTTATGTCATGACTGTTACTAGTCATGGAGCATTGATTATGTTTTTAGTGGAGTAGCAAACATTTTTCAATTTTAGGTCAAGGTGGTCATGCATACCTTAAGGAGTGGCTGTGGTGGGCTGGACTTCTTTCAAGTAAGTATCAAAAATACATTCATCTAAGTGCCAAAAATACAATCTGCATGATATAATTTTAATAAATAACTATGCCACAAATGGCAGCAATGATTATAAAAAAAGAAACGAGATTGGGATTCTACAATGTCTGGTAATGCTCTCTGGTGATTTGATGGGTGCAGGTCCAATGATTTTAATATAACTTCTCTCACACCAGAAGTTCTTCCTTTAATTTAACTGCCCTCTTTCTGTAGTGGAACTAAGCAGACATTGGTCTTCTTGTATGTCTTTGCTACCACATGCATTCTGGTTTTTGTCTTAGCAGAGAAGTGCTTAGATATACAGGGTTCCTTAGAGGGAAACATATTTTGGGATTACATCTATTTCCTGAACTTTTTTCATTGCTTAAGCTCTCAGCTTACTGGCTGTATTCAGGTAACTGGCTTATTGTATGTGCTGTGCTGTATCCTGGTATTGCTGATTGCTCCATGCAGAAGTTAGTGAATCAAGTTGGCAGGCTGGGGAGTAGGACACAGACACTAAAATAAAACACCTTCTGAGTTGGTAGAATTAATTCTAATACCTGTTGCATTTCCACAGCCCGTTTTTAAAATTTAATAGTGGGGAGAGGGGTAGGGGTGTAGGTGCTAGTACTGCTGGCTGAATGCTATCAATAGTCTTCCATTGTTCCCTTCCTGCATGTCTGTGTCTACACCAATACTTGCACTGAGTCACAGGTTTGTCGCGTGACAGCCTAACCCCTGTTTTTTACTTACTGTTCTTCTGCAGTGGGAGCTGGCGAAGTAGCTAACTTTGCTGCCTATGCTTTTGCACCAGCTACATTAGTGACTCCTTTAGGAGCTCTCAGTGTTCTTGTAAGGTAAGAAACACTAACAGAAAGCAGTGTGATTTGAGAGAGAGAAGTAAAACATTTATTTAGAAATATGTCACAGAACTATGCTGTAGTAAATGTGGTTTGTTCTTAATAAACAGTACTTGTAAACATCAGCAGTAACTTTTAAGTCTCTCCAAATATGTAGAGACTATGATGTAAAAGGGTTCCAGCAATGCACTGACATTTCCATCTCTGAAAAGCTACTGTCTTCTGCATTTCAAGAACATGTGTTTTCATTCAAGAGCAGTTTTTTCTTTCCTGAATTTCTAAAATTATTTTTGCAAGTTCTTAGAGCATTTTTTCACAGGCAGCATAAAAAAAGGGTTCTGGGGAGGATGCCAAATACTAACAGGTAGTTCTGTCCATAGCAAGTATCTTGAGATAGAAAATAACTGTGTAGCTAATTTTAAGCTGTACATTGTGTATGCAAGAGACCTGTACAGTCAAAGCAACCTGTAAGTTGATGAGCAAATGGAATATTACTAATTCCATGTTTGTTGGTGCATTTTTTTTCTTCTTAGTGCCATTCTGTCATCTTTCTTTTTAAATGAAAAACTTAATTTACATGGAAAAATAGGGTGTTTGCTAAGTATACTGGGATCAACTGTGATGGTAATTCATGCTCCGCAAGAGGAGGAAGTAGAAACTTTGGATGAAATGTCCCACAAGCTGGGTGATCCAGGTGAGGAAAATGCCGGCTTGGTATGTACACGGTGCATTATTTCTTTATTATCATTTAATTACTGCGGCTCTCAAGTTTCAGAAAGGCAGCCTGTGTCTGCTACATGTTATCTGGAAGAAGCAGAGATTTGAATTCTGTAACATAATTCCATGGGGAACTTTGTGTGATGCCAGTGAACTTCTCTGGCCTTGAACCAAGAGTTTTGATGTGAACCAGGTATGAATGTTTAAATAAATGCAGCAGCACAAGTGGATAAACAAAACTTATATAAATTTTGATTGAAGTGTCTTGGTCTCCAAGCCCAACTTTGAGCTGTCCTTTAAAGTGAAAAAGTAGGTGTCATGGTAAGTGTCTGCTGAGAAATGGAATCCTAGAGACGAGATGGGGCACTCACAAATGCACATCTGCAAAATCCTAATTATACAAAGGCAATCCCCATCTTAGACACGAGGACGTAGCCAGCACAGAGA
Organism: Sakesphorus luctuosus; assembly: GCA_013396695.1. Taxonomy (NCBI): domain Eukaryota; kingdom Metazoa; phylum Chordata; class Aves; order Passeriformes; family Thamnophilidae; genus Sakesphorus; species Sakesphorus luctuosus. The sequence continues at coordinate 1,008,301 of VWZD01012784.1, read as the reverse complement.
TTAAAAACCTGTTCTTAAGGACTGACTTGATTATTGGAAATGGGCTTCCTAAAATCACTCAGTTCAGACTCAAGACTGTATCCATTGGCATCTACATTCAGTGAGTCTGTGTAATGCAATTTAGCAATCTAATCCTGCACTTGTCTTGCCAGTAGACTGGTAAAGATAATACAACATGCCTGAGATTCATTCATTGTTTTGGCTAGCTCACTCTAAAATCACTTTAACTGTGATAATGGAAGGCTAATGAGAAACATCCTGAACTCTTCTGTTTAAGCTGAGTTGGTCAAATTGTTAACACGTGTTAACAATTCTCAGTACCCCTCAGATGCTTTTGATAGTGTCCATAAATAACAAGATTTTTTTTCTTCCCCCAACCCCAGGTTTTGTGGTCTTCGCAACACTCGTTGTCATTGTGTCTTTAATTCTAATATGTGTGGTGGGACCTCGCCATGGACAAACCAACATTCTCGTGTACATAACAATTTGCTCTGTAATTGGAGCCTTATCAGTCTCCTGTGTTAAAGGTTTGGGCATCGCTATAAAGGAACTTTTTGCGGGAAAACCAGTGCTGAAACATCCCTTGTCTTGGATCCTGCTGCTAAGCCTTACTGTCTGTGTGAGCACGCAGATCAACTATTTAAACAGGGCTCTGGACATATTCAACACTTCGATAGTGACTCCAATATATTATGTAATCTTTACAACATCTGTTTTAACTTGTTCTGCCATCCTTTTCAAGGAATGGCAACACATGGCGGCTGATGACATTATTGGCACCTTCAGTGGCTTCCTGACTATTATTATGGGGATCTTTTTATTGCATGCCTTCAAAGATGTTAATTTCACCCTAGCAAATCTGCCCCTCTCTTTGCGGAAGGATGACAGAGCGGCAAACGGCACTTTGCTGAGCACATACGACAGCTTTAATGATGATGAAGAAAGTTCTGCCTGTCTAGGTGAAATGCAGTCCACTGAGAATCTCTCAGCCAGGAGAAATGGAAGTCTGTCAGCCTTCTGAAAATAACTACATGTTACTTAAAAAAAGAACAATTCTGTAACTCTGGAATTTTTTTTTCTCCTGTGAAATGTCTGATCTTGTCTGGAAATTCATGTACTTTTTAACAGTATGTGTAGACAATCGTTGATTTTTAAGTTCAATTAGTTTGGATAAAGAACACTGAAGCAGTTTTTATTTGCCTTATTTTTACTTTAAAAAGTACTAAAATGACCTCAGACCACAATTGGTTTTGTTGCTTAAGTTATGTGTAAATACTTTAATTTCATTCTTTTGAGATGTATTGCACTAATGACAATTTTATCAAAAATAAATGGCTTTATTTCTGCATTGGTGGTAAAAAGGTTGGTGAACCTGGATCCTTTGTACCTGTGCCCTGACTGGCCACAGAGTGACTATAACCATAATGAAACAGGAGCTGCAGCAACTGCTTCCATCCTAGTTTGTAAGAGGAAAGGGAAAGCTACAGCCAAGCACAACTGATGCTTTGAACATACTGCTTAAGTAAAGCTGTAGGCTAAACTTGTTGCATTTGCATCAAAACACCCCAGCGTTACCAAATCAGAATAATTGGCTGGCAGCACTAAGAAGGCAGGAGCTTCTGCTCTGCTTAGGTGGATGAGGCTGTGGCTTCAGCCATGCCATATTGGAGTCATCAATAGTAGCCCAAAAAAGCTATTCCCTGTTCTGTAAAAGAAGTCAGGTTCTGTCTGTGTTGCACCGCACTGCCCTGGCTCTGCAGAGCTGCTCTCTGGTCTTGATGTTGCAGCTTGAACTCTGAATTGCTTGAACAGAATTGCTGTTTTGTTTGCAGTAACGCAGTTACTGGCTGTGACACTGGGAGGGACAGAAAAATTGGAGCATTGTATCGTTGTGTAAAAAAGGGGTAAGGCAGGTATGTGGTAGTTCAAGTTTGCAAAGGCAGAAAAAAATTAGCGATAGAAGTTTTGTAAGAACATTTCTAGGGTGCATATAAAGGTTGAAAATACTTGGAAAGGAGACTACTAGTTACTGCTGGGGTTGTCAGTTTTAGTGCATACTGTCTAAGAGCATATAAGACTTTTTTCTAGGACAGAAAAAACCCCAGTTCCCACCCATGAAAAATTCTGCTGCTTTCCTTTGGTATGTGTCATAACACACAGGAGGGGCAAAGATGTCAAACAAGAAAAAGGTTCTTTAATTCTGGCTGAAGAACAGGCTTTGAACTTCTACCTCATTTTAAGGGACATCACATCAGCAGCACTCACTCAGGGGAAAAAGTCCCTCCAGTGCTTACTCAAGGAAGAGCACAGAAACAGGGAGTGGCAGGGAGAACATCACAGAGCTGTCAGACAGCCAAGGAGTCGCTGAACTTGGTTGCCACTTACAGAATCAAAGCACCAGTAGTGTCTTACTTTCTCTGGTGAAACCCACTGGTTTTGATGAGAACCAATTAAATACTAAAAAGTTACACTTTTCATGAACCTTGCTGCATTTTTCCTTTTAGGTAGGAGAAAAAGTTACACCAGGTGAAGAGGATTGAACTGCTATCAAGTCTAATGCTGTTGAAAATTCCTAGGCCTGATGTCTGAACCCTTCTAAAGTTTCTAGTGATCATAAAGTATGTATTAATGCTAGTAGTTTTAAGATGTTAGAGACAAATTCTCTTACTGATGAAAGTTAACTGGTGAGAGTTAGAACTTACTTTACTCACACATCATGACTAGTTATTTTTAAATAGTTCTTAAACAAAATATCAGGCTTTATTAATTAACTATTTCTGCACCAGAGTGCCAAGCCAAAGCCTCAGGTGTGAGACATCCCTAAACCAATGATTATCTCAACAAATTAGGAAAGTTGTTAATGTACTTAATTAAAGCCTGAAGCATAAGGAAGACTGGTTGACCAGAAGTCTTCTGAGAACTAAAAATTAGTTCTTAAAGAAAATCATCTGTTAAACACCTTGTAAAAGAAATCCTGTAACAAGCTGCTGTGGCAAAGCACAGGTGCTTCTTACTTCTGTCTCCCACACACTGGGCAGCCTCGTGTGTGCTCTCACCACAACAGACACCACAACAGACACCACTCCAGAACAGCAGCTTTCAAGCACAGATGTCCTGGGAAAACCTGTGACAATGGAAACTGGCTTACAGATTGTTTGGCAAATCTGCGGCCTCTCTTTAGCTGAGGAAATTTAACTTAGTTTTGTTCCTCAAAATCCAGTTCCCTGCCACCCCATACCTAAACATTCCTCATCTCCTGCATACTTCCTCTGGCAGAAGCTCATTTCTACCCACTACTGGACTCATACCCTTGGCTGTGAAGCATCTGGAAAGAGCTGAGCAGGAGAGAAGATGTACTGTAACCTAAGCATGAACTAGTAAGAGGGAAGAGAGAAAAACAGGTTCTCAAAGGGATGCATTCTTGGTCTCACACTATGGCTTAGAAACACTAACCAAGTAACATCTCCAGAAATCCATATCCTGGGTAGAACATGCAATTATCTGTCTGTGTCTGTGTCTGTTCTGGCCATCTTGAATCGTGGTTGGTATGGGCTGATCCCAACAGCCAGCTGACAGACAGCTACAATCCTGGATTACCCAAGCAGGAGTTACTACTTTTGGCTGAACAGGTTGCTTTAAAATTCAACTTTTACAGTTGCCAAGTTTTACAATTTTACTGATGTGGTGTTTGCATAATACAGCAAGTGTAATAAACACTTTCCATATGTAAATAATGATTAACATTATTAGAATTTATGTACTGGGATAGATTACACCTGATTGCTGTAAGGCAGGGATTCCTTATCACTTGTAAACATGTGTTTGGGTACACAGGTATGTAGTGCCAACCAAAGCATAAATTGTGTTAGGAGCTCTCATTAGGAAAAAGTAAACAGTCCCCATGATAATCAATCAAACTACTGCCTTTTAAAAGATCAGAATACTATTGGTCATCCCCATGCTAAATAACTTTGAAACAAACACTTTAATTAGTTTTCATTTCCATACAGATCTCAGAGAATAGTTTTGCAAAGAGGGAAAATAATCAACTGACTAGAAAAATTACTCACAAAGCACCAGCATAGTTTGTTTTGTTCAGTTTTCTTTTCCTTTTTTTTAATAAAGGCAAATTAAGCAGTTAGGGCTCTAATACAAACAAATACGCACTGATTTCTAAAATTTTTTTTTTCTACAGAATGCAGTTTTTATCCTCTACAGCCATTATTTTGATAGCTTCAAGGGAAAATTATACCAGTCCAGTCTAAAATGGCCATCCTGGGACAGGAATGCAAAGAGAGTTCAAAAATCTTACAGGCTTTTAATCAAAGTGTATAAAATTTTAGTCTAGAAAAATAAGTATGGATTGTATACAGTTACTGTGCTTGGAGACTGGAGAGGACAGTGCACCACTCAAATGGCACAGGCATACTGAAAAAATGCAGATGAGAGTATTCCTTAAAACTGTTGGTGTGGGTTTTGTTTCTTGGGGGTTTTTTTCCTCATACTTTTAGCCTAAATAGGTGCAAAAAGTATCGTTAGGTGGGAAGTCTAGTTGCTGGCAAGGGACTGATGAATAGGTGGCTGGAAGCAGCGCACGTGTTCCACAGGAGTGCTCTCTCCATCGCCAGACTTCAAATACTTATCCAGAATAGCAATTATTTCATCATTCAGAATCTGGAACTTGCGAATTCTCTCAACCATTTTCTTCAAAGGCTGCAAACATCAAAAAACCAGACACACAGGAATTAGCTTTGGAGATGAAAAGCCTTAGATAGAAAAGCAGCAAATGCTGTCACCTCTCCCAGTAACATTACAAATGTTTCCTTTTCACTGCTAAGACAGTGGAAATTCAAGGCATGTTTTGTTTTGTGACAGTGTGGCTGACAGTTCAATTTACAGCAGCCTTGTCATTATCTGTATGCACATATATGAGATGGAATACATTAAGAAAATCCCACATATTCAAGACAGAATTTTGCTTGACCAGTCTTCAAACTCCAGTATTGATGCCTTAATCTTTTGTTACTGAAGTTCCTGGTGCCCTCATTTTTGGCCATTCATTCTAGAAAACTATTGCTACATTACACTGCATCTGAGTACAAACATCTCTGAGTTGTTGCTCTCCTTACTACTACGGCAAATAGAGAACAGATGTTTTCAACTCACCACATTCTTTATAACCTCGTCTTTGCCATCGTGCTTTTGGACTTTCAACAGGTGGTAGCAGAAATCCAACACATCAAAGCGACGCTGCTGTCCTAAGAGCACGATGATCATACAGCCAGCCCAGTGCAGGCCATCTCCAAAGCACTGCCTGAAACAGGAAACACAACACACAGAGCAGGTTTCACCTACATCTTCAGAACCATTTTTACAGGAAACACTTGGTAATCAGCCATTACACTAAATAATAAGTATGTCAAACATGAATATAAAAAGCAAAAGCTCTCGTATATTAATTTTCTTTGCAGATACCACAAGTGATTCAAATGGATGCTTAACAAAAAAAAAAAAAAACAGAAGCCCCTCCTAGTTTTACATAATGTAGAGCTACTCCAGAAACATTTATTCCCCACCAGACTCCTATGGCATTCCATTTAATTTTCAATAGAAACAACTCTTTCAAAGAAAACAAAGTGGCAATTCAACACCACTCTCTTCTTTTAGGCTGCAGGCATTAAAGGAAGCAAATGTCCTATGCTGTTTTCTAATTGCTCATGAAGAGCACATTACAGATCAACAGTTTTTCAAAATAAGGATATTCTCAAAATTAACAAAACCAAGAACAAACAACAGTTCCTGGTTAAATCATGTTAATCATGTTAAATTTCAAGTGCTCATTCTTGCTCATAATTCAGAGAAGAAATACTTGTTAGAAATAGATGCACAAATGTTCTGCTATTTTATTTAAGCTGAGCATCTGTAGGGCTATGACCCCTATTGAAATACATGTGCTAGGGCCTGTTTGTCATGGGATCATTCATTGTACACTGGCAGTACTTAAAACAGAGGGTTATTTTCATTAAAAAGATACAATAGTATCTGTGTTCAAGGATTATGAGTCCCTCCCAGTGATGGCAGCTCTTTTCCTTGTTTTTGCACTGAGCGCTTGCAGACAGGCAGACCAACGCCTCTGTCCCAGCCCCACCACCCCTTGACAGGGAGGACAAGCCAAGCACTGTTGCCCGCAGGTGGACTGCTGGCAGCTGGCAGTACGTACTCCACAGTGAACTCGTGTGTTCCCACAGGGATGCAGTAGACAAATTGCATGGCGCTCCAGAGGCGATGGAATTCCACGCACTCGTCCACATGCATCACCCCATTGCTGGGCAGGGGTCCACGCCAGATGGGATCATCCAGGAAAGAGCGGATCCTCGTCAGGATAACCTCAAACATGGAGAGGCCACAGCAGAGGCGTTCTTTGGTCAGCAGGTCCCCTTCCCTTGCGATGGCTATTTGCTGAAGTGGAGAGAAACAAAGGGCAAATTCCTGTAAAAGCTACTTTGACCACAAGATTTTAATTTAAAAAATAAATACAACACATTTTTTGAGTTTCATTTTGTTTTTTCTAGGAGAAATATCTCCTGACCCAGGTGAGGCCAGTGACCACTAACCTGGGACTCATACAAGTGGAAAAAACATTCCTAGAAAATTGTAGAAGCATTTTCAAGCAGACAGGGTGGAAACAAAGTGACACTAACTGCAGGAAGCTAGTCCTCGACTTGTCTCAGGGAAGTTTAAAGAATTCTTTGTCTGAATGGAGCCATAAAGCAAACCCAGAGAGTTCAGTGCTCTGCTGCTAGTATGGGCAGTAGCTCTGGCCTGTGCTCTCCTGCACATCTCTCTTACTGCTGCTGTTACAGATTGGAAAGCTCTAAAGAGAGCACAAACAGGCTCAGACAAAATCCATAGGAGGCAACGCTGTCAGGGCCTGTCCCATCTTGTGCCATCGCACCAAGAGCTCTCCTACTGCAGCGGCACCTGCTGAACTGCAGCACCTCTGATGATGAAAGCAGACTGAAGTTTGCTTCAGACCATTCTGCTCTTGGTTTCTACTCTTCATATCTCAACCGCTTGTAAACTGCTACAGTTAGCAGGGAATTAATGCACCCCACACACTGAGAGAAGGGAAATAGTGCTGAAGCTGCAAAGGCAGTTCAAGAATGCACTCTTTGGTCATTGTTTCCAGAAGTGCTCCACTCAAATGACAGCTCCTTTTCCAAGAGTTTCTAAATGACTGGCTGAAAGAGTAATAAAATGTTTTTAAAATATATATACATATGTGCACAGGAAAACTGGTTTTGGTGAAATTTGCACAAGTAGTTCCCAGGCTGGACTTTACACTGGAAGGGTATCACATAGCAACATACATAACAACCAGCATTTTCCCCCAAACCTGTCACCTTCAGTCTCTTTTTTTTTATACTTCTGAGCTTTAACAGATATAGCAAATTCATGGATCTAAAACCAAAAATCCTGTTGTGTGAACAAGCTGGATGTGCAAGTTGAAGTCCTGACAGAACTATCAGGACAGGCTTTGTGGTGCTCAGAAATTTCTTGAATTCCCTCTGACCTAAATGAGAGAGATTACCTGGGGTGTGCCAAGTCTTTCAATGAGAGGAACCAAATGTAGTGAAGCATATTTTGATTCCAGTCTCTTCATTTTAGCATCAAGTCTTTCACCCTCTGAAAGAAAAGGAAAAAAAAAAAGAGAACTGACAAATTGCAATTTATCAAGAAAATTCTAATTTTAGCACAATCTTTATTCAGTGAGGAAGAAAACTCTGTGTCATTTTTATGGGTAATTTCAGTTCTAATAGCTGGTTAATCTTCATTGTGCTTCTAGAAAAATATACATTTATATTTTAAAATGTTACATTACTGTGCATACAGTAAGAAGGATTTTTAGTAGAATACTTTTAACTAAATTATAGGAAGAATATAAGGCTCTATTATGGTGCTGCTGCTGACATATTTGATCCCCACTTGTACTAAGGCAACTAAATTGTCCTTAGGCATAAAATTCTTGTCTGTAGAAGGTGAAGTATAATGAGGATGGAGTCTTGTGTACAGCAAGGCTAGAAAAGCTACTGGCATCCCCTCAACTCTGGCAAGTAGGAAACGTTCCCTGGCAAATGGGAAAATACCATTTACAATGCTCTGGTTAGTATTATGCAGAGATGCAAGTAGCTACTTTGAGGCTGGAAATATTCTCAAAGATTTCTAGTGGATGGTATTTCTCCGCACAGAATGAATCAGCTGCTCTGGCAATGAGAAATGGAGTAGAAAGGAGAGAGGAGCAACACAGAAAAAAGAGAGGATTTGGGGATGAGGGGGCAGGGGGGACAGGTCACTTTGTGGTGATTAAAGAGGAGGAGAACAGATACCAAAGGAAGCAATCCTGCAAATATTCACTACTATATACCCAGTTTAGCAAAAAGGATGTGAAAAATCTATTGGGACCAAGGACCACTTACATTTACTTATTTGCAGACAGATTTCCTGCACTGTATGTGATCAAACCTACCCCATTTAATTGACAATTCTATAATCTAAACTGCAGCTTTGGAAAAGTCTCTCACCATATCCACAAAGCAGGATAATACTGCCCTGAGCATCCATCCTGCCTTTCCCTGTCATGGCATTCCTCCTCTTCCTCTTGTAATTTGCACAGAGCCTCGCTAAGAAACACTTGGTTTTCAGCCAGGCAAAGAGGCCTCAGTCTGTTACCTCTGTCCTGTAACTATCAGTGGTGGAGTCATGAAAATTGCAGCAGCAGCAAGGAAAGTGGAACACATTACCAAGGAAAGTATTTTCACTTCGCTAATACCTTTGACGTGCACCCTGGGCAGGATATTTTGGAACGGTGCCGCATGCAACAGGTCGCACACTTCCTCTAGGGACTGGAACAAAAAGAAAACGAGAGGCATTTAGGACTGAAGACTCAATCCCCAAACCACACCAGAGCCCACAATGGGATCCCAAATGCAGGCCGATGCCACTGCAGGAACACCAGAGGGCAGCCAGCCTCCACCACCACTGCAGGGAGCTGCTCCCAGCCCTCTCTCCTCATGGATCACTCCCAAAGACAACTTGATTTCACCAGGTTACCTTGAATTCCCAAATAAACTCCAGCAACCCTCCTCCCACCCTCTGCTGACAGTTCATAAAGGGCAAGGGATTTATTAAATAAACTAATGCAGAATGAGTAATTTCGGTGGGAAAGTGGCAGACAGCTACTGTGCAGACACACAAGGGAAGATGATTCACTGCTTGGTTATTTTTACCAAAGCCACAACCCATGATCCTAGTGGGAGCTTATCGTGGTGGGAGCATCTCCCTGCCAGGCAGGCTGAGACACATGGCAGCAGCAGTGAGCTGTATGTTAGGAAGTATTTTACATCTTTAGGGACAGAGGAAAGAAGACAAATGTCTCCTGTTTCTTGGCTGCTCTGTACATGCAGAGAAAATGCAGAGATGACCAGAAGCATATGAATGACTTCACTAAGATATTCTCCTAATTTTTGAAGCAGAGGCCCTAGTAATTTATAATCCCTTAATACTAGTATTAGAAGAGTTGTTCATCTGCTCTACTGTAGGCAAGGGCAGCATACTGGGCTCATATGCCTTTTCCAGGTCTAATTCCTTGATGTCAACACCAGGAAAGTGCATATGTTAGGAAGTCAAGAAGAACAAGACCCACCCACCAGCAGAGATGCACACTTTGCACTGTGGTAAAGTCTAGATTAGTTATGATGGATGACTAGAATTGAAAAATACGGAATTACATGAAAGGACACTGGGGCATGACTGAGGGCAAAACCAAGAGGAGAGGCATTGAGCACAGGTCTACGACTACAAAGTGTAACCTACATAGTGTCCCAAAGAAGGTACCTCCACGCTGGTGTCACTTTGGAATACCCTCAAGCAATTCTCCCAGGAGGGAGAGAAGGCCCTCACCTGCCTGGCCTGTTTACCGTGTACCCACTCAGCCTGAATCCAAAGTAATCCATTTTCTCATTCTGTTTCAGCTATGCCATTACTGAATACAGATTTGCTGCTTGTCACCTGGTCCTCAAATTACTCTCCCCCACATGGAAGGGATCGTCTAACATCACGAGCAGGACTCTGAGGAACAGCATGTCTTCATTACCTTATCTAACATCAACAGCTTTAACAGAGCCTAGAGAAGGTTTATTTTTGTACAACAGCAGGCCCCCATCCAGCCTGCTGAGGAAATGACGTGGCTGGTTTGCAGTCAGCAAACTTCTCTACATGATGCCCAACCTCGGCAGTGCTGTGAGCATGCACAGCCTGGGCAGAGTGCCTGCATGCACAGCAGGAACAGACTCCCCACCCAAGTCTCCACAGCACAATGCAGGTAAAGGAAGGGAAGGCAGCACACCTGTTGCTGTTCTGGTCCATTACCAATGCCCACCTTTCCCTCTGTAGACACCCAAAAGCATTGAAGACAAAGAAATGACAAGGCTGACCATTTAGTTTGAATAGTAAAAAATAATAACATGGAAGAAGAGTGGGTAAAGAAAACTAGATGTAGGACTAAAGGGAAATTGTAGCACTGTGCCTTCAGCAGTGGGCAGGTTTGCACAGTGTGAGGCAGAATCTGGATATATGGGAACTAGCTGAAAGACTAGATACATTTCAGAGTTTCATTTGCACTAGGACAGATGAGTGTCAGCCAGAGCAGGCACCACTGTCAGCCATCCAAGCAGCAAGGAGGATGTCCAAGGATGTGATGACAACAGGAATGACATGCAGGAGAGGAATATAACAGTACAAGACACAGAACTCATCGACATAAAGAGAGTAGCCACCCTGTGACTGAATGCAGCAGCACTACATGTGATTATAATTTATGGTGAAGACCACAATACTAGATCCTCAGGTATTGTATGAGAAGCAGTGTCTCTCACCCAGCGAAGGGAGGCATCACTGCTGTCTCACAGACATGAAAGCCTCTGCAAGACTGTAAGAGATTCGCACAGGGAACTGTTTCTACCCATCTGCCCATCAGTAACAGCAAACTCACAGATTTCAAGCTTGTTATTGATGACGTTAGTAACAAAAATATGAGAGTACATTTTGAGAGACAGATGGATTTTAAACTAGCACAGCAGGCACCTACCAGACTCTGTTCAATGAGGAGGCAAAACAGGACAGCATTTCCCACTTCCCGCAAATTCTGGAAGCAAACAGTCTTCAGTTCTGCATATTCAACAATGTCCTTCAACTGATGGTGAAAAAACTCTAGGATACCTGAAATCAAAAGAGAAGCAAAAAGAAAAAATAAAAAAAACCTCAGAAGCCAGAATGAAATCTAGCAACAGGCACACTTGTTACCTCAGGAAAGCAGACAAAAGATAACTGCAGGTGGGTAAGTCACACAGACAAGGGCTAATTTTAATTTCTGCTTCAAAAACACTCCAATTTTCTAACCAACTTGCCTATTCAAAGATTGCACAAATGTGCATACATACACTGTATCAGACAAGCTAACCGAGGGTGCAGGTTTGGAGTTCTCTCTCCATGTATCAGCAAATGAAATTTTATCTCCAGATGTGCAGCCCAGAGGAAACTGAAAGGAGCATCATTTAAATGGACTAAAATCAGAGGTTATGAATTGTTAAGCCAGTAAAGGGCTGACCTTTTTAACTGCATACATCATGAAAAATGGTGCCAGTGTAAGAGGTAAGAAAAAAAATACCCAGGAGCAGAAGAGAGCTCAGGCTCTTGTTTGCTGTTAGTCCTGTTCCAGCCTCTGTTCCCCAACCTGCTGCACCACCTGACACACTCAATTCACAGCTGCTAGTTGCATGGATGACAGAGCCAGCAAGGAGCAGAGAGCTAAAGGCAACAAGGTATGACTCTGAGGGTGCCACAGGGCCAGAGGTGATCTGCAACCTCACAAAGCAAATACAGAGATTACAAGTAAAGCTCCGCCGGCAAAGGTACCTCAGATCCTGCTGACAAGCATAATCAGAACACAATTTCTGTCAAAGTTTTGCCAAAAGCTGTTAAATAACAGCTAAAGTTATGATTTTCAAAACCATACAATTTACACAAACATATGACTTTTCCACCAAAGCTCTCCCAAACAACAGCGATGCATAACATGCCGGTGGACTTCCATATCCATACCATCCAGCCCCAGAAATGTTGTGCAGTCCTTTGGTTAGAGACAAGCCCAGGAAACCATGGGCTCAGCAGCTTCCATGGAGACCCAACCATGTTAGCACCACAGAGGCTAAAGGGATGTGCAGAATGGGAGAGGAAGTGCAAAGAGCTACAGCAGGTTGGACAGCCCTTCAGCTTTTTACAAGTTAATTTTTACCAGCATTTCTCCATCTGTCTGCGTAAGCCTGTCCCTTTTAAAAAGCCACCAAAACCCTCAACTTTGAAGAAAATGCATCATACAAAGGTTTCAAATTGCATGCTGCATATGGCAGTTCATTTCCATTACAGTGAATTAAGTCAGATAAATCTCCACCCAATTGCACCTAAAGCAATTGAGAAGAGACAAGGAGAGAGGACACAGATGCCCTTCACCACCTTCCCATGTGTTTCGTCGACACAACTGATGAACACTTCCCATGCAGCAGATTAGACATTGATATCTACCCAGTAACGCAACGGCTGAGGGGAGCATGCAAACATAAAATACAGCCTACAGCCTATCTATTCCAAGGAAACCCCTCAAATTCAGCAGAGGAACTTGAAAACATACAGTGAAGGAGAAAACTGTGTAGCTAACCCCCACATTTCCACAAAAAGCCTTAAGTCATTAAAATTAGTAACACATAACATCAGTAAAGTACATGACAAGGGGATGCGGGGCTGGCTCTGCTACATCTCAAGGAAGTGTTTGTCAATAGAAAATTAGCAGTAAATGAGTGTTCCCACATATATTCAGTGGAGAGAAATTTCAGACCTAACTTTGGTACTCTGTGACTTGATAGAAAAACAGAACTGAAAAACTAATGGAGAAAGGTTAGACACAGTGAGTGCTAGTTGAGCTTAATTTATTCAAAAGAAACACATTTACATCTAGCTAAAAAGCAAACAAGTCATGCCAGCACATCACCAACTCCCTCCTCCCGGTAACACAGGGACCGCGTAATGAAAAGCTCTGGAAAAGGCTGTCAGTGTTCATTCAGCGCTGCAGAACAGAGGCCAATCACAATTCCCAGGTGTGTGAGGAGCAGTCAACACCTGTGTTTGTCATTTAAACACCCCTGCCCACCACGGCAATGGGATGCTGCAGTGCTGAATACTGGGATTTGTATTTTAAGGATGAGGTTGAAAAGGCAGGAAATTTTTCACAAAAAAATTTTTCATGCCACTTAAAAAAATCCACTGCACAGGCTGGAAGGGCACACCCACGTCGGAGAGCCCTTCCCAAATCTGCGTTTGTGAAGTTTGGCCATACAATACAATACAGTGTTTCAGTTACACTAATATTTCCCTTTGTATTTGTTGATGAAAGGGTTTCCATGACTAGAAAAAAAGGTCTTCTAAGGATCAGCTGCTGGAAGTCAAGTCAAGTACTTTCCTCATACAAGACTTTCTGGAAGCAAAAGTCTATCATGTTATCCTGGACTTAAGTCTGTGCCATAGAGGAAATCAAACTAGAATACCTACCAGTGCTTCTGGTCTTAGTATCTGTGTCATGTACACAGAGACTGATGGTGAACCAAGAGAAGGGCTGGAAGACTCCCTGAAACACAGTCAGTAACTGTAGACTTTTCCTCTGGGTCACCAAGCCAAGAAAGCACTACTTGAGAAATATCTGAGGATATTGGTGACAGGGACAACCATGGAGATGTTTTTTGCTGTAGCTTCTATAGTGAGTGGAGAGCAACTTGGAGAGAAACAGAAGCTGAGCAGAACAGCAAGGACAATTCTGCTACTGCAACATGGAAACAACCATCAGCCATGACAGGGATGCAAAGAGTAGGCTTTTCAGACTCCACTCAATCCCCTGTCTAGCTTATGGATTTTGTGGGGGGTTTCAGAAAAAAACTTGATGTCTGGAAAGATGATGAGAAATTTTTTTTCATGGGCAGTGACATTCTGAGAGTAACTCATGTCACCTACAGCAAATATAAAGGAGCAGGATGTCAGAGAGAAACCAGGAGCAGCACAGAGAAGTGTGACCAGCAACAAGGAATTCATACTGAAAGTGTGACTGACACCAAAGCAAGACATTAAAGGCCACCCAAAAGCAGCAGAATAGTAGAAGCTAAAGAGGCCTGAGGTTCATACCAGAAAAATTACATATTGTCTTTTACAGCCACTCCAGGCTGCTGAGCTCCTCTCAAAATCCTTAACAAAGTTCCTTATTTCTTCACCCAAAGGCCCAGTCTCCATATACGGACATATAACTATGCACACCCACACACATGCATTCATGAACAAATTGTGACATTATTTTGAGAATCTGACAGCCAGTATTTAACATGCAGCTGTTCCAAGTGCTGCCATTATCTGTGTACTACTTTCCTTTAGATCAAGGGCTTGATTTACCAGCAAAATAGATCAAAGTTTACAGAGCTACATAGGCTATTTTTGACGAAAGCACAATCTGCTCCACAATGGAGTCCTGTGGTAGAAATACATCATCATGCTTTCATTAATGTTCAAGCAATAGCATTCCCAATTACACTTCTGTGAACAGTACACAAAGCTGTATTTTTATGAAAGACTATACATGCCTATTGAAGCCCTGGAAAAAGAACAAGTGTCTTAAGAAAGTCAATTTCGTTTAACTGCACACAACTTTCCTCCTTTCCCTAGTTTTATTTGTGTGTGCAATCATAAGTTACTGAGTAAGTTATATATACACAGAATTTTGCAAGGGAAATGAATCAAAGTTTTCACACTCTCTCTCCAAGAAAGCAACTGTAATTAAATCCTTCTATTCCTGCAGACGGGATGACATTAGGTGCCATAATAATTGATTTTACAATCCCAGCTTCTGATTTACACAGTTCTCAACAGAAGCAAAGACTGTTGATGTAAAATAGATCCAGTAAAGTACAGAACATTAATAAAGGATTAGGTTTCCTCTCTGCTTCCAAAATCCTATCTCAACAGCACTCAAACAGCAGATGCCAAGTTTCAGCTGTGCAGTCTGTACACTAATTAATTTAGGAAGTCAGAGCAAATCAACACATGCAACGCAAAGCTGGTTGGATTTCTTCACTCTGGTCACCTTTCATTTCTCAGTTCACACCTACAGATTGATAGCAAACACGTTCCAGAGCTTGTAACAATTCTGGTACCTAAAAGATTAGGATAAAAATGAGCTGTTAATCCTAGAACTGAATTTCTGACTAAAACAAACTGCATCTTTAATATAATTCTTGGTCTACTTGTGTTTTGGGTTATTTTCTGAAAAGAACTGACTTGACTATTACAAAATAAAATCTACTAATCTGCAATAGCAAAATAGCTCCCAATAAACCAGGTGCTATAATGGCCTTTATGTTCACTTTCATACAGACCTTCAACACTAGCTCCAAATACTTCTTTGGCTCACAAGAGACATCATAAACTCTGCATATTGATGGTCCAGCCATTCCTTTCAGTGGAAATATTCATAAGGTTTAAGCACACAGACATATCCAGGAATTATGACCATGGAGCCTGTGCACCGTGTTTATTTTGCCAGAAAGAAATACCCCGTTGTTCTGCAGATCTTCCGCAGTCCTTACTGCCCTTTTGCAGTCATCTAAGTAATGTAGGTCTTTCAAAACAGAAATCTTCATCCAATGGACAGGTTTCAGAAAAACCTATGAATACATTCCCATCATCCCATGAGCACTTAAGCCATCATGCCTCCACTTTACTGATTCTCCTACTCATCTGATTTTCATCAATGACCTGTGATAACAGGAAGCATTGCTAACCCTCCTGCTACATCCCAAGTAGTGCTTCCCCAGCAGCCTCCAGCCACTACTGCCCTCCCCCATGCTTCCCAGCCCAGGCATGCTCCAGTTCCTCCAGAGTCTGACCTGAAATATTCTAGAAAAAGAAGGGATGGAAGACAGTTTTTTTTGCCAGTTTGCTGTGCTGAAGCAGCTCCCAAGGTGTTGCCAACTACACAATCAGCCCATGGAGAGATGGGTACACAGCAGCCAGCAGCATGGTGGGCATGGGGAAGCTTCCCCAAACTTTGGTGTGAACACATGGGATTTCACGAGATCGTGGCCTGGGATAACAAATGTTTTGTCCTGCACCATCTTTGAATGTTTTGTTTATTTGGTTTGTTTTGGTTTGGGCTTTTTTAAAGAAGAATTATGGAAATGCTATTTAAAAATACAGTAGGCTGCTTTCTCATCAAGTTTGTATCTTGCTAAACTCCTAAATTTTTAAAAAACTTTCTTTTGGAGTGGTGGCATACCAGTGACAAAAGCCTCATCTCACAGCAGAAATGACATGGTATTCAGTGACACTTCAGAATGGCAGGTACTCATTAATCAAAAGCAGGAATGCCATGGTCAAATACTCAAAAATAGCAGAAGAAAAAATGTTACCTCCAAGATGAAATTTTATGTTTAAACTCTTATAAGGCCAATATTCCTTTAAGAGCTTCAGCAACTTTAAAAGGTCCCTTTAAAAATCCTTATGCTTAATGTATTTTTAGACAAATATTTTTATGACTACAAGATGAGCAAGTTCCCCAGTGCTTCAGACTGTTCCTATGGAAACAAACCCATTGGCAAAGAGGAGTCCTGAACCACTCTGATGCCACTGCCTGTACCCTGCTCCTTTCAGCAGGAATAAATCATCATGTAGAAATCCACAAGTCTACAAGGCTGATTATGTAGGGCTCAAGGAATTGCAATCAGCAGAGTCCAAACAAAGCTCTCCAAATAAAAAGTCCAAACTGTATGAAAGAGCTAGAGGCTTACTTACTGCGCATACTTAAATTGCTTAGCATATGGAGAATGGACTGAGGAAATTAATTCTGAATGGATAAATGCATGTTACACCAAGATAGATGAAAATCTACATATGTGATCTAGGAACTGGAATCACAGTTCTGGTCTGTGTAGGTAGGTAGTGCCAGTTGTAAAGAAGTGATTGAATGATTTGTTATGAAAGAACAGAAGCAGCACATAGACACACCCCATAGCACTCAGGCTTACTACTACAACCAGTAACTTCTGAGGAAGTTTTTGGAGACAGAAGAGAGAACAAACAACAGTTTGCGTGTATTGGTTTGCATTTTCTGTGGCAAAACAGATAAACAAGGTATGGCAAAGGTACAGAGGACAAATTAGCACAGAAAGGAGAGGACAGTGACTGAAATCAAGCATGCTTTGAGTTCCCCCCTTCTACCGTCTGGCAGTTTCTCTCCAGATGAGGGCTAAAATCCACAGCACATCCCCATCACAGAAAACATTTTCCTTTATGAGTCAGAGCTGCTCCAAGGGCAGACAGCTCCATGATGGGGAGGTGTCAGAGAGGAAAAGTCAATTCTCCTGTGATGTGAGAGAGGAATGGAGGTGCCCTGAGACTCCACAGGCCTTTTCTGTCTGGCATCTTTGAAATGAAAAGGAGAGGCAGCATGACAGTGCTATAAAGGCTGTCTCCGCCATTTCTTGGAAGAGACACTACAGGGGCTTATTATGTGTCCACTGCTAGAATAGTTCGAAACTGGGAAACTACATGTGTCAAGACAAAACCTAACAAGAACAGGGGCAGTGAAGGAGCAGAGAATGAGATGGGGGTTTGAGATCCAGTCACTATGATCTCTAACTAAACATTTGGCATTTCTCTTGGAAGAGTAAATATGAGGTCAAAATAGTTTGCTACCATTGCACAAGTAAAGTTTTGCCTTTCCTGTAGGATGAATTCTCTTTTAACATTAGAAAAGGTTTCTCCTAAAGTCCCTGGGCATCTCCTGCCAAATACTTAGTCCTTACAGGTGAGGATTTCTGGCAGGAGACTATGAGCTTCCTAAAGTCACCTGAAGCATCACAGCCCCTGGTGATGCATAATCTATATTTGAGAATACCTACTGCTTTTGTGGTAAGACTTTAATGAATGGATAAAAGCCTCAGATACATTATTTTTACACTGCTAACTATCATGATTCATCCATTTCTACACTCCAGGGAGAAAAACAGGAAGGAAACACTTAGTAAGACCAGTTTCATTTAACATTGGTAATGAGCGTCAAGCAAGCTGTGGGGAGCAGAAAAAACCAACCTCATTCCAGTTGGAGTGGCATTTAATAAAAGTAAGCCACTCTGGAAAAATAAACTCAGGAGGTGGGTGGCACATGGAAGGATTAATTTGAGTTAATTAGAAGTTGTGGAGGAGGAATATTTTGAAGGGGGGAAGCAGATTCAAAATTTCAGTGAACAATGTGATAAATACTAATTAGCCAATTATTTCTTCATAGTGGCAAGCAGCTTTCAAAGCCATTTCTTCTCCTTGCAACTGTCACTCCTCCTGTTGAGCAGCTAAGATGCACCCCACACAAGCCTCAGACATAACTATTCTGGCAGGACCAGTTTGCCCTCTCTGCAGTATCACTCCTTTTATCTTACATTTGGTAAGGGCAAAGGAAGAGGGAATAGAGGCTGTTCTAGAGAATCAGGGTTATCTAAATTAGACATTTAAACAGAAAAAATGCAAGAGGCTAACTTGGAGAGAGAAAAGCTCAACACACTTATGAGAAAGACTAGAAATAGAAACTACTGTGAACATCCCAGCTCCAGATCAATTATGTCGTGAGGCTGTCTATATACAGATTATCATCCTTTCACCCTATGCACAGAAGTATCAAAACTTTATTACGTAATTTCAGAAAGCCCAGCATTCAGTGATTCTTGTTGTGGGAACAAACCAAACCAAACCACCAAAGCCAGACTAACTGCTGATTATCAGGAGACAAAAGAGGGAGGGAAAGGCAGATGTATAGAAGATCCAGAAGACAGTGGTTAGTATCATCTTATTAAAGGCTGCCATGGTAACACCAAACACAAACTAACCTGGAGAGCCGTACTCATGTCTTGGTAACCTACAGATCTTGGGCATCACTTCCATTAGGGTCTTCACATACTGAAGAATCGTCCCTTGTAACTAAAAGAAAACAGATGTATGTAAGCATGTCAGTGTTACTGAACTAAAAAACTTTACAACAAATTGCATTCAAACCATACATGAATTGAAGCAGCTCTAAAAATCTTGCGTTTAATTCTGCCACTCATCATATTTAAAAAATCAACTTTTTCAGAAGTATAGAACTGCACTTTCCTTCATGTGGCATTACCCACCTTTTGTTACAAGAAGAGTGACACAACAGCTAAGGCCAGGAAGGTAAAAAAGTTGAAAACATGCTCCCTTCTTGCAAATTGTCTCTACTGTCCAACTAACTTTCAGGTTTTTGGTAAAAAAGTTGCATTTGAATTCTTTCAAAACTATTCAAAAAGCATTTGAATGCTTTCAAAAGCAACAAGAGAAAAAACCTTATGATCAGGTATGTCTGTAACTGCCCAAACTGGCTATTCTGGACATACCAGTTGAGAGACAGTTCCCAGCCTACAGTCAGTCTGCCTTCCTCCCACTAGACACCTCTTATCTGTTTCCCCATATCTGAGCATCTGCATCAGGCATTGGCAGGTTACCTTACCCCAGGCCTTTTACCCTTCCTTAAAAATGACCAAGTGTTCAATGTCACCTTTAATGAATTGAGATGATTTACCACTAAGTTATTTTCAAAAAAATCCCATATAAAACACAACAACAAACCAACACCCAAACCCTGAAAAATATACATGTTTTCCTCTTTCTCTGAAGATTAGACCACAGCACTTCTTCAAGCAGGCTGCAGCCTTTCTAGAACACCAAAAATGCACTTAGAACATTGTGGGAATTACTGTAAGCAAACTGCCAAATGTGTCAAGTGCCTGAAGTGCAATTATGAATGCCACAGCTTTTCTCCTAGCACAGTCAGATTATTTTGGCAGCCTGCTTCTTACAAGTAACAGGGATAGGGAGGAAAAGACAATTTCTCTGGCTTAAATTAACTGCAATTCATTATGGCTGTATATATAGATACTAATAACACAGCAATCAGCCAGCCCCTCAACCTCTTCCTAGTTACAGAAAAGGCCCTTTCCAACACAGGATAGCCAGGCTGTATGGATAACATCTTCAGCATCTGGTCTGAGCACCATGGCTGAATCAAGCACGTAGATTAAACCTCATTTGTTATTAAGGAGCCATCTATTAATGATGTCATTAGTGACACCCCTGAAGTTAGGCACAAAGCAGAAAGCACAATCCAGCTGTTCTCAAAAAAAAAATTGAGAAAGAAAATTTACAGTTTACTTTTTAAGTTGAAATCAACCAATTTGAAACATTCATACTTTTCCAGAGTCTGTCTAGGCCCTAACATCATAGATCTCCACAAATTAAATTAATTTCCAATGGAGACTCCAAGGTTTTCAAAACACTGCTCAGGGTACCGTGGCATATCTATTCCTCACACAACACATTGGGTACTGTCAAGCACAGTTTATATTGAACCTCAATGGCAATTCTTTTGATTATTTTTTTATCCAAGATCTTACTTTTGCTTTGTCTTCAGAAACCATTTGGAACAGCAGAAAATTAAAGACAGTTAGCATACCAAGCTCTTGACAACTTTCAGCAACTCCTCCATCACCACAGCAATGCCCTGATATCCAAGAAGTCTACAGATGACTTTAAAGTGAGGGGGACCAACAAAATTCCTGTAGTTGCTGTAGATGCTGGAATATGCCAGATTCAAAGCCTAAAACAAGAGAAGAGACATGATTAACGAAAACTTCGTCCGCCTGTGCCTTTATAATAGTATTATTTAAAGTGTGCTTTAAATTATATTAAAACTAAAATAACTTTGTATCCCACTGTCTCTCCAGGAAGTTCAATTACAGAGTTTCCCTTCTGCAAGACAGGAACTTTAACTAAAATCTTTGTCTTACCAAGACAAAGTTGTAAACACCTCTTCTTTCCCACTAGACATCTTCCATTTACCATTTAGAAAGCCATGAACACTTTCTCTTTTGTACTTTTTTATTTACATGACTATAAAAAAGTAAGAGTAGTCAATGCCAATGCTTAGATCCCTGTATTTAAAGCACAGTTTCTATTCCTGTATCATCCATTTTATGCACAAAACATCTTGAAGGAAGTTAATTCAGTTTTCTGTTCATAAGAGGTGTCTTAAGTCTCTGAGTACTCAACTACAAAAAACCCCCAACCTTCTGCAGTTACTGTTTTCCACAACTAATTAATGCGAATCTGTCTTTTTCAAACCCCTTAGCTGTACACAAGATCAAAGCAAATCTAAGTCTGGGATGTAACCTCATGGAAATTCTTCAAGAGTTGTATAAATAGAACCAGGTGCTTTGCCATATTATCATTTATTTCTATGAAAGTGAACACAGCTGTACAGGCTGATGCTGTGTGGGGATTTAAGAACTGCAGCTGAGGCTGCAGATCAGAGAGGAGTTAGGTAACTTAACATCCTCCATTTCTGCAACTGGGTCGTTCTCCTAATATCCTGAAATTTACTTCTAAGAGGGAATCTTGTCCTTTCTTACAGAAGGCACTGTTGTTTCCTTTTATTTTCTGCAGTTTCATTCTCTTTAATACACACATGGAAAAGAACATACTGTTAGACTTCCAACTTCACACACAGCTGTTACAGAAAATTTCCCAGGAAGAACATTCCCTTCAACACAGATCCTGCCCTCTAGCACAACCTGTGCATTTCCATAGCTCTCCACATACAGAAAAGGCTCTAGAGCAAAGACAATGGAGAGAACTGGTAAAGCCTTAAGAATGTATGTGCAGATCAATGCCCTGATAAACTAAGCATTTGTACAATTGTCCCTAAGATGAGATATCCTCTTTTGCTTTTGAGGTTACCAGTCAGGTAGGTCTCCACAACAAATGTATCCAAACTATCTATTTCGGCTTTAGCAAAAGGAGAATTTTACTTCAGTAGGTTAAAGCCTTTTACTGCTGTGAGGTTAAGGGGAGGGAACTCCTCTCCAGACAGCAAAAACTTGTCATAGAAAAGCAAGCCCCAAAAACATGCTTTCAGTATTTCAAAAACTCACAGATACATAACAAAAAGGAGATAGCCAATCTAAAAATACATCTTTCTTTAATGGAGAAGTACCTAAAATGGTCCACTGTAAATGCTGGATTAGTGGAGCTTTCTGAACTGTGACAAGGGATTTAGAAAACACCATTACACACTACCACCACTTCCCCCCCATGAGGCACAAAAGCATAAAATCCTTAGGGAAGGAGCCACTAACAAAAGGGGAGTGGGGGTGGAGAGGGAGGGAAGGCAAGTTGTTGTTCATTATTTTTTAATCTATAATTGCTCCCTCCCCTACTTAAAAAAAAAAAAAAAGAAGAGTTGTTAGCTGCTGATGTCATCTAAGTGCTAACATTAATCACTCACAGCATCACTGGTCCACGCAGGAGAGCATATAACAGGGATGCTCAGGCAGTACACTGTCCAAGGGGAGGCAAGCAACAGACTGGGGAAGTGATTTTTTTAATCTCCTGTATAGCCTTTGAAAAGCAAGACAACAGCATCTTTAGACAAGATGTGCTCTTGCATGAATTTAAGTGGAAGAGACAAAGAAACCATGCCACCAGCAGCATCGGAGAAAAAAACTGAAATCACCAAGCAATGAGAATTCAGTCCAGAGAATCTGAGGGAAAGAAAAAGCAAACTGGCAAACAGAGATCAGTCAGGAAATAATTCATGTGGAAAGGGACACAGAAAACTTGGTGTCTAAATCATTTTCAGAGCAGCATCACCATATGAAAATTCTGTTCTGGAATTTCCATCAGGAAGTGACGGTAAGTACTGACTTTATGATCCATAAAACATCAAATAGTTTTTCCAAACATTTACATGTCAGTAATTATGTGTCTTCCAGTAACTGATGTCTTGTAACATTAGAAATGTATAATTGTTTTTTTAAGTATAGTCCAAACAATCTACTTACAAAATGCTGTGAGGATTAAACTGATGAAACTATTGTTTCTAGACTGTGTTAAGAAGTGTTTTATAAAAAATAAATTATAATTTTAAGTACGAGGGATCTACCAGCTAAAGAGAAGACAACTGAGAAAGTAATAGCTCTGATCTTACTAATGCACCCAATTTCAATATCTGCAGTAGTTGGGTAGATGCCAAAATGTGTCTGTCTGATAAGTTTATTTGATAGCAAACTCAGTTCCTTTATATTGTTGCTGTATTAAAAAGGGTGCACTTAACACACAATTAGAACAGCAGCATCTACCCAGATCAGTCATATCCATGGTTTTATATTGTAATGAAAATAAACACACATCCTTTTTCTTCCCACTTCCCAGTACATATAATCCAAAAGCCTTGAGCAACAATTTTCATACATACGTCATGACATAAACAGGCACAGAATATTCATGCAATGTCACTATCAAAATCCCACTAAAATGACACATTTTTTTCCAGTCTCCTACCTAGTGTAAAATACAAGTATTACAGAATTATTTCAGAATATGTTATGAGCAAAGCTCACAAGTTTTCTTCCTTAAGAGAATTTTCAATAGTTAATAGTTATTTAGCCAGGAGATGTAACATTTTGAACTTGATCACAAAAAAAATTAAAGTTTAGTTTTTATAATGAAGTCATAAACAATGAAATACAGTGTTATTGTCAATATTGTTTATCTTCATTTAAAAAGTAAGGAACTTTCAAAGCCGAAAAAAACTTTCACATGAGTGCCACTGGAAACAGACGATTAAATGAAGATAATCAGATTAAATTGCTGAGGTAGGCTCTTCTTCAAAAGTTGCATGCACAATAAAAGCAAAAAACTGAAGCCTAACACATGAAAATACCCACTGGGTGTTACTATATATTTTTTATAGATGTGTTTGGAAAATTGCAGAAAATAGATGTTTTCCTTTCACTATTTACAGTGGTAAGACATACTGAGAATCTAAAAATATTGGCAGGTTTTGTAATTTGAATTTTATTATGAGGAGGTGAAGTATAAACTCAGGGCAGACAAACTATGGGATTACACGAAATCACTTAGAACAGAAAAGAGTATTAGTAATTTTTTTAAAAAACACTACTTTTCCAAGAGGTATGCTACAGTAAAAGCTGTTCTCACTAAACTTAAGAAAGGTTTTCAAAGAGGCTGACTGGCACCAAGACTAGATATTGTGATCCTGATACCACCAACGTACAGCCATCAGAGCCACTGCCGCAGTGTAGCCGCAGTAGCCACAGATGTGCTAACTCACCAGCAAAAAATGGAGAGTATCATAGAATTGCAGAACGTTTTGGGTTGGAAAGGACCTTAAAGATCATCAACACCCTGGCTGTGGGCACAGACACCTTCCACAGCTTCTCTGGGCAACCTGTTGCAGTGCCTTACTGCCCTCACAGCAAAGAACTTCTTCCTAATGTCTAATTTAAATCCATGCTCTTTCAGTTTGAAGTCATTCCTCCTTGTCATATCACTATGTGCCCATGTGAAAAGTCCCTCTCCAGCTGTCCTTTCAGCCCTCTTTAGGTACTGGGAAGTGCTGTAAAGATCTCCATGGAGTGTTCTCTTCTCCAGGCTGAACAGCCACAACTCTTTCAGCCAGTCTGCATAGGAGAGGTGCTTGTATTCATATTCGTGAATAAGAAACTAACGTAAAATATTGGACACGAAATAATATCTGGTGACGTTTCCACATACTATTTAGTTGTTCATTTGATTGTGACTGGCAAAAATGAAGACTTGTGAATGGTAGAGGCATTTATCCCTCAATATCCACTACTGACAACCCTTTCTTGTCACTTAACATAAAATGTAAGATACTCAGACTAGAGAAAAAAGCAACTACTGCATTTTTTTACAATCAAATGGGGAAAAAAATGTGAAAGGAAGTGACTCCCTGATTGCAAATTCTGCAAAAATTCATTGTCTCTCACAGAGAAAAGATATAACTGGTCATTTGTACAGGAGCAACTCTGGTTGAATTTCTCTATGTTTATGTTCATCCTTTCACTTAGAAGAGAAATACACATTTCAGAATACCTCAAATTGTATGAACTTTCATCTCCCATTTTTTACAGTGCAGTACTAAAGATAAGAGCCTACTTTCCTAATAAACTTCATTCCTAAATTACAGAGCACTACAAATAAGATCCACACAACATCCTCAGCACTGCAGCTTCTTAGTTACCTGCAAAGAACGTCTTCCCTTTCCACAGGGAGATTAGCACCAAGAGAGAAAAAGACATCCGAGCAACATCCTGATGGGAATAACCATCCAAAACATCACAGGAAACACAGCAATGGTAATTTGGCCCAAAATGGCCAGTTGTGTTGACAGCTTTTACAGCATCATGTACCACCCTAACTGGAACAGCATGCTATCCAGCTACTCGAGAAAGAGCTTTCAGAAGGAAGAGAGGGTGCCCACCAGTCGCTCCTCCTTTGTTGTTGAAAACCTGACTCCACTAACCAGGTATATCATGTGCGTGACCTGCCAGTCCGCAAACCCCTCCAGTGACCAGTGCAGAGTGTTTAACACACTGGAGCGAGACCCGGCATCTGCAAGCAACACCAAGAAAGAGCTGGCACTGGGCATCTGGCTCACCAGCAGCATCCTGCTCCTCATCATTGCTGCAATCCTCCTCTATGGCTGCCTGCACCTCCTGTGCCGCAGGAGACGCGAGCGTTTGCAAGAGCAAAACAGGACCTCCAAACAAGACTCTGGGGAGGCATGGACTAAAAGTGTGGCTTACACCTCGGAGGAGTTCCGCAGACAGAGACAAGTGATGCAGGACACTGAGGAAAAGCATCCAGGTGGCATCCAGCTGGCCACAATCATAGAGAATCCCTCAGCGTGCAATGAGCCTGTCATGTCGACTTCCAAAAGTCACGAATGAGTCCTAGTAACGTAACAGTGCTCTGCTAGAAATTAGAAACCTCTTGTCAGAGAGATTTTTACCACATGTGACATCCCAACTGCTTCCAACATATCACATGCACTGTTAGTGCTCACAACAGGGAGCTCCAACTGCTCACCGCAGCACTCCCAGCTGCACCTCCAGTGTCACATCCCTTTCCAACAACCTACATGCATCCAGAGGTACTCAGAAGCAAAGGTTCATGTTCTTAAGAAGTGAGCACTTCAGTCACATTCCATTATTTTAGAATGAAGCATGTAGCAAATAAGGGGTTTACATGTCAAAGGGGATTTTTGGGTGCTTTTCTTTAGTCTGAAACAGCAAACAAATGTAAAAATGAATCAAAAGTGACCATGAGAATTTTTGTGGGTGGGGTTTTTTTTTGTTTTGTTGTTTGGGGTTTTTTTTAAACCAGCATGAATAAAACCGAGTAGAAGTTTTCAGATGGCAGCCCAGACTGCTACATTACAGGCAACTGGAACATACACACAGAGTGCATTGGTTTGCCATGTGAGTTTTACTCCTACAAACCCAACTGCTTCCCAAACCACACAGTACAAACTACTACACTCAGATTACGTACTGCACTGACCATGGTGCTCTCCATAGCTCCTATCTGCACTGAGATCAGCCTCAGCATGTGAGCTAAACTTACCAGGATTTTAATGGTATCCTTTCATCTGTCTGTTTTCCCTCGGTCTAAATACACGCAAGACAGTGACTTTGTAAGGACACTTCTAATTAAGGAAACATCCTGGGTTATCATATTTTGCACTACTGTGCTCCCACCACAAGCTACCTTCTGCTCCACAGGCCAGCGACTCCCTGTAGAGGAACTGGAATTCAGAGACAGCTCCTGGCTATTCCTTCTCTCTTTCCCTTTCAGTTTTAATGATAAAACTCATTAATCAGCTGCAAATTTCTTTCCAATTGCACAGTACATTTTGTGTAATGAAGGGTGGTGAGATGGTAAAAATATGCCAAAACACATTTTATTTTTGTAACACGAAAACCTGCCGATTATCTTACTCTCTGCCTCGAGCTTCATGGCAAAGTGCCAAGGTTCTTTGCATAGAAATCTGTTCACCCTCACAACATGACAAATCTTGTCTGACTTACGTATGTAAGTCACCCTGTTTTAAATCTCTTCAGTGCATTTGTGTCCCATAAAAACATAATAAATCTTAGTACTGCTATATATTATGCCTAGAAAACAAAGGTGCACTGTGACTGCAGGCATTTTAAATTGCTATTGGTATGAATGTCTGAGTGTAGTCAGCTCTCACTGACACAGGTCGGTTGTACCAGTAAAGGCTGGAGAACTGCAAGTAGGGCAGCTGCCACCCCTTTCCACCGTGCCCTGAAGTTAGGGGAGTGTACAATTTTGGCAAGAGAATGCCCGATGAATATTTCACAGCAGGTAGTGGGTCTCTTCAGCTACTCTATTTTGACAACAATTCCCACAACTTGTGAAAGGCATCAACTCCCATAGTGGTAGGAAGACACAAGCTGGCATAAGTTTGATGCATCTTCTTTACTTTTTTTTTTTACTAGGATAAGCACAGCACACAGAAACATGTGCTGAAGGGGGGGCGAGTATTACTTTTAGGAAACACTTCAAAAGGCATCTTTATTGTGCAAAGTTAGAAATAACCTGCTCTCCACCACTTACAGAGCATTTTCTCCAGCTGACAGCGTTTTTATTTGTCTTG
The DNA here is from genome assembly GCA_013396695.1 of Sakesphorus luctuosus. Taxonomy (NCBI): domain Eukaryota; kingdom Metazoa; phylum Chordata; class Aves; order Passeriformes; family Thamnophilidae; genus Sakesphorus; species Sakesphorus luctuosus. Next base: position 980,580 of record VWZD01012784.1, on the reverse strand, counting down.
CACATCAGTCTCAAACTTGTGAACCACAACAGTTTACCACTGTTTCAAATGAGGGTGTTTCATGAAATAGACACTGAGAAACTATTCAGAGCATGAAGCCCACACTGCAGTTTAACTGCCAAAAAGGGGTGGCTTTAAAATTATCTTGTAATCAAATTAATGGTAACACTTCTCTGATTAGGTTTTCATCAAAGAAGATTTCAATGTTAAAGAGATGAAGCTGAGACGTATATTCTCATCTCTGCTAACATCCTGGGCCCTTGAAAACCTGTTGACTTCTCTGCATCTCTGCTTCTTTTACAAGGCAGTCCAATACATATATTCCATACATTTATGTTATATACACATGTATATACCACCCTGAGAACAAGGAGCAATTCAGTCTTAAAGCAGTTTTGAGGCAATTCACTTAGTGAATTTTGTTATTTTACATAAACACATATATCCAAACAGACACGTCTGTATCAGATTGAGAAGGCACAGAGCTACCATGAAGTGCTCCCAAAGGGATTTACCTCATCTAAATATAAACCCATTCCACCCACAGAGTTTGCTGTGCACTACTTAGATAAACACTTATATCATCTCACAAGCAATGAACCATCTCGCACCCACTGCAAATGAGCGATGTATACAGAGTGTCATCTGTGCTCCCCAGTAGCTTTGAAGATCTCACGTCATCACACGCTCACAGAACTGCATGACTCTCTGTCTCTTGCTCAGAAAGTTTTATTACAAATTCATTCAGGTTCATTCTGGCCATTCTGTGTTTTGGTAGTTTACTGTCCAGTTTTAATAGTCATCTAGTAAGGGGCAAACATTCTAAGTGATTGCCAAACGAGTTGCAACATAATGCAAACCCATGTTAATTTGTGCACCACCAGGAGATAAAAAACATTATATTCACATTGAGAAGTATCTTTCCAAAGGGGTGTTTTTCACAAAATGAATGAGTTAGCATCTACAAAATACAGGAGACATACAAACATGAAAAATACTGAATAAGACAGAAAGCAAGCTCTTAAATTCTGTTCTATACGACGTCTATAAAACCAGGTATTTCATTAACATGCAAAGTCAGTTCAAATCCCCAGAAGAGACTCTTTCTTATATGTACATTATTAAATATTTTATGCATCCACTCCAAGTTGCCAAATTTCAACCTGCTAACATTAATTTCATTAACCCTACACTCACCTTACATGAGTAAAGGAATTTCAGTGACCATGATCAAATCACTTTTAAAACATCCCAGCTCACTTAAAAGGCTGAGAAGCTTTTGCAGGTCGGCTCCTTACCACCTGACAGCTCTGCTTCGATATCAGCCAGAAGAAAGAAGTTTTATCTGTGGGGTTTTCTTTAGCTAATTGGATTAGATACTGCTCAGAAAACTTTAGATGCAACAGAGAATTTTGTCACAACTGTCTATGTTAAACATCAACACACATTAGTATAGGTAGAATGCTTTGATCCATTTAGAAATATCTGGTAATATGTGAATACTTTGAGATCCAAACTACAAAATTTCTTTAATTGCTCTTAAACAAGCACATTGTTTATGCAAAGCTTCTCTACAGAAAGCGTTTAGCCATTACAGTGCAATTGTAGAGATGCACATAAAATCAAAATACCCTTGACTTGACATAAATAGAAAAGAACCATAGAATCAGTCGGCTTGGAAAAGACCCCTGAGATCATCGAGTCCAACCCCTGATCCACTACCACTGTGGTTACTAGACCATGGCACTCATTGCCACATCCAGCCTCATCTTAAAAACCTCCAAGGACAGAGAACCCACCACTTCCCTGGGCAGCCCATTCCAATGCCTGATTACTCTCTCTGCAAAGAATTTCTTCCTAATATCTAACCTAAACCTTCCCTGGCAGAGCTTAAGACCATGCTTTCTTCTCTTACTGATAGTTGGATGAGAGAAGAGACCAATCCCCACCTGGCTAGAACTTCCCTTCAGGTAGTTCCAGACAGTGATGAGGTCACCTCTGAGCCTCCTCTTCTCCAGGCTAAACAACCCCAGCTNCCCAGCCTGTAGCGCTGCATGGGGTTGTTGTGGCCAAAGTGCAGGACCCAGCACTTGGCCTTATTGAACTTCATCCCATTGGGTACAGCCCATCTCTCAAGTCTATCCAGATCCCTCTGCAGAGACCTCCTGCCTTCCAGCAGGTCAACACTGTCTTCCAACTTGGTGTCATCAGCAAATTTGCTGATGATGGACTCAATCCCCTCATCTAAATCATCAATAAAGATGTTAAACAGGACTGGACCCAACAGTGACCCCTGGGGAACACCACTAGTGACCGGCCGTCAGCTGGATGCAGCTCCGTTCACCAGCACTCTCTGGGCCCGGCCATCCAGCCAGTGATAATCTGCTCCATAACCTTGCACCATAAACACCATGCATTGCTAAAGAAACACAAAAATTCAAAAATGTCCAAAAAATCCCAAACCACCCAGCAACAAAAAGGTCCAATATGGAAAAGTCACATTTCTTGGCTATATGATCAATGCCAAGTGCTCACCTGAACCTCTAAAATAGTTCAAGAACTCAAAAAAAGACAAAATAAAAAAAAATTCACAGCTACTCAATATTATCCAGTCAGGAGGCAATTTAACAACATAACCATTAAAGGATGTGCTCTGCAACAAGCCTGGCTATAGCCTACACAGAATAATGTCAATGTCAAATGCAGTCAAATCACACACTAGAACGTGCAGCCTCTATCATGTAAGAATGTCTGTCTGTTACTGGCTAGATACAGCAGAAATGTAAAAAATTCCATTCAGATATCCTCAAGTTCAAACTACGTTAGATTCAAGAATGAAAACATAGTCCTGTAAAGGTTTAAAATCACTGAGTCAGGAATATTTGCTAATACGAGCAATATTTAGTTATGAAATTTGCTCTAGAAATGCCAGTAAGACCCTCCTCGATTGTTTCTGCTCATGTAGAAAAAAATCAAGATTTCTGAAAATGTATAGCTCTCAGAGTGAAGATTACTAAACTCATTTTAATAATGTAACCTGATTAAAAAAACATTCCTCACTTAATCCTCTGTCACTCATCCCACTATATCACTACTTAGATAAATTAAGTTAGCAATCTCTGTGAAATTCAGTGGGTTTTTTCCTCTAAACTGCATCTGTTCAGTTCCTAAAATAGTAAGGAACACAATAACTCTAATGTAAGAAAAACCCACTTTCCTATAATTTACTGTTCCCTGTTGGAGAACAATTATATAAAACACTATTCACATGTGAATCCTTTTTCACCTCCTTTACACTTAAAAGCATGAAAGTTTTACAAATGCAGCAGNTAGACATGTGAATCCTTTTTCACCTCCTTTACACTTAAAAGCATGAAAGTTTTACAAATGCAGCAGGTATTTTAGGACTGAAATTTGTAACTTCTGAGCTATCTGTTCAGCTCTCAAAAACTAGAGTGCTGGGCAGACATTGCATCATATAACTAGAATATGATGGACAGAAAATAAAAATAAGACATGAACTATCATGTATAAGCAGGAAATAATGAGAATAGCCAAACATGACATCTACAGCACACTTGCATAAATTAAAAGTATAATTGAGTACATAATTTTAAATAATAATAAATATTTTTTAAGCTTTTTTTTTGTCAGTCCTCTAATTTGATCCTTATATTTTCATTTATCTTTTCCATGCTTCAGTTTGCCTCCCTGGTACTCAAGAAAACAATGCAAAATATTGAGTGACACCCTGTTAAATAATCTCAAATGAGCTCCTGAAGATATCACTGCTGGTATTTCCTGCTGTTGGAAATAGATCAATATTTCAGACTGAATATTAAAAATGCAGATGTATGTTAATGTGCTATGCCTTTAACTGCCATTAAAACTCAGGTAACAACTCTAAAGTGTAATAAAATAAATCTGCAGTGATCAGGGAGAACAAATCTATCACACATGAGCATAGCATTGGTCCTGTGAATACAGGTTAACTGTCCTCGCTTGGGTAGCCCCATGAAAACCTACAACTATTCTCTTGTGCCAACTTGTCACTCACATAAACTCATTTCCAGCTTTAGTATTGGGGATTGCTTTACAACGCTGAGCACGTGACTGCGTATCATGTACACTTCTACTGAAAACTTGCATAAATCTTCCAGGCCCTCCTAAGCTGCAACACAAGGAAGATGACCCTAACGCAGGAGATGAGATGGCCGAAATCCAATTTCATCACAGTGACTGTGAGGTCCTTGATCTGAAGATGCCAAAGGAATACTACATTAAAAAAATAATTTAAGCAGTTTGGGATCCGATAGCTAAAGATGGTCAGAACCTATACTATTTTTAAGTTAGGTAACATCTGAAGCAGTTTTTCGTATCTTTTCCCTTTACTTCAGTCTTGATCACTGTAACAAGGAAGCAGCTGCACTCGAGATGGGCTCCAGTTCTCACTTCACCAGATGAGTAATTAATCTTTTCTTTGAATCTGTTCTGCCACTATAAGCAACTGTGCAGTGCAAAGTGATTGAGAGAAGGACTTATATTTAGCTATGTCAGACAAGACTAACCATCAGACTAATCACTTGCACTTTGGCTGAAACATATGGTGAGCTTCACAGCAAAGTCCAAAAAAAGTGTCTGTCCAATTTAAAATATACACAATACCTTTAAACACGAGCAAAGGGTAAATGTAAAGTGAATTAAATCCCACCTTTGATCCATAGAGATACTGTGGCTGTGCATTAGGCTGCTTATCTCGCTGAAACTCCTGAGAAAATGGTAGCACAGTCCGAACAAATCTATAAAAACAAAAAATAAAGAATTCATTAATTATACTTAGGTTAGTAGGTATGCACCTAATGCACCTCCCCTGTATCATACTGCTTTTGTCTGCATACAAAATCAAAGTCAGACTGGTAGCCTTTCACCCCAGCAGAAACTGGGGAAGTACATGGCCTGCATTGCCCAAAAGCATAAACACAAATCACAGTGCAGTTCAACAATTACTGTTCTTCTAGTGGTGTGTAGGGTCCCAAAATATTCTGCTGTTTATGAGTTGGATGGCCACTTTATTTTTTAACTTGATTAAAAAGGATTTTTTGGTAAGTGGTGCAAAGCTGTATATGCCCAAGGAAGAGGGAAAACAGCTATTAAAGAAGTGTACATCAAATGATTGTATCAGACCAGGCTGATCTGAGCGACAAGTGAGCAAAACAAATGGACCAAGGAAAAAGTTTCAGGAATGGAAGTTTGTAATATACTATAATTTGATAAGATACAATTATGTCTTGATCTGGTTTTGTTTACAATATGTTTTATTTGAATCAGCACATGAAATAAATTATTCATTAATAATTCTTCCTAGAAAGGACACAGGCATTCTATTTGTAACACATCCATTTCCTAACTGAAAACAACTCTATGGTAATCTAAAACAGTTCCATCAAGGCAAGTTATAAACTGCACCATGTTGCTTACAATTATTTCCATTGTTTTACTTCTACAAAATCTGAATCACTCTTGTGAGAATCTATAACTTCAGGACAATGTTTTCTGTATTTTTTAATCTGATTAAAACTAGGTACAGCTACTTGTTCACGCATAGTTTAGTCTGTCTTCCCAAAAATACTTGTACTTGGTGCAGTCCAGAAAGTGTTTGCACTCAGAGCTTTTGAGGAAAAATATAAGCTTCACAGATATTATTTTTATATAAATCTCACATTTATATTTCCTCAGTTTACAAGTTTCTCCCCTTCTCTGTCACTTACATAGAAACAGAAAACTCTTTTGAGATCACTTGAATCTGTTTTCTGCAGATACTTCATTAATGAGTTTTCCAGAGATGATACAAACATTTGATGGAATTCAAAGTAAACTGCAACACATGACAGTCCCAGAGATTACTCTATTCCCCCTTTTTACTCTCCAGATCCCACTCTTTTTAAAACTGACAGCAACTGTCAAGCTCTAAGAAAATCTCTAAAGTGAAAGAAATCGTAAGTGATGTCATGCCATCGAGATAAGATTGCGTTTCAGTGTGCAGGCATATTGGGCAAGACCTGATTTGTTATTACCAAACTCACAAGGGAAAGAGTACCTCAAAATATAAGTAGGTGCATCCCATGACTTTGGAAGCTGACTAAAATTCTTGGACTTTCAAAAAGGTACTTTGACTATATCTCAGTTACAATTCATTAGTGTCTGGGAGCAAACGAGTTAGTACAAGCACAAGTAACTCTTGTGTGTTTCCCAGTGTTCCTCTGCATTCTTGAGGGTTTCTCCATCTCTAATGGTTAAGAGCAGTAGCAAAACAGTCTTACAGCTTTCTTGAAGATTTGAAGAAAGCACACATTTTATACTTTCTTGGGTGAAAGATGTGAATAGAGGAAGAAAAAGGGTAAGGAAGTAGGAGCAAGAGATACTTGGAGGCAATGTCTAAGGCTAAGGATACAACAGGCTAAGGAGAGTGCATCCTTCTAGGAGGTATGTGATTAACCCTAATATATCATTCAGAATAGGTATTAGAAATTTCTTCCCTTGAAACTAAGGGCTATATAGAAACCTTTACAATTCACCATCACCTATTACTCTTCAAACTTTTTCAGTGTGTTTGTGTTTTTTCTTTCTGATATTCTGCTAGTTGTCTTCCTCCTGTTCCTCCTGCAAGAAACACTCCTTTGAAGGACTGGAGCTCTTTGAGTATCAATGATGAAGCTAAGTAAATTTTTACTTTCCCTTGGATACTGATTGGATGCAGGTTTCAGCATGGTCCAAGATAATCAGTTTCATTTTTAATCAGTGTTGATGATCTCATAGCAATTTATCCATTTTAATCAGCATAGGTTGTAAGCAGTCCGAGTAGATTAAGCAGATGAAAAGCCTTCTGGCTTACCAAAGCTTTGCAACAGTGATTACTGAAGCACAACATGAGCCCCCAAAGTAAGTATTTTAGGGATCATATTAATTAATATTGGTGTTTGTAAGATACCTGCCAGGAAGGAGTTCATAGTGAGCACTTCACAAACTAACCTAAATTATTCTGATTTTAATTACCATAATCTGTTTAAGGAGATATCTGAAAGAGACCACTTTGGTCAATGAATCTGCTACCCTGCTACTGAAGTCACCAGGTCAGACAATCTCATTTATAAACTTTCTGAGCTTCATCTCAGAAGTCATAAGACAGCACAGTCCTCCCTTCCTGGTCCTACAGAAACTGTCCCTCTGCACTTTCCAATTTAATTGATATGAACACTTTTAACTTCCAGCCTTCTCAAATTAGTTCACCCTGTGTACCAGATCTAAGAGCAGCCCTACACCTCCTCTTTTAGTGAACGTTATATCCAACTCATCCTTATTGAACATGGACATCAAGATGGAGGGAACAGCAGGCAAAACAGCACATGAAAGAGTAACAGAAATCTGCCAGTGCATTGCTATCACTTTTGCTTTTGGCAAAAAGACTTGTTGTTTGGTTGGTTGCTTTTTTAGGTTGGGAAAGGTAGCTGACTACAGTCACCCCTACTTTGCATGAGTCTATATCTCTGCACCATTTGGCTCTCTGTAGCAGAAAACAGGTAGCTTTCACTGCCAGTGCTACTTTTCAGGTTTGTTCCAGCAGTGTCTGAAAAGGCTGAAAATCGTTCTGAACAGTGACTGGCAGTGTATGCAACACAAGAAGACACAGCTGTTCTCTTGTGAATACTAGTCTCAAAAGCAGCATGGGAGAGACAGAGAGCTTGCAACAGAAAGGGGGAGAGGCAGCCAGGCACGAAAAGCGAAAAAGAAAAAGCTTGTCTTTTTGTTCATCCTGTGACAAGTCTGTATCCTTGGAAGAAACATGTCACACTGCATTTGGAAGAGTGCTATACAAGTGAATTTATACCAGAGAACACAGATTTGGGTAATGTGTTGAGAGGAGATGGAGCTACTAGTCTGACTACTGTCTCCAAAAACTTGTATCGTTTGTGTCAAGAAAGCACAGAAAATCTTCAGTTCAAATAAATACAAAACTGTCTCACACTTGCTCCTGTTGGTCCTTAACCAAAAACAAGCTGTCATGGAAGGAAAAGACCAGCCTAGACTTAGTAAAGAAACAAGGCAAGAAAAGGGACAGTACAGAGAGTGGAAAAAGGAACAAAGAACAAAAACGTGGATGTTGTCTTTGTGTCATTTGAATCCTCTGGACAGTCCTAGACCTCATAACTTCACAAAGATACAGGAGAATGAAAAAGTACAGATGCAGACATAAGCATGACAAAGATTTCTGGTGTGGAAAGGCCTCTGGCTTGGAAAGACATGCAACTCAGGGCCAACATAAGAGAGGTTCTTAACAATACATCCCAGAGAGCTCAGAAAAGACAGCAAGAGCAAAATGGTCCCTTCAGAAAAACAACTGGTGAGCAACAACTTCAGAGCAAACAAGAAGAGATATTTTTCTGTGCAGCACACAGCTTCACAAAACATGAATACCAAAACCTCACATTGCTTTATGAAAANCACCATTTCTGTCTTACAGAAACACCTAATCATTGCTAGAGGCTCGCACGTTTCCTGGGAGAAAAATCACCTCCACCCTCCCCTGTTTTCATACTTGGCCCTGTTAGGGCTGCTGACATCAACAGGACACTGGACTAGAGATGGATTTGACCTCACTTGCCTTTGACCACAACACTGAACCTGCAGTTCATATATATGCTCATGCATTATTCAGAGGTTGTTATCTTTCTTTCATGATTGTCAACAGGTGGATTAAAACACCTTTGGGTTTCATTGCTAAGGCCCATCCACAGAAGTCCCCTCACTCATCTCCCCACTCCTTCTCCACAAACAGTTGTTCCTGAGTCTGGCCACAGCTGTACAGCTGACCAGCATTAATAAGACTAAATTTCAGATATATGGCAACTGTAATTATTAAACTGCTAAATCTTTTAATGGCAGCCTCACTGCTTAATCTCAGTATGTTATCAGATATAAAAGAATTCCCAAGTGCCAAATAATTAAACATGCAATGTGTTCCAGCACTTAGCAGAAAGAGCCTTAGCCTTTGAACTAATTTGCAGGGTTTCTAAACACTTGAATACTTTCACCAATACTGGAAATTATCACATTCAAGCATTCTTGGGGAAAGAGCTTTGAAAGGTACTGGATACAAGTTAAAAAACCATTAACTTTAAAAAAGGACCCTTACACCAAGGCTGCAGTCAATATAAGGCAAGCCACAGGTATCACACATTTTCTGGGAACTCTGCCTCCAAATCCTCACACCAAGTAACCCCTCTGCTTTTCATCATGACTATTTCTTTCTTCCAGCCTTTCATTGCTACTTTTCTTCCCTTGTTTACACGTAGCCTATCTGCAAGATATTATGTATCCAAGAGTCAAGAATTAAACCAGCAGCTCTCACACAGCTCCTCACTGTGTCCTGTATTTACACACAATAATCTGTACAGTTGAATGCAGAGAGCTCATCAATTGAAAGTTCATACTAACAGCAAGGCAGCAAGAGACATCATGACCTATAAAAAGGCTAAAAACCTCCTGTTCCCTCTCTCACCAAAAACATCAAAGGGCACCATTTAGCATGGAACACACAATCAAATACTCTCCATACTGCTGCTTTTGACTAAAACCAAAGAAATTTTGTGATGAAATTGGACACATGGTACACAGACTGCCTAAGATCTGGCTCCTTTTACCATTTCTTAAATTAATTATCCTGAATTAACGAGCCGACAAGCTTGAGGATCAGCCTCACTCAATTCTTGCATACAGTTTTTTTAAACAGACAAGCACCAGGATTACAGGATCCTGATGGCGTCCTTTGGCATTTCACACTCCCTTCCCAAGCGATGTCTGCAGTATGTCAGTCCTTATAGCTAGGATGAACACAGACTAAACCATATAGGAGCTCCTGAATGTCCTTCAATAAAGCTGACAGGTGAAGCAGCAGCATTTCATCAAGATTTTCTTTTAATATTACATTTACATGATTCTTAATACAGCACACTGGATATTCCAGTATTGATCTCCAGATGTATCAACGGCACAGCAGCTCCTTCAGAAACATATTCAACTTTCCTATGCAAACAGATGCACGTAACAGAAGTTTTTTGGCTCAGACTTCACCACAAAAAAAAATTTTCCTTTTTTTTTTTTCCAGACAGAATCTTGGATCTAAAACACAACATAACCATCACAGAACATGTCAGACAGGGAAAGCTCTCCAAGGAGACAGTGAAAGATGAGAACAGGCTTCCTCCTCTTCCATCTCAATATTCAATATCACTTTACTGTCACTTCATGGGGCTTTAACCAAAACCTGAGTAAAGACTAAAAGCAACACAAATCCTAAAAGCAGCACACAAGCAGGAAGCCCATAAATGAAAAATTTTGAACACTACACCTTCCCTCTCATTAAAACCTTGGATCCTACCTTCCTCTTTCTATTTCCATTACTCACTCTCCTTAAAGGCTGCAACTGTAGTTGCAGTGAACGCTGAACACTCCTCTTCTCCAGTAAACAATCCTTTTCTTCACATTAATGCAGAATCAGGAATATAATTTTATTTCCATCATTTCACAGTTGAAGATCATGTTTACCAAAGTATCTTCCTGATACGCACTTTGCAGTGTTTTTGGACACACTATTTTTCAGTATATCATTACTAAGCCATTAAAATGTCAGAATTTGGATGCTGTGGTTTCATTTGATTTCTATTGTGGATAAATAACACACTTTCATACATTTAATAGTACTTGGTAAAATGACTCATGCTACTTCATTTCCAGTAAAACATTAGAAGTGAAGACATTTAATGAACAGAGATGGACTTGTCAGCACTTGCTAGGGTGGAAGTTGCTGAAGGGTGGTAGAATAAGAGCTGCAAACACAAAAGCTGCCTTGCTAACCTGTTAGTGGATCCATTGTAGCAGTAGTTTGGCAGGAAATCATAATTGAGTTCCCAAAAGACATGAAGAGTTATTCTTCCATAAGGGGCTGAAACATTGTGATTGGCTTCTCTGAACATGGCATCAAAGCTGTCCAAGGTCATATATCTACTCAGAAGCTTGTGAGTCATTTTGTTTATCTCGATCAAGCCATCCAGCTCCTAAAAAAAAAAAGGAAAGAAAGTGATATATTCAACAAAGTGAAGAAACTGAACAAAGTACATCAATAACCTTGACCAAACAGAAGAGTAGAAATAAGTCAAAATGAACAATTGACTCACTCCCAGTCTCTTACTGTAATTATAAGAGCTGGAAAGAATCAATGCTCTTGGGATTGTTTTGTAAGAAACAAAACATCAAACCCTCCCTGAGACTTTCAGGGTATTCATTAAGATCATCCATGCTGCAGATGGGTCTCAAGTGCCAACTCTTCCTCCGCCGAGCATAAGTTTGAACTCCAAAATTTAATGGGGTCTGACATAGGCCAAAAGCATCTTTCTCTATTTCCTACTTTATAAGTAATTTCTGCCCAGTAGGGTTAACTGGTGAATTAACTGTTGCAGTGCTACTGGTAGGAATAACACCACATTTACCATAAATCCTTCCCATCGTTTACCCCAGTGAAAGAGGTACTAAGATACAATGGAAGACCAGATCAGACATTTATAAATGTTGTGAAGATACCCACAAAATCACCAGCTGCAGGCTACATAACTGTATATAAACACTGCCTTTCATAATGCTTTTCCTCTTGACAAGAAATTCCTAGTATCATTTCTGGCACTTTCCTTAAAAGAAAATAACTCCGTATCTGACATCAGACACTGAAAACACCAAACACAAAAAATACAGTATCTTCTTCCAAAAAATCCAAGCACTGCTTTTAAAGCTTGTTGTACGATGACCTAGTGAAGAAATGTCCAGTGGCTTTGTTGAGATGTGTATCAAACTACTGGTCATCTTCCCAGACACTGCTCTCTGATTTAAGTGCTCCATATTTCAAAGGACTTTTAAACCTGTGAGTAATAGTTACTTCAAGGGAAAAAACATTATGATTGTTATAACAATACTCAGTCCAGTTTGAGGGCAAAAATAGCTCAGTCCTGTGAATACCTTAATTTAATTTGTTTAACTTGAAAAACATTAGAAATTACTGATTACTTAAGTTATTAGTATCAGTTTCTCACTGAGGAAACCAATCAGTTTTCAGTTGAAATGATTTGGTATAAAACAAAAAACACATCAAAAAACTCAACCAACCAAAGGAAAAAAAAAAGAGAGGTGCAGGGTGAAGGGATGGTTCAACACACTTGTTCTGTCCCTTTCTAACTCACAGAATGAGAACCTGTGACTTAAGAAACATATCATTGATGGTTTCTGTTCACCTACCCACTAAGAAAATCCTGCATATAAGAGAGAAAAATTAATTTCAATAATTCAAAGGTTATAAAACCAAACACTGAAAACTCAAGAGGCCATACAGCCTCAGTATTTGATTTACCTTCAGTAAAGAATGAAAATTACATCAAGGTAGTTAACTGCACGACAAAATGTCACTGGTAAAAATCTTATTACAGAAAGACCAACAGTAAACTTTCTTGCGTAACTTTTAATTTATTTTTCATTCCAGTAGAACTGAATGTGCCTGTTGTTTTTCTTGCTGACTGCATGTTTACTTGTCAAATTCATGCCGTCCGGAAATAAAATTTGGGTTTTAGCATTTTAATCAGGAAACCAACACAAAAAGACACCTCAGTCTTGCACAGATGCTCTTCTTCCACATGCGTAAGGCAGATCTCATTCCTCCACACAGAAATTATTTTTATCATGCTACAAAACCAAACTGCCTGGATAAATAAACCAATTTTGATTCTACCAGGCACAAGGCTGTTTTGTTTTGATCTGCAATTTATCCATAAGCATGGATAGAAGTGGGCGTTTACAAAAATGTAAATCACAAAAACACTTGTTTTCCTTGGTTCCTCATGGCTTCCTTCTCTACACTTTACTCCCAAGACCCTTAGTTGCAGTAGGTTTGGGTTTTTTCTGGGCAAGGAAAGAACAAGTTTCACTATCTCAACAGGACTGAGACTTGTAGTCGCATGTACAGCAGCAGACTTGAGAGGACTGAGTCAGCTCAGGCAAAGACACTGAACAGAGATACAGGGTAAGGCATGGGGAGATAAAAATCATAGCACAGCAGAATTAATGAAGTCCACGATAGACAGACAGACAGATACTACAATGGCAACAGAGGGTTTGCCAGTGTAATCTATGACATAGATGAAGGTAACTAAGAAAACGCGTAAGCTGCTTCTCTAGTAAGAAGTTTTGTAGACTTAGTAAATGAGATAAACTTTAACCATCGCATTGTATGATTTCACCCTCACAGAAAAATTAAAACAAAACGTCAGAAGGAAGAGTTTTGTTATTTTTCTAATGAGACTGCTTAAATTATTTCCCATTTATATGCATTTAATTAAGATTTTAGGATAAACAAGTTTGTCTGTTTTTCATTCAGCCTCTTGTCATTTCAGGAGTGACAGTACAACTATTTGCTTCGAGTATACCTAGAGGACTTCCAGCAAATCCAGAAGTCCTAATGGTTCTGCCATTAAAACACAAATACCAATTTATAATGAAGAAGAAAAATATTTTTAAAAAATGGCTAGATGTTATGATTTTCAATGCAAATAAATAAAAACTTAAACTAAATTACATTAAAACAAAACAAATGTAGCACCTAGACCACAACTGCTGTGTCAGTGATCTGGCAAAACTGCAACACAGCACTTACCACTATAGAAGTCAAATCCTCACTTTCAAATCGGCCAATTGCCAGTTCCATTGACCTGTACATGGCTGCTGAAATGCGCTGAGTGATCAGTCGGTTCAGGTCTATTGACCTACCAAGAAGCTAAAGAAAAACATGCTATGAAGTTCTGAACTGAAAGTCAGATTATGAGACAAACTCTACACAGCACTATGAGACTCCACAGACCAACACTCTCACATTGTGAACTTGCACTCCAAACACACTGAAACAAAGCAGAGGGACAAAATTTATAAATTCTTGAGTAAATGAGGTACTAAAACTTACATCCCAATTCTCACAAAAGGAAGTAAAATTAAATGGTGCATTTACACATAAGTATTTATAGCAGCATTTTAAACTTTCGTGACATTGTGCCAACCACATATTTAAAACTGGTGAAAGACATTACTGGGAAGACAACGCTACCATTCATGACATTCCTATTTGGCTTGTGTTCGCTTAACTGCAAGAGACATTTGCATTAAAACAGGATCTTTCAACATGTTTTTTCCTTGACTTACTCCTTAATGACAAAAAAGCAGATCTCAAGTGTTCAGTTATGCTGCTTAGATGACAAAAGATAAAGCACAGAAGGAGTTTTGTATACCTACACAAATACCTATCGGAAAATTGCCAAGCAACTCCAAGACAACATAGTAGGGGTTAACTCACTTGAACGTGTCTCTGTTTCAGCAGAGTCTCGTAGCGGTTGGACTGCAGGAGCTGAATGGTTGCTCCCTGATTCTTGCACTCCGAACGCAACCGTTTATCCAGAAGCAGGCTGGTAAGAAAGGAAGAAAATGCTTAAAGTACATTAAACAGCAAAGCAGAGCAGAAAAGTGTGAAGAAAAGGTCTCACTACTGGAATAGCTACCTGCCAGCCATTGCCTTGTAGTATGCAAATATTTGGTCTGCCAGCTTGTAGACAAATTGGTCAAAACACAGGTTTACCTTAGGGTGGAAAAAAAGGTGCATTTAGAGATACTCAAAATTAGAAGAGGAGAGCTTATCCAAGACTTCCCACTGTTTACCAAGCAGAGTGAGAAAGTCAATACATACAAATTTCCCAGTTCAAGAGAACATGACCTTCAGTTTTCAGCATTAATGTGAGGCATTTTGCACAGGTTTACAGGTTTCCTCACAACATATCACCCAACCAGTTACCCATCTTCTGCTTGGTGTTCTCAGTTTTTTTGCTATTTCCAGCTCTTCTCAATCTCTTATCTAGGTCTTGGCCTTTAGCATCATTTTCACACTCAGGTACAGATTATTTTTCTCCAGTAGGTAAGGTTACTTTACCTCTGCCTCAATTTCATCATAGAGGAACTGCTTCTTAAATTTAGTAAGTGCATAATGAGCACTATCATTATAAAGGTCCAAAGAATACAAAACATACCTGAATGAAAAAAATAAAAAAGGAGAGTTACATTTGTATAAAAGTTAGGACTCTTCAGAATGGTGCAGTCAGGGTGGTGTAAGCCAGTCAATATTGTAATCTACATGTGGTTCATGCAAAGAGGATCTTTTTGTTTTTTGGTTTATATAAAAAAGTATCACATTTTTCCTTTAAGAAAGTATTTTGTTAGTTCAAGAAAGGGTGTAGATAGGTTTTTGAAGTTTAAAACTTGTTTTCTAGATGTGGCTTTCCATCAACATGGAACCAGGCTTTTACTACTATACATGTTACGTGACATCTTCGAAGAGTAAGTAAGGAAAACTCACTCAGGAAACAAATGTGTGGTTGGTGCAATGATAATTATATGAAAGGTTTAGTATTCCAGTTACTCACTTCAAGGTAAAAACTTAACAGAATCTGGAAATGGGCAAATTTAATTGGAAAATTATATAAAGGTTTAGAATACCTTCTCAATGATTGCTTGTTAAAACCACTTAAAGCAGTAACATTATAAAAAGGAATGGCAATCATTAAGAATAATCATTCAGCAGAAAAGCATAAGTGGGTCTTACTCCATCATTGATGCCTCTTTTGTCTCCAAAATATGATCTGTCAAAATCCAAGGCATGGACATCTCAATGGGAAACTGTATTCTTCTACCCATGGTCAGCTCTAAGAAGAATTCCCTGAACCACAGCTGGGACAGATCACAGCATTGCTGCAGGGTTTCTTTCAGAAGAAATAAGGGAGAATTACATTTTTTATAAAAATACATCAGGTACAATACAACTGCAGTTCTGATGATGCAATGTGAAACAAAAAAGCAGGTGTGAGTCACTAGAGCTATACATAGGCCAAACAGGTAAACCAAATTAAAAACATAAAGCCCATGACTTTTTCAAGGAGTTTTGAACTCCACATTGGCCCCCAGAGTGGTGCCTTATTACAGAAAAAAAGAGTGGAAGTGGACCAGACTATCAGTTAAACAGAAAAACTGTGTACACCAGTGAAAGGGGATTTCTAGTTTAATTTCTCACTTGGGGGCTGAGAAAGCCATACACTGAACTTGGGAAGCAGCAGCTGAAGGAGACAAAATTGCACCAGATCCACCAGTACCATCTCTCCCTATGGAGGACTGAATCGCTCCACATGTTCCTGTTGATTAGATGGGCAGGAAATGATAGACAGACACATGAAGTAGGGATTAAACCAACAAGTTCCTAAGGACACTGTCAAGGGCACAAAAGTGCGCTTCCCACCTCTACAGAAAATACTTGGCACAATCCTTCTTTTGCAGAAGGCTTGAGAACTAAAACAGGAATGAACTTTTACCACTAAGACCTTCTGAAGGCCTTTTGTGGTGCAGTTTCCCAGCAGCACTATGACTGACATTAGCAGGCTCCCCCTTCTCTGAGGGTAAAGGAGAGCAGTAGCAGAACAAGACAACAAAGCATGGTGATGACAAAGACCAGATACACTCAATGTCAGTAGGTGAATTCTTTAGGACAGCATGTTTCCGATTACAATTAACTGAATAGTAAGAGTAGTGAAATGACATCAAATTTACCACAACAGAGAATTTGTTTCCTCTGCACTTGAAACAAAAACAAAAAAAAAAATCTTCCAAAACACAAAAACCACTTCCTTTTTAAAATTTCAACGTGTACAGGCTTATCTGTCCCTTGTTTATATAAATACATACATAAAAAGAAAACAAAAAGGAGCTAACAGTAGGAAATTTGACACATTATAAATCATCGTGTAACAAGTCAAAATAAAACCCCCATCACCATACTAAATACCATGTCTCAGAAAAAGTTTGGACAGACCAAGGCTTTGGATAAATAAACCAAAGGTAAGTTGACTTAGGCAATCGGAAACATTTTCCAGGTCGTGTTAGAGGTGTTAGGACATGCTAAGCTGGACACTGATCATCTACATATCTTACCACTGAAATTTATCAAATGAGTGTAGAAGAAAGACTCGCGATGGAATTTTTCTATGTCCAATATGGTGGGCCCCTCAAGGCTACTTCTCAAGGTTTTCTTGGAACCACTTTTGTCAGCAATGAGGGACTCTAACATAGTTCTCACCATGTAAAGCTGTATCATTAAAGGAAACAATTATGGTGGAAAGGGGAGGAAAAAAGGAAAATACACATGGTACATTAGTTGAGCAACACTGAGAATTACTATCAGTAAGCGACTGCTCCACTTCAAATTGAAAACTGGCACTGTGTGGATAAAAGCCTTTCAGGCAAGAAGAACAGATGCAACACTAGCCTACGCACCAGCACAAATGCCTACCCATGCCAAGGGGACCTCCACTGACACTCAGTAGCAGACCATTTGCAGTGGAACAGTTCACATCACCACAAAAAGTAAAAGTAATAAGTAATGTCTTACCACCAAAGTTTAAAAGAGGCGGATAGATGTAGGACTGCCTCAGAAACTTGTGTGTCACATGCAATAGCTTTTCCAATCCCAGAGACTTGAGCTGCTTCAACAGCTCAGCAGAGTTTAAGGACTCTGTCATAGTGCGAACCATGAAGAGCTAAAAACCAACAGACAGGGCAGGCAGGGGAAAGAGAATCCGTTAATAAAAACACATGGGTAAATAAGGAAGGGGAAACAGAAGCAGAGAAATGATGTTAGTTTGTTAAAAATGAAAAGCAGCACAGTAAGCGTGCAGAGGAGGTCATACAGAAAGGTTGTTCGGAATAATCACCGCAATCTGGTGCTCCCCCAAGCAAAGGGGAAAGTTTCCATTCATTTCAGAGGATGCTCAAGAGACACAGGCTTATCAAATGATTTTGCAAAGATTTCCAAGTATTACCAATTCATACACAGCCACTTTAGAACTGTGTGAAACTGAGAAAAACCTATCTAAAATTGATATATTTGGCCTCTCTTCCTCCTGTCAGCTGAGAAAGACAAGTGTGCCAGCCCAAGAGCAGAAAAAGCAGACAGAATCACGTACTCTAAACAGCCTGTTGCAGCAGGTGAAGCAAAGCCCTTAAAGCAGAGGAGAAGCATACCGGTGGTAATATTCAACTGGGGGTTTTTCCCCAGGAAATTAGAATTCAAAATGATTTTTTGCAAATATCAAAACAAAACCTTCATTAAACCCATCTAGTCACAAATTAAGTCACTTTTTATTACCCAAGATTATTATCCATACATGCTCTCCTTTCCACAGATTTTAGGTATTAAAAGATCATCTTCACAAACCACAGTTGCCTTCAATTTTTCACCCAAAGTGCTCAGTACCTCATTTTCTCAGATGAGCTCTAAATATCAGACCATACACGCTCCAAACAAATCCACAAATAACGTAAAAAAGATAATTATATGGATGTAACAAGAACGAGCATCTAGGTATGGGATTTTGATGACTACCACATAAAAAACTTGAAATACCTCTTGGTTTAGCTGCAGCAGCATACCAGACAGATTTTAGGGACCAGCTTTATCTTTAATAACTAAACACTAAGAGGGATCTTGTCAGAAGTCAAATACTCGTCCATATTTTACAAGCATTTATATTTTAAACATATTTTAAAGCTACTAGACATCTATTGAATAATAGGATTTAACAAAAAAATGTCACCAGTCACACCAGAATTCAGATAAGAAATAATTCAAATAGTTCAAAAATACTATTTAAAAAACAGTAGGAGCTCAATGAGAAAATATTTTTGCCCAATAAATCAAATCGAGAGATTGAACACTTGGAAAATTATGCATCAGAGTAGAAAATTACAGAAATCCACACAGAGGATTCATGTTAAGCATATATAATTTTGTAAATATAAGTCAGAGTTGAGTTTTAGCATTTAAAAAAAAAACACAATAAAACTTGCAATTTTTAAATAGTTCAGAACCAAGAGAAAACATCTCATGCAATAATTGTTGACAGACATCACAACCACCAGACAGAAAAATACCTGAGTGCTAGAGGGTCCCACTGCACGTCTTGGGACTTTGATGTCAAAACCACTTTTAGGGTCCTTCTCTCCCCTCAGAGCTGGATCATTGAATGGCTCATGACCTGCTTCCCAGTCACAGACTGTCTTCCTTATGGCCTGCAAAACACTTAACACAATTCACATGACTTTAGACAGGTATGCATCCAAGGGCACCCATGAGAACCCTTTATTTTTTAAGCACGCTTCCACAAACACAGAAACTTTACAACAGCATCAGGAGCTTGGGGTAACTTAAAGCAATAACAAACAGTTTCACCAACAACTTCAAGAGTGACACATCCACAAAGTAATCATCCGTGCTGTATATCAAGAAGGATAGTCCAGAGCCCTTGAAGATAATCTAGTTCCAACTCCCCTGCTATGGGCAGGGACACCTTCCACTAATCAGGTTGTTCAGAGCCACATCCAACCTGGCCTTGAACACTTCCAGGGATGGGGGATCCACAGCTTCTCTGGGTAGCCTGTTCCAGGGTCTCACCATCCTCAGGGTAAATGATTTCTTCCTAACACCTTATCTGAACCTGCCCCCTTTCTGTTTAAAACCACTGCCCCTTGCCCTGTCACTGTCTGCCTGTATAAAAAGTTCCTCTGCCCCCTCTCTTTTATAAGCCCTCCTAAGGTAATGGAAGGATGCAATCAGGCCTTCCCAGAGTCTTCTCTACTCCAGGTTGAACAATTCCAGCTCTCTCAGCCTGCCTTCATGAAACAGGTGCTCTATCCCTGTTGATCATTTCCATGGCCTGTTCTGGACCCTTTCTAACAGGTCCACGTCTTTCTGGTGCTGAGGACTCCAGAGCTGTATGCAGTACTCCAGATGGGGAGTTCAATCAAAAGTCAATCAAACCAAATTCAAATTAACATGAATATATGAATTGATACATTCATATGAAGTCAATTCATATTCAATCAAACCAAAGCAGATTATTATACAAACTAAAGGGAGACAAAGCTGGCTTGAAATGAAAGAAAAAATTCCGATTCCAGAATTCAGTTGAAATTTATACAGCTTCATACTTCTGGCTCCAAATACTGAACTGGAACTCAGATACTTGTCAGGAACACAACCAGCCATATCCAGTGCCATGCTGAATGAGTAAGGAAATGTCTCCTCCCAAATGTGAGGAGGTATGAAAGTAGTACTTCTGTATTTCATTAAAATCTTAGGACAAAAGGACTGTCCATGCAAGCCTGATAATTTGGAGTAATTTATTTTTAGCTTAGGATGGTACTTTTGTGGTAGTCTGAGCATTTGGCAAAAGCTTAATTAACCAAGGACTTTCACGTCTAAGAGCTTTGCAATGAAATATGGGAGTAAACAAATGATAAACTAGTTAAGATTAAAAGCAAACAATTAGGGACAAAAAAATAAGGTCAGAAAATGTCACCAATCACTGTGAGCAGATGGAGCACTGGAAGAGAAATGTATGGCTAATAAGCCAAAAGCAGTAGAAGCTGAGAAATAAGGCAGTATGCTAAGAGAGGCAGGGAAAAAATCGAGTGGGATAAACCTGAGACACAAGGAGAGGAAATACTGGAATCATAAAGTAGACAGTGAAACTTTTCTTCAAAATAACATCACTACTCTTGCTTTCAGTATTACTATATTTATATTTTCTTGAAATAAAAAGAAACAACAGGAAGCACAAGACTTTCAGGAAGTAGTCCCAAGAGACTCAAGACAGCCTGGACTTTTACTGTATCCATGCTGGCAGCCACTCATTTTTAACTTCAGGCTTCTTCAACTTGCAATACGTATCCAATCAATGCCAGACAGACTAGTAGGGGAACACAGACTTAAAGAGGTAGGATTTAACTGTTCAAGTCTGCAACAAATTTACTAGGGTTTGGAGGAAAGAATATAGAAATGAAAACAAGAATGCTACCTCTGAATGACATTTTTCTTCTTTTTAATGGCTTGTCTTAATGGTTCCCTAAGTGTGACCTGAGCAAAGTCCTGAAGAGCTGCATAAATGGTATGACGAATGGCATGATTGAAAACACTCTCCATCCGTCCCATCAGCACCTGAAGACCTTTGATCATGGCAATCACCTGCAAAAAAACCCCAAAACACTAAATTGTATTTTTCTGATTTTTTCCTGTATAATTGCTCAAAAAGCCCTTTTTTATATACAGAAAATTAGAAAAGGGGAATCAGCAAGTTACAAAAGATAAAGAATAGTTTTGCTGTGCTCCTCCTATACACTGAATGGAGAAACATGTGCTGTTTTCAGAGTCAGCACAGGGCAGGCTGTCTTTTTCAATGGGTATAGAAAATGCTTAGAGAGAATATTCTTCTTTGTATAGCATTAATCTTTGGAAAATCCCTAAAATGAAAAACTTTTATCTTACCTCAACCAAAGCAAACTTCTCCTCACTAGTGTAATTATATCTTGTTGCTCTTTCATACTCTTCTGCATTGTCAGGACAATCTTTATTAGAATATTTGTCAGTTGGGTGCACCAGCTTCCATGAATACTGCAGTTCACACAGCAGAAGAGGGAGAAAAAAAATGGGGGAACAAAAAATAAAACAAAAAGCCTGAGGAACACAAAAAACCCAGCAGGACACAAATAACATGCTTTGAGAAATATTCAAACAATAATTTCCCTAAAAAACTTTTCTGAAAACCAGTGATTCTATATTAGCTAAAAAAATGCAATTCAAACTCAGCAGGTAATGTACTTCAGGGTACTTTTAACTGAGCAAATGTTGGCATAGTCAAAAGTTTCTTCTCTGCTTCAAGCATGAGAAACCCAGAAAGACCTCGGAACATTAAAAAAAATCCATTAGACCTGCACATGGAGGAGCTTCCTACTAAATAGTTACATTTAGATTTCAAAAGACAACTGGAAAACTACAGGGTTGTCTTTTTCTGGGTGCATGTGTGCAAGTTTTCAGTTTACTAGGCTGAAATGTGTGGGAATAGCTGTATTATCTGTGACAATATGATCTGCAGAGCATGCATTTCTCTTAAATACTGCCTTTTCAGTCACTTCAAACACAGCTCACATTGTTCCAGAGCAATGTCAGGCTGGTCTAATATCCATTAGGGTACATAAAGTGAAAAATCCTACTCATATTTAAATATCATTTTCTCACAGTTTGAGTTCAGGGAATAGTAAGAGCTATTTGACATCATCTTTGGATAAATGTTAGATTACAAAGCAATATAAATTTGCCTGCCACAATGGATTAAAAGTATCAATTTACCTATGGCAAAGGACAGCATCACACTCTGCAACCTAAGTGTGACATAGAGGACACTGGGGAAACGATTAAAAAATTATGAAGTATTTTGAGGGGCATTAAGTTGATAGGGTTAAGACAACAACAAACTTAATGCTGAAACTTCTTATCTGAATGTGATGCATGTAACTAGGTTCATGGATACTGAGTGAACGTGAAGACAGGTAAATAATTGGGATAGTCTATCAGAATGAATTCTCAGTAGGAGGATAGGGAGAAGGTGAACACTAATTTGAATTTATATGAGAAGTACTTCTCAGAATCCATATAAATTAGAAAGACAAAGAAAAGCAGTGAGAATACCCAAAAAAACTCTCCTGTGATGCTCAGAGTTTGTTCTGGAATGAGGAAGATAAAAACAGAGCTAAGAATGAGAGACTTTCTTCAGAGATACACTAAAATAGGAAGATTGTCACTATGAAGAGACACTGGATGCAGCAATTTGTGATGACAGAAATAAAGGGAGGCAGTCTGGGAGCTTCAGAGGCCAAGAATAGGTGACAATAACCTCTCTTAAGAGGAGAAAAGGAGAACAAAAATTTCAACATAGAATACACTGTTGATTTAAATAGGAATAGCATAATACAGGAAAAAAGTATGACTCATCTACCACCTTTTAAAAGAGGCAGTTAAAAACACAGAAGAGAAAGAAAATGGGTCTCTAGCTATTCCCACTGTGACTGCACTGCACAAATTGACATAATGCAAATTACTTGATGCCCCTTGAGACATCAGAGGCAAAAGCAGAGTAAGTCATGTTTCAACCCTTCCTAGAACATGCAACTTTTATCTAAGTGTCTGCAGCATAAAAAGGACTCCTGCATCTTCCTATTCAATTTTTGCCTTAAGCAGCTTCTTACTGGAAAAAAAAAACAGTCACTTTTCTAACTGGTATCTGTTTTTAAAATAAACTGTTACAATATAGAGAAAAAACACTGAAGGTTCTTTATTTCCCCTCTCTCATATCCTCCGCAATTTTCCTTTCCCTGCATTTACTTTCCTTTTGACTATAAGCCTAATCTAAAGCCAATGGGAGCCTGTCCATCCATTCTTGTGTGTTAAGACCATACATGCTTCTATTTGACAAGTGGTGATATCTACACATAGCCAATTCGAGAAATTCTATCACCTTATGAGTAGCTGCAGGTCAGTGTGGGTATTTCTAACAATTTTAACCCATGTTTAGAAGAAAATTATGAATCTTAGTCTACAAAATGTACATATCAAGAGCAACATTAAAACATCTGGTAAAGGTTCAGAGGCAACAGCCTATCCATTAAATACAGCAAGCTGAGTGTAATGTGTGAGACTGTACAAGCTACTGGATCTTCAAAGCAGAAACACTACTCCTAAACTCTGAGAACCTCACGCGCCTCCCTTTTAAGAATGGGGTTTGGAGCAGAAAAGCAGTGAAGGAAGAAGGGAACTAAGGGATCAAGATCCTTGTGGGTCCCTTCCAACTCAGAATATTATGTGATCCTGTGAAAACTCAACATGCATTTTTCATTCCCTTAGAGCAAACTCATTTTATTCTGTCTAACCTCACCAAGCCACCTCTTTTTCATCTGTTTTTATTTCCCAGATAACATACCACTTCCATGACATGTGCACTCCACTGGGAGAGAAGCTGCAGGCCTTGGAGAGAGAGATCAAAGAGTTTTCGATATTCTGCATCTGTTTTTTGAGCTTCCTGTCGACCAGATCCAGTCACCACCTAGAGCATTATTAAACAAAAAAACACCCAAATCCACATTAGAGCATGCTACATCCAGCATCCACACCCAAATTTCTACGTAAGTTTCTTTTAAGCATTAAAACAGCATCACATACCAACACCTGCATTAATATTGGCTTTGTTTTCCCAGAGATTTATGTAGCTAAACTTCACAGATTTCGGTAAAGAGATCCCTAATGACCAAAATATTGTTGCAGATGAATTCAAGACATCAATTATACACAATATGCATAGTTATGTGTTCTACATAGATTCTATATGTATATGTGTGTGTATACATGTCCACTTCTGTTTTATTTTACTAATCGGTTAACTTTTAGTTTCATTTAAACTGTTACATGCACCTTTTTGGAGTAAGGCCTAGACAACATATTCTAAAAGAGACATAGCAAAAGTTCTAGGATATTTATCCTAGAAATATAGAAGGAAAGAGGATGAATAGCATTACAGTTTGTCTGATGCGTCATTATTATTTAAATTTAAATAATGCAAATATAATGAAGAGAATGGATACTAGCCCTGCAGCCAACTTCTTTTGACTCAGGTGTCCAACCTTTGTCATTTTCCTAGCCCGAGGTTTTTTTCCTCTTCAGATACTTAACGATAACTGCTAGTGAGTGATGTGAAATATGCACACGTAGCTCTAATCGCACACACCTCACTGTTGCTGTAACGAGCCAGTTCTGATATGAACCGCATGTGGTCTTCTCTGATTTGAATCATCTGCTCACATATATTGTACTGGGGACTGCTGCTGGAAGACGTGCATGTCCATCTGTTTCAGAAGACAAAAAAATCCCCACATAAATCAGTTTTGGCAATAAACACCACAACTGATACTGCAAAGCAAGATCCACAATGCATTACTTTTCCGTTTGTTTCTTTTTGCATCTTCCTTCTCTGCTATTTGAGGCCTTTCATCTTTCATCTCTTTCCATTTCTAACTCTAAGGCTGCACAATCCATTAGTGATGACCAGCCCTTCAGAGTTCAAATAGTACTTCTTCCAAGTCCTTAGGAAAAAAACCCAATTTTTTCTTTTCTGTTCTGGAGGGTTTTCTTTCTGTTTTTTAAAGGCTGTTACTATGAAATACAAACCATCATACACTTAGGAACAAGACCAGAAAGGTTTGCAAGGTAGGGCAGAAGTATAGGTATAGGCTGTAAGACACATCTAGCCACCTTTGGGTAATTTTTCTTGTTTAACTAAGAAGAGTGTACAATATGCTCCCAACTATAAAAAAGGCACTACAAAATACTATTAACACATTATCAAGAGGCACACAAAAAACATGCTACCAAGAATGTCATGTTAAGTAGCCTCATACTTTTAGTAGCTCAGTAGGCCCATTGCTGTTGATTTTTCTCTTAGCAATTACATGCAGGTTATATATTTTTTTCTGCAGGAATTAAAATGCAAAGCACAACATTCTAAATGCATGTAACTGCATGGAGGGAAGGCCTTGGAGGAGCACAGAAACATTCACTAAAACAAAGCGATAACCATAAACCATGGAACCATTTATGCAACAACTGGCTGCATTTTCCAAACATTTTGCTGTGCTGCACACCTAGCCAAAACAAATCAAAAAGAGGGGGCAGACAAGCTAAGTTGCTTCTCCATGTACAATGTGCACATGCCTATTTTACCCATGCACTACTACTGCTCACCTTGCTTAGTAAAATCCTTCATTTCTTTTAAAGAAAGTTTCACATTTCAAGGAAAAAAATAAAAATTAAATTAGTATAAGATAAAAATAATTTCTTCCAACTCCAGTGATAAGAAATGTCACAGACACAGGCATGATCTCAGCAGCATAGAAATGCCTTTAAGCAGTCTGTTTCTTTAGTTGTATCTATTGCATGAATTACATTAATAGTGAAATACCCACACCAAAACCACAACCAGGTGAAAATCCCATTAATTACCACAGACCCACAGATGCTTATGAAAAGAATCAAGGGTCTGACTTTTCCTAGCACAGATGCTCCATTGTGCTTCTTTCTCCCTCTTACCTGGATTTATTTTCCTCATAATGGGCACTGGTCTTAATGTATCTTGCAAGTTCTATCTGCATGTCACCAAACAGTGGGACAACCTGCAACTGCTGTACACAGGGAATAAATCAGATTAGATAAATTATTAACACATCTTATTGAAAGGAAACCATTATATACCCCTATTATAATCCAAAAGTGATCTTAATTCTATTTAATTATATTTAAAATGCAAAGGAAATTACCTTTAAAATCAAATATTAAGATCACATCTTAACCAACCTTAAAGTACTTGTCTATCTTGGCTAGATTTATCCTTTTCTTCGCATCCAATTTATAGATGTTACTGACACTGCCATCCATCAGGTATAATCCAAAGCCCATCACCTGGAAAAGGAAAAAAAATCAAACCTTTCCACAAAAAGACTTCCAGAGTTAAAAGCCTGCTGGTAACATTTTAAAAACAGATCTAGAATACCCAACCTCCTTCAAACAGAATAAGTTTTCAAATACAGACATTGCTATAGTATTGCTTTGTTTTATATATATGTGTGTGTGTGTATGTATATGTATATACACACACAAAATATATATTACAATATATATAGTCATATGTTATATACTATATATATTATATATTATTGTATAATATTTTTATATATATATTATCTAGACTATATGTATATTAGTAGCTCTTACATTAGCCTGATCAGTTACCCTTCAAAGTTGCTATTCCTCTGTATAAAGATTTAGCACACAAAAAACACCCCGCTGAAACTAGAGGCTAGTTAATTTTAGACAGGTTTTTTTTTTTCACTTGCATTTTACTATAACTCTGTATGTGCAAACTGATCTGTAACAGAAATCTAGATTTAACATCTGAGTGGTTGCTTTTTACGGCTTTCAGTGCAACTCTGAAGTATACACACAAGAGCTCCAAAGCATACAAAAAAATATCTAGTTACATTTTGTCCAAGTTATTCATTAACATAAAGTTATAATATAGCATTTACAGGAGCCAAGCATAGCCTCTTAATGTGTTTTAAGCAAGCATTTACCAAACAAGAGGCCTAAATATGAAAGGCACATTGGACACCCCTTCAGACAGAATGCAAATTTTCTCCAGTTTGTGTATGGTTTCAGGATGCTTTCCTTCTGCCCTAATAAACAGAGCTGTTCAGAGGTTAAACACTGAAGTGACTCAAAATACTTGTCATGAGGCGAATTTTATGTTCTTACTCTCTACCTTTTCTTCCACAGCAAGGCACGCAGCGGGTATCAACCACTCTTCATATTGCCTAGCACCCCCTTATTCCATGTACATATTCAAGCTAACAAAACTTTTTTATTAATCCCATCTTTAAGGTTCTTGTTCCCTGAATTATTTGGTACACAGCCTCACTTCCAAAAGTTTTTTATACAAACTTGTCACATATCTAAACTAAAATGTAGCAGTTCCTTTCAGCTGTCATACTTCATAGAAACGTAATTCCATAGAATTGAATGCAGTTCAATTGGGTCAATTTCAATTTATGAAAAACAAAAATGGATTAGAAGTTTTATAAATATATTTAGCATATAATATAATAAAGACAATGTGTAGGAGGAAAGGAGTAATTTGAGTTATTTGGTTAATCTGGTTCCCTCAAAAAAACCCTCAAACAAAACCACAAACAATCAGGGATTCAAACATCTGTCTACTGTCTCACCACTCCTTTTTAATTTTGAACCCAAAAGAAACCTACTTTCAAAAGCATATGTTTCTCACTGGGCGTTAGATACATTTTGTTTTCATAGTAGTCCACACACAAATTCACAATATCTGCAAGCAGCTCTTCGTAGCCAACAATCACCTCCAACTGTTGCTGCAAAGACTAGAAAAAAAAGAAGGATATTACTCAACAAGTTATACTTCACAGGGAACTACTACCAAACTGGAAGAGTTTTATTTTTATAGTTTTGTAAAGCATTAGGTAATTTGCAAAAATACAATTAAAGCTTACTTGTGTTATCTTGTTGTGGTTGGCAAGGAACATGGAGAGATTCTGGGATTCTTGAATGGACTGAGGATCTGCCATTTTCCGCAAGAACTGAGCAGCTCTTTAAAAACAGAAGAAAAAACAGTGTTTCCCTTGGCCAGGACTGTTTGTAAGCAAATCCATCTCCACTCAACAGGAACACACCCATCCCTGAATATGACAGGAAACTGTAAGTTGTCCACACATCTTTAAGTGCCAGTACAATGGTGTATCATTCGCTCATCATAAAGGACTGTCAACCTCAGTGCACCTCCCACCTCCAACCTCCTGAATAACGCAGAAAGAGAACTTGACAGACAGGGGCTGTACTTTTTTTGCCACAGCTTTATAACAATGAATTATTCAAACACAGGCTATGGACTCAAAACTGCATCAAGACCCTGCTTCATAAAAGGAAAGGAGTTTAAAGAAAACAGTAAAAAAAAAAAAACCAGCAGTGAAAAGTTCACTAGGAGAGAAATGGACTTAATTTATCCCAAATAAATGGTTTTACTACTCCAAATCCCCCACTACACCTTAGTTAAAAGGTCCAATAAAACACAAAGACATTGGGTATATCCTTCAACTAATGGGTGCAGTTGTGCCTCTACAGATCCCAGCCACACAACAACCCAGAAAAAGTCAGCCTTCCAGAAAACAAGAGTTTGGCCTCTAGAACCATACTTCCAAATAAAAAGAAAGGCAAACCAGGTAAGTTTAGGAGGTCTCCAAGCACAACAAATAAAATAGGTGGAGGTAGAAATTAAATCTCATGCAAGTAGAAGCTGCATAGGTAACATTGGATAGTCATTGCCTGAATAGTTTTCTTTATGAAAGACCATAGATGCTACAGCTGGCATAAACGCTGCCTTCCTCTACTGCTTTGACCACTGTGTTCAACAGAAAATACTTGATACCATCTGGTAGCTCAAGTACAAAACTTGGCTACTGATATCCCACCCCCTCCCCTCCCTGCTACACCCTCAGTCACAACACACTTAAACAGCAAAGCTGAAATGTCCTAAGAAGAAGTGTAGCCACTCTCAACTATAAATGTCAACAGTGGATGCCTAGAATAGAATAGAAGTAGCACAAGTGACCAGAAAATGACCAGTTTCCTCTCAAAAAGAGAAGTTTTGCTGAACGAAGTATATGCATACACCAAGACATAAGTATTTGAGAGCTTGGCATCAAAATGCAGATAAAGCATTTTGCTGATGGAAGAAAAGCACAAAGAAAATAGAAGTACTCAATTGCCCAACTGCAGTTTCAAGGTTATCTGTCCCACACATGAAGAGAGTATTTTTGAAGAAAAAGCTGTCAGAAAAAGAGCACCTGCTGCCATCTGGTGGGAGACTTGTACCCTGGCAGCACAAACCTGGCTCCTGTTGCTCCTTGCCACTTACCGCTTGTAGGCTGAATGGTCATTCTTCACGCTGCACTTCATGTTCTTCAACTCATCCAATACTGCAAACATGTTGATGAATTTGCCCAATGTGATCAGATATGCTTCAGACACAAAGTCCTTCCTTCTCTCTGCATGGCACAAGCGTCTCACCTCCCCACAAAATCGTTCAATTGCATTTCTCTAAGGTGGAGAAAAGAGAAAAGAAACAGGGAGTAAAAGCCATGACATTTGCAGGGAAAACGTTTCATCATGTGTCTAGAGCTGGTTCAGTGAAGAGCTTCACTGAAGCAAAACAATGTTTAAAGCACCCAAAACTAACAAGGCATCAGTACAGGCCTCTCAGCTCCACCTCTGTGTACTTCATGTGTGCTACAAGTATCACCAGCAATCTTTGCCACGGAGTTTGCCTGACACAAGAGCCAAGGTTCTTCTTTGCAGATTAGAATCATAGAATCGATTGGGTTGGAAAAGACCTCTGAGATCATCAAGTCCAACCCTTGGGCCAACTCCAGTCCCATCACCAGATCACGGCACTCAGTGCCACGTCCAATCTCAGTTTAAAAACCTCCAGGGATGGGGAATCCACCACCTCTCTGGGCAGCCCATTCTAATGCCTGATTACTCTCTCTGGAAAGAATTTTTTTCTGATCTCCAACTTCAATTTCCCCTGGCAGAGCTTGAGCCTGTGCCCCCTTGTCCTACTGCTGAGTGCCTGGGAGAAGAGACCAATCCCCACCTGGCTAGAACTTCCCTTCAGGTAGTTCTAGACACTGATGAGGTCACCTCTGAGCCTCCTCTTCTCCAGGCTAAACAATCCCAGCTCCCTCAGCCTCTCCCCATAGGACTTATGCTCCAGTCCCTTCACCAGCCTTGTTGCTCTTCTCTGGACCCGCTCCAGCACCTCAATATCCTTCCTGAACTGAGGGGCCCAGAACTGAACACAATCCTCAAGGTGTGGCCTCACCAACGCAGAGTACAGGGGAAGGATCACTGCCCTGGTCCTGCTGGCCACGCTATTTTTCATACAGGACAGGATTCCATTGGCCTTCTTGGCCACCTGGGCACACTGTTGGCTCATGTTGAGCTTCCTGTCAATTAGTGCCCCCAGGTCCCTTTCTGCCTGGCTGCTCTCCAGCCACTGTCCCCATATATAAAAGTATAAATAAATATAGGACATGGAGTAATGGTTTCAAACTGAAAGAGAGTCGATTTAGATTGGGTATAAGGGAGAAGTTTTTTGCAATGAGGATGGTGAGGCACTGTTTGCCCAGAGAGGGGATGCATGCCCCACCCCTGGAAGTGTTCAAAGACCAGGTTAGACGGAGCTCTGAGCAACCTGGTCTGGTTGAACATACCCCAGACCGCTTCAGAGGGGTTGGAATAGATGATCTTTCATGACCCCTTCCAAGCCAAACTGTTCTGTAATTCTGTGAAGTTTAAATCCCTTCAAAACAAATGATTTCATGCTCTTTAGTGAGGAACTGTATATGCATTAAAAGGCAGATTATAGGTACGTTCCCTTCAAACAAACAAAAAAATATCTACAGCACACTGTACATGTCAACTTTCAAAGTCATCCTGGCACATGTTAGTTTGAGAGGTTATTTCCAAATCAGGGTCATTTCAGATGGAAATTACAAATACAAAAGAGACAGCAACTTCAAATGTAAATAGCAATCTGTTATGCTGTTAGAGCACTAATCTGCTTGAATGAGAGGAGATTGTACTCCCCTGGTTGAGGAAGGTTACAGGAAATACTACATTTCATTCAGCCTCCTCTTCCTGTGTGCTCTGGCCCTCGCAGGCTCTAGCTGCTCCAGCTCTGAATAATGCCTGGAAACATTGCCATTGAAATAGATGGCAAGCTGCCAGGAGGGAGGAGAAAGCAAGACAGACTGCTATTCTCCAGCCCGGGCGGCTGGCAGGTCACAACAACTGGGTTAGCTTGCCTCATTTATGAATTGCCATAGCAAAGTTGCACCTGCTGCTCTGTTGTCCAGACTTGTGGATTCCTCATTCTCCAGCAAATCATTTCTGTGCTGAGAAGTTTTTATGTATACATGTAAAATGCATTCTATTTCTATTTCCCAAAGTGCCAAATCTCTGTCCCCTTGTGCTGCATAGGGACTACACACAATTATCTTTGATTTTATGCTGAAAATCTTAAAGAAGATTGCCTGAAGTTTTTAAGATAGGCATTAAAACTTTTGCCCTTCTGTGAGAGAATACAGTAGTTTTTTTCTGAAGTATAATGACTAGGTCTAGTATCTGGGCACACAATATCCAGTATACAAAACAGGAATATGAAATTACAAGCCTACTGACAAACTTTGTTTCCATTTCTTTTACCTGAAAATACATAAAATTCATCAGTTTTGTGACTTCTGGCTCCAGAACTTCCACAGTTTTCTCATAAATTTCTACCCTGTTAGGCTGCTCGTTGCACTTGACCTGAGGATAATTAAGACATTGTTACACTTGGAACTTTTCCTGATAAAGCCTCAGAAATTAAGATCCTGAGAAAATGCATTACCATTCCAAAGAGACAAACTTAAGACAAAAATTTCCAGGTTTGGTTATCTTATGCTAGTCTCCTAACCTTAATTGTTTGTAAAAAAAAAAAAAACAAGATTTTTGTATTGCCTCACAGGAAGTAATTTAGTTGTCAAACATCTCTGTGTGGTTAGAACAATATTCTTTCCACATTAAGCCACTTGCCCAAAATCAAGCACCAACACAGGGCCAGAATTAGAAATTAAAACAGATTACCTGACTTCTACTCTAAATATTTAAACCACAGGACATGCCTTCCTTGCATTTTAGTACAACAACGATTGCATTACAAATTCCTTACAAAGGAAGGAGTCAGCTCATGGTAACAATTTTCTTTGGTTTTGTCATGCATCTTAATATTCTTCCCACCCCACACCTGTACAGCCATTCCCAGACACTTGAAGCTGACTCCTCACTTATTCTTAGTGTTTTATTTTTGTATACAGACCAAGAAAACACTACATAGCTTTGACATTTAGAAAGTAACTACCTAGGACGTTTAGGTTTAACCTGAATGTTAATTGTTACATATTATACTAGTTGTTAAACCTGCTCTGAATTTAAGTATTAAACTGGGGAGTGGGAAGGGTCCATTCTCTTAAACAAAATTTTGACCTCAAACAGATTTCACAATCAATAGTTTTCCTTCTAAAGCACATTACCACTATACTACTCCTGAACCAGTAAGACTGACACAAAACCCATGGAGTATTACTATAGGCACCTTATTAAAAAAAAAAATCCCACTGGTTCCCAGGTGCTAAAAGACACTACGCTATGACATGCCCAGCCTCTCAATTCAGGAATCAAAGAAGACTCATTTTGGAGCTCACTGACAAAGCTCTATCTGTGCAGCTCCACGATAAAACAGGACAGAAGTCCGTGCATGACAGTACAATTTTCATCCTTTACCTGAGGAATGGCTCTTGAGCAGCTTCGCCATGTGTATAACATGACTGCATATTCCTGTCCTTCTTCTAGCATTTCATTCTGTAGGAAAGACACTCATATAATTAGGCATTGTAACACAAAAAGGCTAGATCCCTGTCTCTTCTGTCATTACATTCCCTTGTCCAAACAAATCTATTTCTCTTATCAGACTGTTTATGTACAAACACACATATACTGCAAGCCTGAATGATACATCACACTGTATGTCTGTAAAACAACATCAGCATAATTCATAGCCTCAGTTGACATACTGCATGTATCAAAGCTGATGAGCAATGGACGTGCAGCTTCTCTATAATCCAACAGCTAAAAATTTCCATTTACTCTCAGTCATCTGTTTTAATATACATCTCATTCTGAGAGAATTTGCATAATCATCCCACTTAAGCCAATAAATACTTATCAGATCATTAATCAACAACTGTAACAATTATGCTTATCTAATGACAAAAATTATCATCTCCCCAGATGTTTTTTGTGTTGTTCTTTCTTCCCAAAACCAAAGACACTGTGGTCTGTAAGTATAAATAAAAAGGGTAATCTGAGGGGGGAGGGTGATGGGGTGGTGTCTTTTTCTTTTTAAATTGAGGGACTCCAGGTGGAATGGTCAAGGACAAAAGAGTCCACACATGCAGAGCAGT
The DNA here is from genome assembly GCA_013396695.1 of Sakesphorus luctuosus. Lineage (NCBI taxonomy): Eukaryota > Metazoa > Chordata > Aves > Passeriformes > Thamnophilidae > Sakesphorus > Sakesphorus luctuosus. The sequence goes on along the minus strand of VWZD01012784.1, from coordinate 946,881 downwards.
ATCCTTTCTTACTTGGCAAATGAGAGGTAAAACAATATCCATACAATCAAAACAGTGTAAGGAGTCACCAAATAATTTTAAAAGTGGATTGGTGTAAACATACATAATTTTCAGTAGCATGTAGCCAAGTGCTTTATCTGTTTATTCCACCAATTGTGAACTGGCTTCTAGAATTCCAAGACATATTATTCCTCATTTTCCAAGAATGCCATGAAATGATAGCAAGTTCAGTACAGACCAAGAGTGGCAGCCTTTAAGTTCTTCTGTATCCCAAAAAAGTTACACCACCAGCAGAGATGGAAGTACTGGAATGAATTCTTACCTTCTGTTGTGGAACTGTTAAAAACCACAGAATACCTTACACAAAAGAATGCCAATAAACCACTAACATATATACTCCTCAGTGAGGAAGCCAACAAAAACCTTTCAACACCCCTAAATTGACAGAAAAAGTGGAAATTTGGGTGTATGGAAGGTAATTTTTCACTCAAGTTACAGTAGCTAGCTGTCAATACAACTAACTTGCCCCAGAACACTGGGAAAACGCACAGGAAAGCAAGGAACCCTTGAACGACACTGGCTGATTAAGAAGAAAGGCAGTTTTAAAAAAAAATTAAGTATATTGGAAAAAAGAAAGAAAAGCTGCACACTTTTTATTCTTCTTCCTCCTGGGAGTGTTGTAAGTAACCTGTTTTCCATGAGCATAATTTTTACAGTGAACTGCAAGAAGACACATTCCTCTGCCTTTACTCCAAGTAATACAAAAGTATATACTAGAACATCTACTTACCATGCTAGAATGGACTGTGGCTTGCTCAATGTATCTTGCAATGCCAGTGACAAAGGCATTTCTGTCTTCAAAATTAGTGTTGAAGTTTGGCTGCAGAGAAAGGAAAATACAAAATTGTGTCTTTGCTAGCAGCATCTCTCCTATGAAGAAAAACTGAGAGACCTGGCATTGCTGAGCCTGGAGAAGAGAAGGCTCTGGGAGACCTTGTAGCACATTCCAGTACCTAAAGGGGGACAATAAGAGAACTGGAGAGGGACTTTTTACAAGGGTATGTAAAAAGTGAAAGAACAAGAGGGAATGGATTAAAACTGAATGAGAGCATGTTTAGATTAGTTGTCAGCATGAAATTCTTGACTGTGAGGGTGGTGAGGCACTCGAACAGGTTACCCAGAGAAGTTTTGGCTGCCCCATCCCTGGTAATATTCAAGATCAGGTTGGAAGGGGCTTTGGGCAACCTGATCTAGTGGAGGGTGTCCCTGCCCATGGCAGGGCATTTGCAACTGGATGATTTTTATGGTCCCTTCCAACCCAAACCCTTCTATGATTCCATGAAAATAATTCACATATAAATTGCCAATATTAACATACTTTGGGTTTTTGGTTGATTTTTTTTTAAAAGCACATACTTTTTCTTAATAGCAATGGGAAATGGAAAAACTCTTTTTCCTACAATGACAACATACCTGGTAAAGAAGAGATGATGGTGGGGGTTCAATACATGGTTGCTGATCTGGCAATGGTAATTCTTCCAAGAGATCCACATTGGACAAGGCATCCTCCAGTGTTACTTGAGCAGTCATTTTGCACCTGGTTAAAAAATATATACGTACATATGGATATGTACATGCACATACATGTAACTTTGTATATGTTATTACATACACAGCAAACAAATTAGTAATATGAAGAGCAGGGAACTATTTATACTGTGGGAAATGAGAAGTTTCCCTGCAGCCATAATGGAAGGGAAACAGTCAAAGAGAAACTCAGTTGGTTTGAGTACACACGTTTTAAAAATAGTTTTGGAACTAAAAGCCTTGTCCTTACTTTTAGGAGTTGAGAAACGTTTCTCTTCCCCCACTGCTGCACACCAGAAATACACCAAAAATAAGAGGGAAGGATGACCTCTAACACTCAGTTTTGAGGCAATGTGCTTTCAAAACCTTATGCACAACTACTACACCCAGACCATCTGGTGCCAGCAGTCTCCAGTGTTTTGTGTTCTAGGACATCTGGATGTGCTTTGGGTAGTCAGTGGTAGAGAAGTCCAAAACCCCTCAGGGTCATACACATTTGACTGCTGCCAGTGCGTGGGGTTTTGATCCAAGAACATTAATGGGAAGAAATCAGGGCCATCTGTGACCAGTCAGCTAGCACTGGAACAGATTACCCAGAGAGATTGTGGAGTCTCCCTCACTGGAGATGTTCAAGAACCATCTGAATGCAATCCTGTGCAATGTGTTCTAGGATGACCTGTTTAAGCAAGGAGTTTGGACCAGATGACCCACTGTGGTCCCTTCTAACCTTCCTCATTCTGTGATTCTATGAAATTTTAGGAAGAAAGTGTGGGGTGGAACAACTCAATCATCCAGTTTTGTCTAATGATCTACTACTTCTCCCCAGTGGAGCAAAAAAAATTTATTTTCATGGTAACATCTCTAATCAAGCTGTCTCTCTTTTTCTGTCAGGCTTTGCAAGTTATTTTCCATCACTTACCAGAGTAACCATGCACTTAGGGTTAAAGGAACAGATAAGCACTGCCCTTGGCTCTAACCAGGAGGGAAGAAACACTGAAGCATCCATATCCCAAAGGAATAGGACCCTGATTGGCATGTGTCACCCCAGTGGAGCCGTGACATGCCCACATACAGGAAGAGTACAAGCACATCCCAGTGTGACTTTGACAAAAACTCACAAGACAGCTGGTATAGGCTGGTGATCACACCACTCACTGCACTTTTACTGGCCTCCTCACTTTCTCTTTTCTAATTACAAATTCCTGCGGAAAGCCACACTGAAAGAGCAGCTTTACCTCCAAAGAAGGGCTCAGCTGACAAAAAACCAGAACCAAAACCCAAACCAAAGGAAAGGAAACAACCAGAACTAATTATCTATCTACCTCCAGACACCAACCCTGAATTTCAAGCCACTGCTGCAAAGCTAACCTCATATGGAGAGAGCTCAACAATAGCTTTACAAACAATAACCAACAGAAAGATCCCAGGGCCTGTTTCCTGAAGTCCCAGCCCAAACCTTGTTTCCAGCCTGAGCCTGAGTTTTTGTTACACTAACTAAACAAACATCCATACTTTGTGATCCTTGCCAAAAAAAGGATGAAGAACTGGACTGACAGGAGTACTGGCTGGCAGACCTGCACTAGGATGCTTGCACAACACCTGCCTACACCCATATCCAGCTCCAACACAAGAAACACAATTATTCTCAAATTAGAGGCTGGCAAAAACCACAGCATCCTCCCTTCAATAAACAAACACACACCATAAAAATTTCACAGATGGGCAAAAAGTCCTGTAAGGAGGTCAGACTGAACAATTTTACCCCAAAGGATATGGGGAGATGAAGTCAGAACATCTACAGATGAGCCTGAGTACCTATAGGTACTTTATATGAGTTTGAGCATCTATAAAAAAAGCTTTAGCTGAAAAAGAAACAGCACAACACTTTATATAGGTTGGTTTAACTGAGAGACTCCCTCCAGCTTGAACTTTTCCCCCTCTTAGCTTCTCTGCCAAAGCAGAAACACCCAGTTGTGCAGCTGCTTCGGGATGTGCTGGTGGTGGGACCAAGGGGCACACAGCACTCTCTCCGACTGGACAGGCAAATGGCCACAAAGCACTGGCTCCAAGAAGGTCAACGTGCTTCAAAACCCATAGGAAAAATTTCTGGCTGTTCTACACCGAAAATTACTGCACCTGTCTGTGTAAAGGGGAGCTGTCATTGAGAGCAAGGAAAGTATTGACATCCATTCCTCAATCCACATATCTTCCTTCTCCTCCTAAACCATGATCCATCAATGACTCGGGCCCCTGCTGCAGAATGACTCAGGCATTCACAAAAGCCAGACTCCTGACTTGGGTTTCCTCAGCACGACAAGCAAATGTTGTGAAGCAGTGGCCCTTCATCCATGTACATGCTATTTCAGAAAGCATACCTACATGATTTTGGCCTCAGTATTTTGCAGTTGCCCAGGAGTAGCCCTCCAGCATCAGCTTTCTACGTTCAGGCTATCTGTGAATTTTTTTTTTCAATATTTGGAAAGTAATTTTAAAATGGAAACTAAAATCCCAGCTGGCTTACACTGCCTTCTAATTAATAGCAAAAGTCTGGGAAACACTCACTCTCAGACCAGAGGCACAAGTAAGAAACAAAAGCTTCCTGCTGCCCTCTGGATTGTGAAAAGTAGTATGGGAAGGTACATTTTCCCAAGCCTTCAGCATGATTTCCCAAAAACAGATCTGCATTTTTCAAATTAGAAAAACAAGCCATTGGGCACAAATTTTAGTGCAGTTACATCATCTTGTTTTGAGGCTGCTCACTGTCAGCTCCACTTAGCAATTTTGCCAAAAGCATCCACAGGCCTGGTGTTTTGGTGGCCAAGTTCAATGTTCCTGTTCTTCCAACCTTCGTACTCTGGTACCTGGCAAGACTTGAAAGAGGAAGCAACTCCTTCCTGTGCAGCTTTGACACATTTGAAAACGTTGCAATTCACGCTTCCCCTCTGCCCCCCAAAAAGCGAGTGGCGGAGGTTTGACAGTGGCAACAGTGAGGGGACAGCTGGAGCTCAGCCACACTCCCAACTGTGTCAGCCAGGAGACAATGCACCCCAGCCAGGTGACACCACTGCACAGACCATGCCACCTCCTTCTTTGACATGAAAGCTCTGGGACCAGGATAGAAAAGATTTCCTTGAAGTTCAAGAGGTTTTTTCCCCCTGTCTTAAATGCTGCTGTTCTTGAAAAAACAAGCTGTAAAAGATAACAGCTGTTTCTAATGTATAGTGATGAAGGGCTGGAAAAAACAGATTGTTTATTTCTCCCTAAGATCAGAAAAATTAGTTTAAGAAAGTTAAAATTCCCAAGACCAAATTGGATAGTTTTGTCTCCTTAAGAGGCAAAACTCCTTTGCCTTATTCACTGTGAGGTTTTAATAATTGAAATGACTGGACAGGAGAGCTAATACTTTAACAGACTCCTTTTTGGCAGAGAACATATGAAAGTTCAAAGACCTGCTTTAAAAGAAATATTCTGATTAGGAGTTTACCTACACGAGAACAGACAAAAACGCTGCAGTCATACTGATCATTATAGATACACTAGTAAATTTACTCAAGCTGTGAGAATTTCTTTCTTTCTTACAATGCTGTGTGTTTTCAGTTTTGTATCTACCTGAGATTATTCAGGACAGATTTTCTCAGGTAGAAGACATGTAAGAATTACTTCTGAAATAACCCTCTGTTTCCTTTTGGCATCTTTGTACTATGACCCATCATCACAGCACTAAAGTCAAAATGTACTCCAAGAACACATTTTCCTGGTCATATGTATGTATGTATGGCCAGACTTCGCGAACGAAGATTTGGGAAGGGCTCTCCCCACGTGGCTGTGCCCTTCCAGCCTGCACAGTGGATGTTTTAGGTGAGGCACAGCGTGCGCAGAACTGGCCCCACCGTTTAAGTCCTGAGGTCCATCTGCCACGGCCAAGCGAGCTTGGACAGTGACAGTGAAGTTCTCGGGACTGTCACAGCACCCAGTACTAACCGGGGCTGACCCTGCTGAGCATCTGAGATGTGACGGAATGGGATGGCAGGGAGGCATTGAACTGCCAGGGGACGGTCCCCACTGAGACTGGAACTCAGGTCCTTGGGATTCAGAGTCCAGAGTGCTCTCCTTTACACCACAGGACCGCCCAGTCCTGGTCATACACAACTTAACTAAAAATCACTCATTATCTGAAATCCTCCCTTCAGGAGAGAGAATCACTTAGACCAGCAAGCTGTTTTGCTAAATTTTGGTGTTTGATAAGCACACACCACATTTCTAAGCAGGGGCAAGCAACATCTGTGCTGTTTCTCAGTTCCTTTTTCTGGATTTCAAAGGAAGAAAATCCCTGTCTCTGAACAAGCTTCAACCTTACAGTGCCAAGTCTCACTATGTCTCCAAGAATCAGAGATATCAGTCTCAGGATGTTTTAGGGAAACTTTAAATACTTTAGTGCAAGGCCAGTGAGTAGCTTAAACTAAGATATCCTTCTTTTCCTTCAGTTCTGAAGGAGGTAAGAACCAGGTGGCCCTGACCTGCTCAGAAGAGCTTGTGCTGTGGAGAACCTCACTGAGCTGCCTCTGTCACATTTTTATCATGTGAGAAACCAAGCAAAAAAAGGCAACTGATCTTGAAGTTCCTCTCCTTTAGCGTTGTTTACATTTTGATTTAACTTCAAAACTGGATTGTTACTGAAACATATCCATAAAAAAAGAGTTGGTAATCTTTTTTAAATGTCGTAATTCTCCACTGTTGCTCCCAGCCATGCAACTGTGTGATAAGCGGTGCCCTGCTCATAACGCTGCTTTGGTATTTAGAGGAGACAATTGTTAGTCCTAGGAGAGATACCATTTCCACATCTCTGTCCTTACAGAATAATGTCAAAGTCTTTGCAGAAGATCATTATTCTTAATTCTAAGCATATCAGAAAACAGACAGCATGCATCTCCTTCCTTTTTTGCCTCCTGAAGATTCATCATGTGGAACAAAATATGAACTGAAGCAAATTATGGGGATAAGTGTTTTGGACAAAAAAAATACAAAACTGACCAGAAGAAGTAATAAAAAATGCAGAAGGTAAGGACCAGCAAAGCAGAGAATAGAGAAAAGAGCATTAAATTCAAAATCACTGTGAGAGAGAGGACTACTGTAACACTATTCTGTTCTCAAGATCACAGATAAAAAAAAAATTCCCCCAGATTGTAGAGAGTTAAGTAGCTAGAAAACCAAGTTTTTAAGTTTTCTTTCAGTGAGAGAGTCAAGCAGGACAGATTATTTACTAAAGAGAAGATCAAAACACAAGTCTGGCACTCAGTCTATAAATAGAACAGGAAAAATATGCTTGATGATATGAGATACACGTTCAGCAATGGTGCACACAGCCCAACAGACGTGACTTGCAGCTAGCAACCCAGTTAAAAAACAAATAAACATGGGTAAAGCAAATGAACTTAGGTAACTGTAGCCTTATTGAAACCTTGATATAAATGCAGAAATTACCACACAGTTCCTCTTTAGCTTCTAGCCAAGACTTCTCCAGAAACATCCTCTAATGGTCTTAAGAATCTATCCAGCTGAGCTTTAAAAGGACACTGATTCCCAACATAAAACTCAATCTCAAACAACTGGGTTTGATGATATCTACACTTTACTGGTGAAAAATAAAGCCCTTCACCACTAAAACTATCAGGTGTGATTTTATGGCTGTGTTACATAAGACTGGGAGATAACAAGGATGGTATCATGTTACCACAATACATTTTAAATAAAGCAAAAGGTATACTGAGTATCTTGAAAATATATAGGGAAAGAATGGGAAGTAAGTCCTTGGAGAGTACAAGTACATATGCTACTTAAATTACTTGCAAATGTCACTATCCCCTGTACTAAGATTGCCACGTGAACATTCCCACAGAAAACAAATAAACAGTATAATTCAGTCCTTTACTTATAAAAAAAGGTAGAGAATATCAAATTACAGTGGAAGCAACTTCTCTTCAGAAGATTTAGACACAGCAAGTAGAGGCATTTACTTTATGGCAATCCTTGCTTTCCTTTTTGGAAATAGGAATAACAATGTTAAGCTTCCCTCAAATAAACAAAAATAATTAAAATCTAAATCCCACAGCTGACATTTTTTTTCTTGGCATCACTCACTCAAAGGTTTGACACCCTGAGAACACGCTCACCTGAAATCTTTAAGGATTTTTAAGGAAAACAGCATTCTTCCCACTTGAAACATGGTGGATCGCAGCAGGCAACATTCTGGAGACATTACCACAATCTTTTGCCATACTGCTGCGTATTGGAAAGCTCAGTCATGGATGAAACTGTATCTATTCCTACCACATGCTCATCTTGTGCCCTGAAAGTTAAACTTCTGTGGGAAATGAATGAGGATTTTGCTGGTACCAGAGCAAGGGAAAGACGTGAGGAGTGAATAGTCAATGCTATGGATGATGTCTTTCCCCAACACCAATATCACACATGGATGTGCAGCAACCAACCTCACCACCCAGAGCTGATAAGGGTCATCTCATGTAGGTAACAGCCCAGTTGTTCAGTGACAATGATTTCCTTCTAAGATTAACCTCTGATAAAAATAAAGCTATAAAAGAGACAACGAGATAAAGGAATGCACTTTGTTCAACTTAACTTCAGCTGAATTTCCAGAATGTCCCCAACAGTCTGAGAGCAAAACAAGTGCCTTTGTTCAGCTGGGTCCTTATGCTGCCCCGGCATGAAGTTGCTTCAGCAAGCTAGTAGGGGTAGATGAAAAAAGGCGTGGATGAAAAAACTTTCCTTGAATCATTCATTCCACTTTTTGGATTGACTCTGAAAAAGGGTGTTGAAAACCAAGGCATGTCCCATCTGCTCCTGAATGAACATCCCCACGGCAGTGACAGCAGAGCACACATCTCAGCAACCCAAAACCAACAAAACAAGAGGTATGTATGTATGTATGGCTGGGCTTCGCGAACGAAGATTTGGGAAGGCCTCTCCCCACGTGGGTATGCTCTTCCAGCCTGTGCAGTGGATTTTTCAGGTGAGGCACAGCGTGCGCAGAACTGGCCCCACCCTTTAACTCCTAAGGTTCATCTGCCACAGCCAAGTGAGCTTAGACAGTGACAGCGAAGTCCTCAGGACTAGAAGCTACAGCCCCCGGTATTGCCAGGAGGTCTCCTATCCAAGTACTAATCGGGCTGACCCTGCTCAGCTTCCGAGATCTGACGGGATCGGATGTCAAGGGAGGCATTTAACTGCCCCAACAAAACAAGAAACAAAACAGAAAAACTACGAAATTCCCCAAAGCTTTTCATTTCACTCATTTAACCACAAGCTCCAAGAAAACTCACAGTTTAAATGAAGCAATAATCTATTAAATACTGCAGATAGTTATACAAACAGCCTGAAATGGCCATCACAACTGCAGGGCAAGTTCCCACCACCTGAGAGGGGAGTTTGGGGCCCCCAGTCACAAAGGGCTGGATCAGCAGCTCTGGGCTGCAGCTGCCAGCCAGGGGCCACACACCACACTCTGAGCTGGGATCAGCAAAGTCTGACCCGCTCGAGTACGGTTTCTCTCTCTTTCCCCATTGTGGAAGAAGTGACCACAGCATGTTCAGCCACGTGTTCATGCAATTGCACAAGTGGGGCGAGCAAATGTACAGCAGAACACTCCACCTCCTGCTGCACAGAATGGGGCTCAGCTACACCCAGAACAGTATTGTATGGCCAGACTTCACGAAGGAAGATTTTGGGAAGGGCTCTCCCCACGTGGCTGTGCCCTTCCAGCCTGCACAGTGGATTTTTTAGGTGAGGCACAGCGTGCACAGAACTGGCCCCACCATTTAAGTCCTGAGGTCCATTTGCCACGGCCGAGTGAGCTTGGACAGTGACAGTGAAGTCCTCAGGACTGTCACAGCACCCGGTACTAACCGGGGCTGACCCTGCTGAGCGTCCGAGATGTGACGGGATGGGATGGCAGGGAGGCATTGAACTGCCAGGGGACAGTCCCACTGAGACTCAAACTCAGGTCCTTGGGATTCAGAGTCCAGAGTGCTCTCCTTTACACCACTGGGACTGCCCTCAAACCCAGCACAGTGTAAGCCCTAGAAACCACCTACGTCCAATACCAATAAAACACACGCAAATATGAGCTTGAGAACACAGCCCAAGAAAGCAGAGGTGTTTGGGGACCTTCACGGATTTGATTTTGGTAAGAGTAAGCTCTACATAACACAAAAAGATCTCAAACACTGATTTTAAGTGGAAAAAATTATTTCTTATTAAAAAAAAAATGGAGAAGGATCATGCCAAAAAGTGAGATAATTAAGGTGGAGTTTCAATTATTAACAAAAAAATTGCTGGATAACAGACATTTTAGAATATTTTCTGACTTTGCATATGAGAACAGTTTCATTTGACTGAAAAATGGTGTTGGGAAGAGATGCCCTATACCTTTTTGCAGTCCATTGGACGTATTTTCCTTTTAAATAGACATATTTGATCTTCAAGTGCTTGTACATGTTCCCAGGCTCAGAATAAGACAAAGGGGAAGCATGTCTGCACTTTAAACAGCACTTCCTTTGACAATGACTCTCTTCTTTCTTAAGTCTGCAAAAGCATCTTTGAATCTTAAATTAAAATACAGTCTCAAGCCTGGCGTGAATACTGAAGATTGCAATTCCTGTGCAATCCATTAATTGAAATGTATCTATATGACTTGTTCTGCCTTTTTTTAACAGGAAATAAATAAATAAATAAATAGACTCTTACCCTGCTTAAGAAAACAGAAACCTATGATAAAAATCACGAACATTTTATCTACATGAGTTAAAGAGGGAGAAAAGAATATATTTTTTTTAAAAAGGAGAAACAAAGGTATTCTGCAGCCTATACTTTGAAGGAAAGAAATTCAAATGAAGATACATTTCAAAAGATGATCGAATGGCCTGTTGAACTGGGGTTGGGACCAATCTCTGTAAACTCCACTGAAACTGATGACAGTGTTCCCACAAGAATAGAACTGGTTTGCACAGCAGCAGAAGTTCAGTTTTATCCCTATAGCAACACAACATTTTCTGTTTCTTTTGTCAGTTGCATTGTCTCATTCTTCTATGGTACTGGCTTGCAGAAAATCAATTAAATAATTTTCCTATTAAGAAAATTTGATTCAATATTCTGTTTAATGTTTCTATTCAAGTTAAACCATGAGACTCCAGTCAAAAAGGGTCCTTGTAAAGGGAAGAACTAACAAAAGAAACGGATTTTCTCTTCCAAGAACAGCACAGCAATTACTATAATATTAATTGCTATTTCAAACCTCCAAGAGGTCTCTCAAACACTTCAGCTGTTCAACTGCTTACCTATCAATTCAGACTGCTCAGAAAACATTTTAACAGCACAACAACTAAAGTGCTTCAGAGAACAGCAACACACTGGATCTTCTCTGTTTGAATGCTCTTTTTCTGTGCTCTGGACAGCAATCTGCCTTTTTGCCAAGTGGATCAGACTAAGACGTTCCTTTTGGGACTGGAGCTCCTTTTCGTTCCTAAGCAACAGATTTGCATAAGCTAAAGGAGCAAAGAAAAATGCTTTTCACATCCTTTACTGGCCTGCCTGATTAAAGTAAAAGACAGAAGAAAGAAAACAGCAGCTGACAGTCCTTTGTGCAACAGATTTGACATACTGTTAAGCTTTCAAAAATACATCTGTGATTAAAATAAAAAAAGACTGAATAGGAGAAAAAGGAAAAACAAAAATTCCAGCACTGAATCATCCCAACCCAGTATCACAGTCCCAGAAGAATGGATACATAATGGAAACAATTAATTTAGTATTAGACTCCTACAGGGTGGTGTGCCTCACAATAATTGCTTTGCCTTGCCACTGGATGGGTGCAGGGGGGAAAGAAAGCTTTCAAAGGCAGGCACAGATTGGGGGGAAAATATGATGTTAATGGTGCAGAAATTTTCCTTTTTCTTTTCTTTTTTTTTTTTAAATCTCAACTTCCCAAATTTTAAGCTCTTTGTGTTCAGTCACATGTGAATTTTTCATGCAACCCACATTACTATCTGTCCAGCTTCTGTCCCCTGCAGATAAACACCACAAAAAGCAATCCCCGTTTTTTCCACCTCTTTACATGAAAAGTACCTGAGCTATGACTGTGCAAACAAGGTCCAAGAACTCAGTGATATACCACTCTTATCACCTGGAAAAGTGAATTCTGGACAGTATCAGTAAGTAACGACAGCACCATTAATGCAAACTAAAAGCCATGCTTTAATGAGTCAGTGCTGTCCCTCCCTGCCAGCCACAGGACAGCCAAGGCCAAGAGGACAGCACTGCTAACAATGCTGTCACGTAGCTGAAATGTTTTGCTGTCACACCCACCACCAGGACTCAGGTGACAATCAGTTACACTTGTCAAGTAACTATGGGCATTCCCTTCCAACATCCTGCATGAATCCAAGAACATTTCTAATAAAAGGAACGTCCGACACTCTATTATCACAACAGGTTATGAATGGGGAGTCTCAGGCTCTTTGGATGAAGAGCATCAAGACTGGTGAGCCACAGCAGGACCGAATCACCTTTCCTGATGCCTACCACCGGGTGTAGGTCTACTAGCTACTCCTTTTTACAGCATCAGTAAGACAACTCTGCCACAAATAGAGAAAATGGTGCAACCCTAGCACTCCTGTATCATAGCACAAAACTGGAGTCACAGTGTCTTTGCCAGCCAGTCATCACAAGAGTGAGTGTATCTTTTCCTACTGTGTTAACAGCCACCAGGAGCACATACTAATTCTACAGCAGCAGTATCTCCATGATGCAGCAAGTAATGACCAGGTATTTCACAGGGCAGCCTGGCCAGCACTATGCACCTGCAGCATCATTTCACATTTTGAAGCCCTGGAAGAGAGATGAAGCTTCCTGATGTTAAAATATAGGGTCAAATGCTATCCCCATGTAGGAGTCTCAAGCAGACAATGCACATATTTCAAAAATGGGAAACAAATTCCGTTTTATTTGAGAATCCATTATGATGGTATGGGAGAAGCCTAAGCCTCTAAAACCTGGTCTAAAGGCACCCCACTCACATGAACTTATTCTGGTTATTCTGCAGCATGCAACCCCCTCTGCAGTGGCACTTGTGCAACAAGAATTCACAGAGGTGTTTTGCTTGGTTTGCTGTATCTGTGTACCAAAGTCTGAAGCCCAGGACCTAAGTCACAAATATAAAATTTTAAAAATCTGCTGTTGGTAGGGCTAGATGGCTGAGGGGGTTTACACTGATTTACTAATTAATTCTTACAGAGCTGAGTTAGTTCTGAGCAAACTAATTAAACTTATGTACAAAATGAACCTCCTTCTGCAGTATTTGGACTCTCTTCAGGCTGAAATGAAGTTAAAGATTTAAACACTGTCTCATTCTAGATTGGGTGTGCTGAGATCTGTTTTGCTACACTTACTTGCCTCACCCTCTTCATACTGATACTACATCTTTGAGTTGCACCATTGCATCTTATTTCTTCTTCACTAACTCCCTCCCTTTTTCATGTTCTTCTCCTCACCCAGTTTACTCCTCCCCTCCTCTGTTTAATCTTAGCCTGCTGCCATTCATGCCATGCTGCTGCTATGTCCTGCAGCTGTCCTCAACAAGTATTTTCTCCATACTTCTGTTCCTGATGGTTCCTGCTGCTGCATGGGTGTGTTAGGAAGCAATGTCGCACAGCAGTGCTTTGAGGAAGGCTGAAATTCAGCAGGGAAGCCAAGCACTGAAGCACAGAGCTTACAGCATGTTTAGCAGTAGTGAAAAGCTCTCTCATTTCTTAGCAAAGATAACACTCTCCGTGTAAACATTCTGCAAAGAATGAGAAAGGAAGCAACAAGAGCAATAACCACCCCAGAAAGGAGAGAGGACAGCACATGCACATGGAGTTAGCCTGGCGTGGCTCAGACACAGCACCTTTCATCCTGCAGGAACACTCCTGTCACAAACAGTTCGTGCCTGTTCAACTTGGGTTTGGTTGTCTGCCCTTTGTATGTGGTGTAAGGGGCATGTCTGTGTAAATGTGCTGAAAGGAGCTGTGGATGGTGCACTGAGCATCCCAGTGGATGGTGGGGTTGTCATGTTACAGGTGAGAGAGATGAGCCACAAAGACAGAAAGACATGGGTTTGGAGACTTCTGATTTCAATCTAAGCAACACCATAACCCCTCAGCCTTAGACAAACTGTTTATTTAGCGTCATAGAATGGCTCCAGTTGGAAGAGACTTTAAAGATCATCTAGTTCCAAACCCCCTGACGCGGTAAGAGACATCAGCCACTAGACCAGGTTGCTCAATGTCCCATTTAACCTTGTCTTGAACACTCCCGGGGAAGAGCCATCCACAACTTCTCTGGGAAACCTTTTCCAGCGCCTCACCACCCTCATATTCAAGAATTTCTTCCATATCTCTAATCTAAATGTCTTCTTTCAGTTTGAACCCATTACTTCTTGTCCTATCACTACAGTTCCTGAAGAAGCATGTGAGCTCTTGAACTGTACCTTCATTTCACAAGACTGGAGAGGAATAAAGAAAAGCAACATTTTTTTCTCAGGGGAACAGCCCAGTTACAGAGATGGTTGCTCCAGGGTCAGTCCCACAGCTTCTCAGTAGAGTCTGCTTGACAACATCCCTGCCTGAGGGAAGGACACCCAATGCACCACTGCTCAGGGCAGCTGTCCAGGCAGGGGCAAGCCCCCAAGTCCTCCTTTCCACAATGCCTCCACATTATACATCCAGCTCCATCTTACAGCAAATGCCCCGCCGTGACACGACAGGCATTAATTATATCCAGTGAGTTTTTTCCAATGCAAGCCTGCAGCTGAAGCTCTGGCTTTGGCAGGGTCTTATTTTGAGTTTAAAAAGTGAGCAAGGGCTTCAATAAAAATTACTCTTTAAAACAGAGGCTGTCTGCTGTCATTCTCACTCCTTCCCTCTGTCTCTAAGTACTTGGTAAATCAACATTACAACTCTCTCCACATTCAGTTAAAAAAAATTGCATTGCTTCATCTGAAAAATAAGTTGGAAGAGATTTTAGGCAAATTTGTATTATCCATGCCTAACAGTAGCATTTTTATTTAATATCCAAATTAGCACAAGAATAGTGTAAAATTCTGCAAAATGTCAATATTAAACAAACAAACACACACAACAGGCTTCAGAAGCTGTTGAAAAAGTGTACCACTATGTGCATTTCTGGGGGAAAAGGCTGGTCAGATAAGAATCATTCATGTGTAATCATTCTCTTAAAAAATAAAGGAAATACTACAGGAGAGGGTAGAAGAGAAAACAGAAATAAGTAAATAGCTTTTAGTTTCTTAAGCTCTATTTTTCCTCTAAAAGAGCTTATAATGTGTAACTCCTTATACAAGAAAATATGCAGTTTCCACAAGAATTAATCCAAAGCTTTACTTCCAATATCAGGTCAAGAGAGACATAGATGCTTATCACATATGTGTCATGACAGTTTGCCTGAACTTCACATTTAGAATGTCTAATTCAGTGTACTCTCCTTATTGATTTTATGTTACTGAACCCACTTAAAATAATTACAGTGATACTGAAGAAGACTATAAATAAGTTCAGGTCAACAGCATCTTTATTTCCTGCCAACAAAGTGTCCATGTCCCTATCAGAATTAAACCCTTCTAAAGTGACGTACAGCACTACAATATTTTTATCTAAACCCTGAAAGTCTCTTGCATACAAGCAGTGCATAAAGCAAGCATCTTCAAAAGCATCTTGTACTATTTGCACAGCTGGAATCACTACTTAGCACGTCAACTCTCAAGATTCATGCCCTAACACAAAAACACAGAACTGGTTCTTAAATCCGGCTATTTGTTTCTAAAACCAAAAGCACCATTTCAATTTTTTTTCTATATTAATTCCTAACAACAGTGAGACTCAGCTCCACTAATCACTTGTAGAGGGTGTCATCCAGTAAGCGCAAGTCTATACTCTGCCTGAATACTTAAGATGCCTTTCAGTGAAGGAAAGGGAATGACACTATTTTTCTCCAAATGAGCAATTATTGGCTTTAAAAAGCTTCTTGGTCACTTTACTACCTCCAGATCAACATTCCTTGAAAATAGACCTGCAGAAACCAGCTGTGTGAGAGATTTGGTCAGGAGCACCCCATTACTCTGAGAAAATCTCCCAACATCTGGTTCAAGCAAGGAGAAATCATACAAGTTCACTCCATGAGTTACTGCTTTTTCAAGCTAAGAGCACACACCAACCAGGAAAAGGAGGGCACCACAGCCTGCTGCCCTGGCATTTATCTCTAATAAAAGTAAGAACAGTAGTGCCAAATCCTCACACATTACCCAATTACTTGAAATAAGAAAAGCTTTATTGAAGTTAAGAGGTAGAACCCCCCCTTGTTGTGGAGGACACTCACTTTCAGCTGTGCCCCTGCCAGAGGAGCTGTCCCTGCAACACACACACAGAACCACAGAACAACCACACAACTGAAGGATTTCCACTGTTCACCTTTACTTCTCTCTTTGAGTACACTTTAATGGGAACCTCACAGCATGACTCAGAGGGTTGCAAATCCACACGTGGCAGACCACAGCTGGATACCTCCTACACAGGGGGTGCCCAGCAAGCAGCTCATTTAGCAATGAAGGGATTTTCAGCCCAAGAGCCCTCCCTGAGCTCAGCATTAGACTGATGTTCCACTGGGGTTCCTGCCAGGAGAGCAACGGTCTGGCAGAATGAAACAGCTACAGAAGATGTGGAGAAGACATATGGCAGCAGGGCACAAGTGCTGGTCCTAGCTATCCTCAGGAGCTGGGACCATCACCATCTCCCAGCTGGGAAGACTTGGAGAGATGGGCTCTCCTTCCAACACCCCCAGCCCGATCTGCTCTCAGCTCTGCTGCCTACAACCTTAAATCACCTCTCCCACAATGGTCTTCTGTAGAAAGGCTACACAGCTATAAATTCACTTGCTGTCTGCTGATGGACAGCCTGAGGGAAGGCAGGTTTCCATTGAGATGGAAAATGCCTGACAATTATTAGTGCTATACCCACCTTTACCATAAGTGATTTTACAGTTAGAAGTCTGGGATTGCCATTCTCCAAAAACACTGAACTGTGTGAAAACAGGATTTTCTCTCCAAACATAGATAAGTGCACACATCTTTATAGACATAACAGAGGTAAAGATTAAACAGTACATACTGACATAGAGAAAATCTTTTACGTCTTATGAAGAAAACAAGCTTCAGGATTTTTGCCAGTGTGTTTACAAAAGACAAGGAGCTACCCAAAAGATTTCAACATTGTTGGTGCCAAGAGATATAAAGAGTATCTGCTATTTTGCACCCTTTGTCTTCCTGTAGGAAGTCTCATCAATGCATCATACATTAATCTGACCACTAGAAAGGCAGTGATGTGGATTAATGGAATTATACTTTAACAAAGCAAATCAATAGACTTTCCATTATTAGTATTACACAGCAAAGTGTGCCCCTGAGCCCTACAAACGTCAGCTGCTAAGGGCAGATGGGCAATAAAGAATCCTAAACTAAAGTCTGTAGCTTAAAACATAAAGCACTGTTAAGTTCTCAGTAATTTTTTGTAGGTATATAGTCATATTTCACAATGTGGAAATGTCCTTCTTTCATGTCGCTCAGTTCCATAGACATGCACGAAACTAACAAATATAGGCTTTGATTTGTTGTGTTGTCAAATAAGAATGTAGCCAAAAAAGTAACAAAAAGCCTTTTATGAATAAGGTCTGTCAGAGGCCACTTGTAACAAGGTATATGTTCCAAATATCACTTCCAAATCTGTTACATTTACTACTCCCTCTTTGTCTTCATCCCTGAGAACATGGTCCCAGAGAAGCTCAGGACTGCCTCAATGAATCACATTCCCACGCACATGGATGGATCCACCCGAACGACTTCACTGACCATTCAGCGCTTGGGTTGTGTCACGTCCTGCAGCATCCCTAGGTAAACAGGTGCCTAATTTGCTTCAAGCATAATTGCCTGTTAAGCTGGGGCTTGCCATAGTAACTGCAGCTATTTAAAAATATTTCAAAATATATAAACAGTGGAAATTCAGAAACTCACACAGTCACTGTTTCAAGAGCAGTGAAATCAACTGCACAGCTGACTTGCAGTTCAGCAGGGTCAAACTTGCTGCCCAACATTCAAGTTTACTTTACTTGTTGGTAAAGCAAATGAACCACTTGAAGGACTTGCCTTGAGAACCTACAGAGTAACAACTGTAAAATGAAACCTCCTCGATGGGTACATAAATAGGTGTGGAAACTACACTAAAATTAATTTTCTCTTGTATAGCATTGCAAGAAATTCTAGGAGCTTTCAAACCAGAGGATGAATAAAACTGAATCCACAAAAAATACTTTGTGGGAATATTTTGTTCCATCTTTTTGTTCCAGCCTTGCAGCTCCATTCCAACCACTCTGAATTTTCCACCTCAATGTAAGTATCTCGGAAATCTTTGAGAAACAAAATTTAAAAAAAAATCAGATTATTCTGACAAGACAGTTATGACAAGATTTTAAAACCTATTCATGGGAACAAGTTATCTTCCAAAACAACTCTTTCAAAGCATGAATAAACAAAGTACTAGCCAAAACTTAAGGTGTATATCAGACAGCATCTAACATAAAACATGTAGCTGGAACAGATATCTGTAATTACTTAATTACACTATAAAAGTCTGCAAAACAGATCAAGAGAATTTGTTGGTTTAAGCACAGGGGGAAATTTCCATCTAAAGTAAGCCGAAGAAACAAGAATTTTGTTAATGAACTCTCTGGATATATTACAGGTACATCACTAAGGGAATACCAGCTTTTTTGTAAGGCACACATTCAGGAGTTAAGAACTGAAAAGTCTGGATTGTTTGAGGAACATTCCCCTTCTTATAACACAGATTTTTAGGTTTTTTAACAACTTAGGTAAATTCGGCTCCACTGTAAATATTGTGGTATCTGTTAAGGGAGACATTTTAAGTTAACAGGGCTGAGTACATTTCAAACACCAACTCTCCTCATAGGACCCTCCAGAGAAACTGACAAACACAAGAGGACTAAACAAAACAAAGCCTCACCCATCTTCAGTAGGGCAGCTGGAAGGGATGGGAGTAGCTGGGTACTTTTCTAGGGCTCTGAGAGGTTTATTCTCAAAATAAACAAATTAGGTGTGACAATCTGAAAGCCAAAGCATATTAGAGATATTCCATCAATTGTACAGTCCCTATTAAAACAACAACAAAAATAATACTAAGCTGCTGCGAAGAAAGACTGCTGTACATTTCCTAGAGGGCAAGCCAAGCAAGCTTTGACGATACTGGGACTAAGCCTTTCTGCCATACAGACTGTTCCAAAGGCCTTGTTTTCCTTCCTGGCCACTACAGAGACAACTGGCTGCCTACACCAGCCAGACTTCACAGGCCACTTGCCCAGGAAAGCTTAAGGAGCCTTTTACATTAGATCAGAAGAAACTCTGCGTTTACAAATGTTAAAAAATAAAAATAGGACTTTTTAAAGATAAAAGAGGGACTTAATGAAGTCAAGAATCAGAAGTTAAGTAAGGACTAGCAATGCACTTTCTAGCACATAGCTCAGACATTCTCTGTATGACCATAAAAGAGCTTAAGTACAATTAATATAAATGTAATTCAGAGATAGCAGAATTGCATTACAGTATTATTAGAAATTCTACCTTGAAAAACACACTAACCAACAACACTGCATGGCTGTATGTTTAGTAAGCTTATTATAATAAAGTTATGCCAAATAAGTAACTGGAATGTAATAAGGGCTGGAGTCACTCATTAGCCTAAGCTTTCCATTTCCCGCAGTTTACAGCAAAGCCTGGTATGACCTTCTAATTAAGAAGAAATTCCTCCAGCTAGCTTTGCTTTGCCTCCAATACACATGCTCTCCAGCCAGCACTTCAGGCAGACTGGCTACATCCCACAAAGACAACTTCCAGCAACTTTCTTGGCACAAACAACTATTTACATGTCTAAATGCTACTCAAACCTGCCATCAAACGGGGTAGGAATAAAAATCAAGGCAATGAGAGGCTACTGAGAGGCAAAAAGGATTAGCAGAGATGCTGATGAACTACAGGAATACTCACACAGATGAAGTGTGTACCTGTCTTCATTTTTTTGCTCATCAGAGAGGAGGAATGGGGTACCACACCATCCATCTAGGGATTTTCAAGCTTACATTGCTGCTTTCACTATAGCATAGTTATTTTAACTCGGTAAGTCTCAACTTCCTCACGAGGAAGTTACTCCATGTCCTTAGACAGGCTCTATAGATCAGCTCCTTCCTCTGAGGAGCGGGATGAACTTGCATACGGCTTTTTAGCGTTTTTCCCCACCTAACCCGCCCCAGGACAGCCTAGGAAGCACAACTCCGACCACCCCTGTGCTACAGACACACAGGCTACGCACCAGAAAGCAAGCCAAACCTTACACCCAGAAGGAAAAGCCTGGGATGGCTTCCAGGTGAGCGAGCACCCGTGAGAGCCCCCCGAGGGCAGGCCGCCCGCCCGGCCCCGCCCGAGCCTCTCCGGCACCTCCCAGCCGGGGGGGGAGCACCGAGCACGGCGCGGGGGGCATAAATAACCCAAAATGCGCGGGTGGGACCCGCGGTCCCCAGCGAGAGAGGGCGCGGAGCCGCCCGGCCCC
>VWZD01012784.1:860447-926497 GCA_013396695.1 Sakesphorus luctuosus | reverse complement strand
GGCAGGACCGCCCGCCCCCGGCCCCGGGAAGCGCTGCTCACCCGCTCGCCGCCGGCTGCTCCCGGGAGCGGCGCCCCCGGCGGCGGGAAGGGCCCGCCCGTCCGTCCGCCCGCCCTCCCGGGGGCTCCGCTCGGCCCGGCGGCTCCGCTCCTGGGCCGCGCCTGGCACGGAGTTTCCTGTCTGAGTCACTTCAGCCGGGAGTTGCGCAGGGAAACACCCTTCCTGCCGCTCCAGCTCCTCCTCCCGCCTCATCCCAAACCTGCCGCCCCTTCCCGCCCCCGGCAGGCTCCGGCTCCGGCTCCTCCTCCTCCTGGGGAGCCGGGAGTCGTTCCAGGAACGCCGCCGGCGGCAGAGCTGTGTCCCGCACTGCCGCTTTGTTTTTACCGAAAGCGACTCTTTCTGCGCACTGCGCTCAGGGAAATGTGTCTCCAGGAACTCAAACCCACGCCCAGGAGGACGGTGCCCACTCGTGTTTGTTATTTGTACACAATCCAGGGCCACACCCGGCCCCGTCCCAGCACCCCGCGGGGAAACCAGCGCTCCGCGGGCAGCGCGGGCGGCACCGACAGGGCACGGGGAGTGTTCCGGCTCACAGTTTTGGGAGCAAGAGCGAGGGAAATAGACCAGCAATAAGAACGAGAGAACTAACCCTGAAGAATCAAAGGGGATAAGCGTGGGAAGTCCCTTTAAATCATAGAATCATAAAATCGATTGGGTTGGAAAAGACCTCTGAGATCATCAAGTCCAACCCTTGGTCCAACTCCAGTCCCTTTACCAGATCATGGCACTCAGTGCCACGTCCAATCTCACTTTAAAAACCTTCAGGGATGGGGAATCCACCACCTCGCTGGGCAGCCCATTCCAATGCCTGATTACTCTCTCTGGAAAGAATTTTTTTCTGATCTTCAACTTCAATTTCCCCTGGCAGAGCTTGAGCCCGTGCCCCCTTGTCCTATTGCTGAGTGCCTGGGAGAAGAGACCAACCCACACCTGGCGAGAACTTCCCTTCAGGTAGTTCTCGACAGTGATGAGGTCACCTCTAAATGTCCTGCAGAGGGCGCTCATGCCTGTGGGTTTTGTGTGTGAAATAACCACAGTTCATTAAGATCAAAACCATAAAAAACCCAACCAGGCTGTTGCCAACCTCTCACTTTTACTTTTCGTGAAAGCACAAGCATACGTGCTTTCTCATTTTAAAGTTTTCTTACCTCTTCCATGTAGTGTTGTCCCATTTAAACTTCAGTTTTACTCTTCATTCCTTCAAGATTCCATCTAATGAATTGTTGCTGCACCACAAAATCAAACTGCCAGCTCTTCTTCACTAAAGTTTGTCAAGATTGTTCTTTCCATCCACTATTTTATGGCAGACAGAATCCACAAACTACCCTGTGTAGGGGATACAGTCACCTGAGAGCATGGGAACTCCTAAACAATTTTTCCTCAGTCTATTTGCTTGTATTTAGCTGTTTAAAGTTGCATCCAACATTTGATTTACTCTTGAAAATCTCCTCTAATCATCACTAAATTACACAGTAGAGCTGTAGCAAGCTATTTTATGTCTCTGTTTTCAACAGCTGTTCCTGGGACACTGTGCTACTAATGGTTTTTGTGCTGAGAACAGAATAATTAGTCCTTTACTTCAACTACTGTTTATTGGTGTTTTTTTCCAACAAGTTTGCAATGTATTAAGTTTCTTTAAATAACTTTTTTTGTAATAGCCTTCACAAGAAAACCTTTGAAACACAGGGATAAGGTGCTAAACCCCCGATTTTCAGTATTTCAATTTCCCAGTACTACAATACAGTTTTTCTATGAAACAATTCATTTTCTAGAATATGGCTGCTATTCCTCTCTGTCTGCATATATTCATAATCACTTTGAATGCTCATACCAAACAAATTAATTTCAACCACTACAGCTCCATATCAGTCTAACTTCTTAACCCAGCTCAGGCAAAACTGTAAAATACAACCAGAGCTGGATGCTTAAGTTTCTAAAATGATAGGCGGTTCTCTCAAGTGCAACCCATCCTGTGCCCTAGTCTGCAAACTCTGCCTGGGACAATGAGCTTGCTAAAGAAAAGAATAACTCACCTTCATAATATGGGGTTGGTTTTGTTTCCTTGTCCAGAGCAAGTGCAAAAATTCAGAACAGCCTTGTGTTCATGAAACCACTCAGCCTACATCAGCAATGAGACATCTGCTATTGGTCCACAACAGGGCAGCAAGGACAGCAAAGTCGAATGCTCCCAGTGAGATCTGTCAACAGCAGCTTGCCCCCAGATGGGCAATGTTTCAGTCTGCCATTGTCTTCCATGCAAGACTGCCACTGCAGCTCCCATACCTGCCAAAAGCCATCTGGTGCCAGGAGCAGCTGCTTTGCATGAAAGCGAGAGGGCTGCCAACCAGCATCGTACTGTCCAGGCAGTAACAGCTTGTCCTAAGGACTGGCTGATGCCCCAGGTCTAGCTATTTCCATCTAAAGTAAATGACTGAGTGAAGGAGCTGCTCCCCCACTGCTAGAGCAATCTGCTTTTTATTACCATTCCACACTGCACTTTATAACAACCCATAAGGTCATATAAAGAAGTCCTGATCATGATTCACGGCTACTCAAGATTCGTGTTGCTTTTCCTAATATTTGATATAGGAATTAGAGAGCAATCACATTTTACCATCTGGATGTCTATGTTCTCATATAATATGTGGCAGGCTTATTATTTTAAATGGGCCCATCTCACATCATTAATGGATGCCTGATCTAATTCTATAATGCCCTCATGACTCCTTTAGTGGAACTTAAGCATTGCAATAACAGTACTTGATTAAGGACATTTGGCAAGTCACCATGACCTGTATTCACCCACCTCAATCATCCCTGCCGCACTGACCACAGGCCTTCTGGGTCTAGCTAAAGATAGAATGTCTGTGTATTCCCAATCAAGACATTAACTGATATACTACCCACTGGAAGGTAGGTGTGGTTTTTATGAGGCTGGTGGCTAAACTTTAGATCTCAAACTGCCCTTTCTCAGGTGGAATTTATTTTAAACTGATTTTAACCCATGCCTGTCAACAATCTTTAGTAAGGCCTGTAGCACTAATGTATCACACTCCAGCAATTTACATACCCTACACCTAAACCACATGAGTATCAGATAATACAGTAGTAACAAGCTTAATCCAATTGTAGACAAAGCCTTTGTTCAAGGTACTATGCTAGCCACAGTCAGACACAGGTCTATTTCCTGAATTCCAGCTATTTTCACTTCATTTTTAATTTCCTTCTTTAGGCTTTTAAGTATTTACCCAAAAGCAATGAAAGACTTTTCCAGAAGCCCACAGGAATACATAGAAGAGTTTAATTCCACGGCAGCCTAAGGGCTTCAACAGGAATTTAATGGTTCTGCCACTGGGTGTCTGCTGTCTGAGATGCTGATGTTACTCTCTCTGGGTTTGCAGACATTATGGTATTTATGCTGAACAGCACACCTAGCTATTTCTTTTTTACCTGTCGAGTTCACAGATTTTTCATTGTCAGAAGGAGGTAAGATAACACAAGAAAATGTCATGACCTGACACACAGAAAGATATTTAGTTATGAAAGCATGACAGGCACTGGTTGCAATGATCCCAAGAATAGGGCATCATGCAAAACTACAAAGAAAAAATATGGGTAATTGCGTATAAACCAGTTTAAAAATTAAATCCAACCTATGGAAACATATCAGCCACCTGTCCATGCTGTAAAGACCTGGACAAGGCACCATGGACTTCATGTTATACATGGCAAAAGGTGAAAAGCATAGCAAGGCTACAAAACCATTTCTCTGTAGTGCTTCCACACTACAGAGCAAACCCATTGTCTCAGCTCTCAGAAGATAAGCACCTATGCAAAGGCACAGCACTTGGGAGAGCTGAAGCAGAAGAGACCAAGTGTAAAGCACCAGAGGTCTCAATGAGCAGCCAGCTCAGAAAGTGAGAAACTGCCCCTAACAGGAAGCCTGGCCAGCCTTACACAAAAGCAATGATCTCGTCACCCATACGTACCTTTAACTCTAGGAAAAGCCAGATTCCTACCCCTAAGAGCACATGTGCTGCCAAAAGCACAGCTGACAACAGGAGGCATGCAGCATATTCATAAATACTAATTAGCACATGATGACACGTGCAGCGTGCAGCTCTCTGGCTCCAATTTCCCTCCCAGTGCTGAATGACACTTTCTGAAATGGATCTGAGCAAGTAGGGTTTCCTGCTTCTGCTTTCCAGCTCCCTGAAACGCCAGACAAATTTCTTTGCTAACTCTGAGGGATTCAACTCTTTATGTGCACAATGGGCCCATCTCCACCAGTCTGCTTTCCAAGCCTGCTGCACACTGTGCTGCCAAACCACACCAGAGTCTACCTACCAACTCCCTGACAGACATTAGCATGCATTTAATCCTTTCTTGATTCTATTGTAAATAATATCCCCTTTGCTCATGCAGGAGGACATCAGCACAGAAATTAGGGCATGTATGTTAGGCAATTCAGCCCCCTCACTCCTCACCCCAGCCCTGCTCCTCTATTGCTGGTAACTTCAGCAGCTCTCTAGGCCCCCACACTTGTGATCCTTCCCAGCAATAAATACAGAGTGCAGCAACAAACCACTACACCATCCAGTAAATACCAACTGAATCAATGAGGAAAGGTTTCTCGGTAAGTGTGAGAAGGAGTACATAAGGAAAGCTGAAAAATTTGCAAATCTTTATAGTTACTAAGATTAAAAAGCATGTCAGAGGGATTTTTTTATATTTTTAATCAGCCTGCAATTCAGTGTTTCTGTCTTTAATCTGTGCTACCTCAGAAACCATGCAATCAACAACTTCTTGCTAACCGTTTTGATATCAAGAGCTTGACACAAGCAAAGGTTCTCAAGGACTCAGTGGTTAATTAGAGGTTATTGAAACTAAACAGCAAAGAAAGCATTGGAGAATTTACTAAACCTGTGCTACAACGTGGTCTAGCAATTACAGAAGCCCACAGGATAAAAAAAAGGAGAAGGAAGAAAAGTAGTGAGTCAGATAGATAAGGGTTTCTATGCTGCAACTTTGATAAGACTGCATCCAGAAGCAAAAGAGAACAAATAAATGTGGAAATGAAGAATACATGAAACTGTGACAGTATCCAGTAATGCAATGTGTTCTTTTAAAAAGAATTTTATACCTCTTAGCTTCAAAAGTTCCCTGCTTTGCTGGGCACTTTTTTTTATGCTTTCCTTTAGCTAGACTTGACAATTTACAAAGCTATAGACTATGATGAAACTCCTTTAAATCTATACACACATGCAATAGATTAAACCTTTCCTAGCATTTCTGGAATTGCTTACTTCCAGATGTGCAAGTAAAGCGTACTCAAATGCTATGTCTCCTTCAACAAAGAGGAAAAGTATCCAAAAGTTAAGATTCAAATCAATTCAGAAGTAACTGATGAAAACAGAAATTTGAAAACAAGGTCAAAAATTGTCCAGAAGGAATGGATTTGGGTCAGAATCGAAGTGACAGGACTGGTCTGTAAAGAAAACAGAAAATGATACAAGGAAATTTGAGTAGATAAAGAGCTAAAATACCCCTGGACTCCCCAAAACCCCTTATTTTTTCCAAACAGGTAAAAAGCCATTCTAACAACTGCCAGGGGATTGATGAAAAGGTCCTGGTGGCACCACAGGACATGCCCACTGAGAGACAGGACTTGTTTTTCTGTGGTTCTAAAGAAAAAGGAATGCTGTCAGATGGACTCATTCAAAGGGATTTGTCAGCCAAGTACTACTGACACACAAAAAATTAAATGTGGAGGATGTCCATGACTAGAATCAGGAAACATTGCCAGAGCTAGATTTTCCACTCTGCTTTTGTGATGACAGATGTGCAAATATTGGAAGCTGGCTGAATAAATAAATGGCATACAGGCATCACTCGTCTGCAAGGTGCACAGAAGTCTCTCTGCAGAATGTAAGGTTAATTCCCTAACAGGAAATTGGGTGAAACAGCAAAATCTTTTACTTGAACAGGGTCTTTCACATAAAATAAGTAAAATCTGCAAAGGGATTTACCAGGAGTTATTGTTTCAGCAACATAAAGGATTGAAGGATATTTTTTCCTCCCATATGTGGCTAATATTATTCAAGGTAAGGCTATGAAAAGCAGCAATTTCACTGAAGGTAACAACTGTATAGAAAGGAAAAACAAAGCAGCCACATTCAGTTGTTTAAGAGCAGAGAGTTCAGGACACATGGATGGTCAAAAAGTAATGAACTAGTACATGGAAGTCTTCTCCAGGAACACCCCCTTGTCGCGGGGTGTTCCTGGAGAACTCATGAGGTTGAGAGCTATGCTGGTGGTGGTTTGTGCCACCAGTAGGGTCTCCCATGCCAGGCAGGACTCAGCTGAAGGGTCAGACAAAGTGTGTCCACGGGCAGGATGGGCTTGCTAGCCCTCTGGCAACCATCCTAGGAGAAGGACAACTCTAACTCCAAACCCAGGCAGATGGAGCTCGCTTAGCCCTGTAGGGCCATCTATCTACGAGAAGGATACTCTAACCAAACCTACGTCCTGAGGTATTCGCTGTCACCGTCCAAGCTCACTAGGCCATGGTAGATGAACCTTAGGAGTAAAGGGTGGGGCCAGTTCTGCGCATGCTGTGCCTCACTTAAAAAATCCATTGCGCAGGCTTGAAGGGTTCACCCACATGGCAAAGCCCTGTAGCGACAGGCAAGGGTCGAAAACGGCAGGTGATAGGAAGCCTATCCCCTATCGGCCTTTTCAGCCACCAGCACGCTTGCAGCAAGTGTGGGTAGTGCCCTTCCCAAATCTTCGTTTGCGAAGCCTAGCCATGATGATGATGAGTGCATGGAAGTGCTGAACCAGCAAGTAAAAATGTGCCTTTTAAATCTGTTAGGATGTTATTCAGTTGTACTCTGAGTGAGCAAGAAACAGTTAATAATGGACATACTGTCTCTGCTAGCAATAGGTAATATGGACTCTCAAATCAGAACCAGTCACGGCAAACTGGAAGTACAAATTACTTTGGTTAATAGGTGTCCACTTCCCACAAAACACATCCACTTGGAAATGTGTGTCTTGTGGTAGCAAGGGATAATACAAGCATAACGCTCTTTAAAGCAAAACCTCCACTCAGTTAAACAAAAAAGAACATGTTACAGGGCAGCAGAAAGTTTCTCAGGGTTACACTTTTTAAAAAATTAATTTCTTTTCCTGAAAACATTTCACAGCTTTAACTTGGAAGAATCTTCTGACATCTCCTGTTCAAACAAGAACTGAAATATTCAGTTTCATATAAAGTAATTATTAGGTTACAGCTGAAAAAATTAGTTTTATAATGAGCCACACAGTCTCACAGTTTGTAGTAACATACTCCATTTACCATGCAGAAACAGGCCTCAAACCTTGAGTTACAGACTGGATATTTCAGCAGAAACACACACAACAGTGACACTATAATTATTAAATCTTCTATTTATTCAAATAAATCAATAGGTAAATAGCTATGATTGATTTTTATCTTTTTTAATGCAGGTGTACTGATGCCAGAGTTACAGAGAAACTTTACTGGGAAGGAGACAGGGCAAGCCATCTTGTGCAGAACAAGTTCCACATTTAGTTCTCCAGAAATGTACCCTCTGTATCACAATCTACTGCTTTACAAGAGATTAGCTAATAAATACAAAGTTTGTGTGCAAAAGGCTTAGAAGGAGGATAAAAGTCAAGTCATATCTGACAACTGCTGAAACATCTCAACAATCCAACAGTTAAAATAAATATATTACACACTGTCATCTTGATGACTTAAACTGATGAGAGTGACCACTAAAATTAGTAAGCATTTGAACATTTAACATAAAAAAATCTGGTATTTTATGTCCTGCTATAACCCATTTTGATAAATGAATCTTGTATTTTTTACATCAGCTTATTGTAACAGTCTTCTTAGAGTGTTCTTAAGAGCCACTAAGCACATAAGATGCATGCTGCTTACCCTTTTCTCAAAGGAAAAAAAGGCCAATAATTAATTCAACCAACCTTTCGAACGCTAAGACTTGAGTCACACTACTCCATGCTGCCCTGTGACTTATTCACAGCTGAAAAATGGAAAGAGTAAATCACAAATTACTCATAATTAAAGAAAAAAAAATCCTCCTTTCAGCATGAAATATATTTAATGCATTTTCAAGTAAGATTGTTTACATGGAGTGAATTTTACACTATACATGTTTTTTGATGTTGAAGCATATACATACACTGCCACAACCAATACACCTAAATACCTGTACATTATTTACAATTTAAAATATTTTACACAGCACCATTTAGCTATACACATTTTAAACTGAACTGCAAAATCCTTACAGTCTTTTAACACGAAAATTTCAACATAAATGCTGCTTTCAGTTCTTCATTAATTCAACAGACTCGGGTATTAACTTTGTTCCATGCCAGCCATCAGTGACAAAGCTAAAGATTCCACTGTAAAAAAAAAACGACAAAAAAGGAGTTAATATTTGCATTTGCAGTCTGCAAATACTTACTGCAATATTCAATTCTGTAGTTTAAAAGGAAGGTACCAGTTTATTTTTGTAATTGTAATACTTCAGAACTTAAAAGGGTAAGACATTTCATGGGTCTGTGACAGTTTAGACAATCTTTCACCACATTCACCATCAGTTATCCCTTAGTTATTTCACGTGGTAAGAACTGGTAAGAAGTTAACTCCTTTGTTTCAAATTCTGTTGTACACACACACACAAATAAATTAAAGGTTGTTGGGGGTCACATACAACAAGCCTTTCTCAGATGGTTCTTGCAGACAAGCTCTTGTAGACTTAGTAGCAGTGATGTCAGATATTACCTGTTTTAGAATTACAGACTCATTTAGGTTGGAAAAGATTCTTAAAATCATCAAGTCCAACCATTAACCTAACACTGCCAAGTCCACCACTAAGTCATGTCTCCTACACCATCTGTAGATGTGCTTAGAAACCTGTTAGAATGTACATCTACATTCCAACTCACCTCACTGAGCAGTGGCCCCCTTAATGCAAACAGGCACTGATTAACAATTTAAACTAATACCAGGTTGTAAGTAGAAGCACACACAAACAATTTCTGCTGTTTCTACTACCAAGGAAGTAACTTCCAACAGATGGGCAGAGCAAACAGCTCGGTGCAGTTGCAGCTGAGGCACCAGAATACTAAAATTTTATCTGCTCAAGATATATCAAAGCTGTCATTCAATAACAAGAAGAATGCTCTTCTATGACCCCAGAACTTAGTTTCATTAGTTTAGAAAACTGCTTGTCACTTGCTTGGCTACATCAGCTTCCCCTCATCAAGAAAGCAGATGAACTGCAGAGACCTGTCATAAAAAGCTTGGCACAAATACTCTAAAACAATAATGACTTCATCTTACTAAGAAGTAAATCTTCATGTTACTCTGTGAATAACTCACAAAATGACATTTAAGATGCACTGGCAAACATTAACACAGATTGAAACATAAATAAATTCCTAGCAAGCTTGTATAAGTGCAGGTGTGTGTAAAGCTTAATGTACTTACAATGAGGAAAAGAGCCTCGACAGACAGCTTTGTTGAGAATGGTTACAAGAAACATGTGACAGTTCTTAAAATCAGATTCCATCTTCTCTATGGATTCCATCCTAGACAACAGTTTAACAGAGGAATGCTTAACAGACCAGCCACTATGTTATCTTCAAAATATGGCTGAAATTTCACACTAAATGACAAAAGTAACCTTTACATAGAATTCAGGCTTGAACTTACAATATTTCAGTTACTGCTTTACTATCAGACATCTCTTGAATTCCACTTTGGACTCTGTTAGCTAGCATTCACCAGTCAAGTGAGATGACACAGTTCACAACAGTCACTCCTTTCCTTTTTCTCCTCTCCCAAAATGATACAGATAACACTACACCAGCTATAACTTTCTCCTGTCACATCCAAGAGCACACAACCACATGCCCTGAGTTTCAGTCTTTGTTAACAGGCAGTCACAAATTATTTCTGACACTTGGAACAAGAAAAGCACTCCAAAAATAGCAACTTCCTAATGCCACAGGAGAGTGGACTCCAAGTTCTAGGTAGCATCTGTCCCAAAAAGAATTAGTCCTGAAAAACATGGAGTGAGCCAGTCCACACCAGCTGGCTTCAGAACCATGTATCAAGTGTCTGACAGAGCACCTTGGAGACTTGCCCACAATCACTCCTCCTTCAAGCAGCAGGCTGCACAAACAAAAGTATAAACAGGCTGGAGAGAGAACCTTCACAAAGGGGTCTGGGGGTGCTGGTGGGCAGCATCTCAACACGAGTGAGCAGGGAACCCAGGTAGGCAGGAGGGCAAAGCCCATCCTGGAGTGTGTCAAACACAGCACAGCCAGTCAAAGGAGGTGATTATCCCACTGTATTCAGCATTGGTGTGGCCTCACCCACAGTGCTATGTGCAGTTCTAGGCACAAAATCATACTCAGAGCTTCAAAATTATGACCATGTAGGACTGTAAGCAGGGGTACTTACTTCCAAGCTCCCAAACCAGCCTGCCAACGGTCTGCAAACATCAGCACTAAATTTAACACTTTCATTATAGCTTCTTTCACAAAGCTCACCTAAATTAAAACACAAGGAACAAGTAAAAAACTCATTGTTAAGCATAATAATTTTCATTACTATGCTGCAATACACAGGTATCACATGCCATTTAATCTGATCTGTAAAAACAGTCTCCTAAGTGCAATGTGATTCTTCCAAATTTAAGATGTGTTTTGTATTTGTTCTCCCATTCATTTTGCATCTGACTAACTTTGATACAGACTATGCACAGATAGGATGTGGAATCAAAGGTTAAAATGCTATATCCTCCATTCCTGCCCATACCACTATGTATAATCCTCCTTACATTGCCAAGCCTCAGCTTGTTCAAAACCTCCCATCTCTTAGAAATGAATGAGTCATGTAACAACCAATATAAAGGATTTAATTTTTTTATTCTCCCTTGACCAAATTGAGCTGAGACCAGTAAGGGAAACTGGATCTCTGTGTTAACTCTGGAAAAGTTACTACTTCTTCAAGACTATCTATATATTGCTTAGTATGTATGAACTGCAAAATAGACAGCATACTTAATACTGAACTACTTCCATGTTCTGCTAAACTCAGTATATCAAATATGCTGATTTTTACCCACCTTTTCTCTCAGTAAGCAGCGATCATGAATTGTAGATAGGTATCTGTAATGAATCTTTATCAATTGATCTAAATCTTTTGCTTCTTCTACCTGATGCTGAAACTCCAAGCCTGTACTGTGAAGAATCTTAAAAAGATGACCAGTTATTAAATTCAGTGTTGCACACAACTGATTATGACTCTCTTCCAATATATTTTTAAGAGCCTGAAGTTTCATGATTCCTTTGCTTTTCCCTCTCAAATTTTACAATCAGTCTTCAAATTACAATCAACAGCAAAAATTCCGAGCTCTTCTCACTACACAAAAACATTCCTCATATAAACAGGAATACAACATTTTTTTAGAATTACTGAATTAAAACAGCCAAGTTAAAATTGAAACATGTCAAGCTCAAAATAATTTTGCAGAAGGATATTATATTTAGATTTTCCTTATTTTTTTTAAAGTTTTAAAGGAAAATTAATACTGCATCTCCAGTTACAAGTTCTTAATATAAAGGAAATTGTGATGGAAACAAACCCTTGTCATGATGTAGTTGTGCAAGCTGTTAACAAAATGCATAAGTTTCACTCTTAAGAGGAACATGCGATGTATTTGTTGTTTTATACTTTCTGTTTGTGGTCCAAATAGAGGAAGTGTTCCTTGTTCTAATGAAGTTCCTTCTTTAACCTGTGGGGTTTCTGCAGCAGAGACTAGTTCTGAAAAAAAAATAAGGAAAAAAATCAAGAGTATTGCTTTTTTGGGGAAAAGACTTATGCACAAAGTCATACCCATAAAGTCAAAACAGTAGAAACCCACATACTTTTAGGAAGATAATTAATTAACTGATGTTCAAATCATAGAGGAACCCATCAACTTTCTAAGTTATTTTTTAAGACATGAAGTCTGTATCCACTTTACATGGGACAGGAAGAGTATACATATTAACCTGGTGAAGGAAAGACCATGAAATGTCTCTCTGTAATCCCCAAACAGTTTATCTCAAATAGAGTATTTATTTCATCTTGTTTTCTTAATTTGATTTCAAAGGTATTACTCATAAAACCTTGGACTATACATAAAGCAAAACATCAGGGTGTGGTAGACAGACTTTCTTTCAACAACAAGGTCTGGAGAATGAAGTAACAAGTTTCCAACATAACTAACCAGACTTGAATCAGAGACCAAGGGAATGGAGGAATAGTGCTGTCCCTGAGGCTGAAAAGTGAAAAACATGCCCAGCTTAATATATCTGATTTGCAATGCTACTAGAAATTAATATTTCATAGAATGAATCAAAATTCTAACTAGTTTATACTACTCACTGCAGAAACCAGAAGACTGTTTATATCCTTAGAACACAAACCAAGTTTATTTATAAAGTATCTTTCACTGAAGAGGATCTTACCATCAAATCGTAAAACATCTAGACTATACTTGGCCCACTTTATTTGCAGTAAGAGCAGGAAAACTTGATTGTAAATTTTTTGGCACTCTAAACTTATAACTATATCCACAGGCCAAGGAACCTAAGAAGAAGAGAGGATAATCAAGACAGATAATATAAGTCATTTTAATACAACACTTCAAATCTGTTCTAGAATAAGAACTATAACCATATTAACTCACTACCTTGTAACTCAGTGTCAGACCATCTAAGGTGTGGACAGGGAGTTTCTTCTTTGCTGTATCAACACTATCAAATGATATAGACAACCTATGCAAGGAAACAAGGGATGTCATTGGTGAGAGAATGTTTTAAATTAGTAGTTAGTTTTATTAGTTTTTATTTCTTACTGCAAAATACCAACTGTCTGACTTTATCTTGAGGATTCAGGTAGAAAAGATGACAACAGCTCAAAACTTCATTAAACAGATTAATTTAATGAATACACAATAATCAGTGTTGTGCTACGCAAGTTAAGTACATTAATATAGGTAAGTGTGAAAGAAACATAACAAAAGTGTGTTTTGCATTTTACCTTGCACTGTCCTCTGGATAGCGTTGTCCAACTGCTTCTTGTAATTGAACATTTAAGAAGGCAACATTCTGCCAAGTTTCCTTTTCTCTAATTTTGTCAAAAATAGATGTATAGAAGTCATACATGGTATCTCCAGCTTCAAGTAAGAAAAAGTTTCTCATTGCCTGCAAATATTCTACAAGCCTGAACAGGAACAAATATATAACATTTTCTCAGTGTCATCATACAACAAGTGAACTCAAACCACAACTGTTACAGAAACAAAAATCTTAAATACTCTTCACTATAAGAACTCAGTATTGGACACAAAAGTAACAAAGTCCACAGGGAATGCTTTCTTCAAGCCTCAGAGAGCTTTCACACACATTCAAATGAAACAAAATAACCAAGGCATTTTTCCCTGTGAGCTCGAACAGCACCACTGACTTCAACAGGCCTGCCTGCAGTATTCAACCATCTTACAGGGCAGGTAATTCTCAGAAACAGCATAGTCAGAAATCCTGTCCCTCTCCTTAGAACTTAAAATGACAACACTATTAAGCAGTTCTGTTTGAAACAATTTCCCTGCTGAACATTCACTGATGACAAATGATAGCTTTGC
The DNA here is from genome assembly GCA_013396695.1 of Sakesphorus luctuosus. Lineage (NCBI taxonomy): Eukaryota > Metazoa > Chordata > Aves > Passeriformes > Thamnophilidae > Sakesphorus > Sakesphorus luctuosus. The sequence goes on along the minus strand of VWZD01012784.1, from coordinate 912,680 downwards.
TGTTGACTTAAGCTAGACCAAGTTTGCACCCAGGTGTCTTTCACATTAGATTCCCCTTTTCTCCTTAATGATTTTATTGTCAGTTATCAAATTGAAGTAGAAACAGAACATAAAATTGCTCCTTTCAGTGATGGTATACCACTGGTAATAAGAAAAAAAAGATAAACAAATCTACTTTCTTACCTATAATCCTTCTTTAAAGTTTGCATCAGATTGCCACAACATTCCAAGTATTGCTTGTCTATGTGTGGATAAAGGCAAGACCTCAAGGTCAGTTCAAAAGTCTGGCAGGTCACAGATTCTGAGGATCTATCCACAGAGACATCCCCACCAGTAAACTTCTCATGGAAGTCACTCTGTTCCAAATATAGTCTTCAAAATAAAACAAACTCCTTAGGGAAGAAGACTCATAATTCATACAATATATAAAACAATGCCGTACTTTCATTCAAAGATTTTAACCAATAGTGGATCCTCTGCTTTAAAATATATGGTGCAGAAGTACTAAAAACTGATTCATAACTAGAGTATATAACAAGCCTATTAACTTATCTATCACACTGTGTATCACAAGACATAAAAATACCAAAAAGGACAGCATTCTATAATCACAAGTGCTTAAGGCACAATTCTGAACAACATCAAGTTCAAACACCACACAGGTTAATAAACAAAACCACTTTCCTAAGCACTTTTAAAACTCCGTTGTGCATATAGAGGAGTCAGATGAGCTTCCCAGGAAAGAAAAATAAAGAAACAAAGTAAAAATTTGACCAACAACCACAAAACAGCAAACAAAAAACCCCAAATCAGAACCACAAACAAACAAAACAAAAAGAACCTCAAAACCACCCCACAGATGGAGAACTGGTTTGAGGTATCTTTATTATGGTGTCCCTATATATTATGATGAGAAGAGACTATCCATAGTCTACATTTGGTACGTTTAATTGTTTTTTTCATGGAAAGGATCAAATTATTATATTTTGTAAAAAGCTACTTGCCAGCTGAACTCATTGTTAGAGGAAATCCAGCTCATAGCAGCTATTGCCTTGATAAACTGGAAGATTCAGACATTGAATTAATTAATATAGCAGTTTTCACAAATAGAGTAATCCCAATGAACAAGAGAAATAATAAAGTCTTATCTACTATTAATTATGATTTCTTTACACAACTTCCTCCTGGGACTGAAACTAGAACATGTATATTGGCAATCAGTATTTAGCAAAACCGTAAATTCTTATTTGTAAATACAAAATAAGTAAGATTTTCAGAGTTTATCTTTCCAGCTAATTTCCAAGACATTTATAACCTCTATAGCACTTCCATCATCACAAAGAATGAAGAATATGCAATTAACATGAATTTTGAAAGGCTTTTACAGCTGGATGACTTAAGCACAGCACAACTGAAGCTGCATTCTTCTGAGAATATACTTGGTACAAATCAAGGACTTTGTGTCCAAATTCCAATCAAACTCATTTAAAAGTTCACATTTTACAATGGCATTCACTATTCAACCACTTACTTGCTAAAGTCTGTTATGATAAGGACTACTCCAACTTTCCATGCTACCAATTTCAAGTAGCACATTCTTCACTGATTTTAATTGTTTTTCTTTAACTAAGCACAAGGGGAGTGCCTGTTTAGCTTCTGTCACTGATTGTTGGCGCTCCTCATTACTGTGCACTTTCTTGCTTTTCAGCAGCAGCAATGAAAATGTGGCCTGCCAAATGCCACCAGGCAGCACACTGCTCTCAAATACGCAGCAGGAAGATCATTCATTTACCTGGCAAAATTAATAGCCAGCAGCGGGTCATGAACGTCATCCAGTTCCAAGTGTCTTTCAGCTATAGACTGCATCTTTATCAGGCTCTGCTTTGTGGCCTGCTGTTCTGTAATAATATCAGGAACAGACTCTTCCCCGTGCCGCAGGCGAGACTGCACCGATTCCAAGAACAGGGTGTACAAACTCTTCCGTTCAGCATCTGGATTGGGAAACACATTCCACAGTAGGATTTTCTTCTATGAGAAAACTTCATCTGAACTAAAAGAAGAACTCCACAGTCCTACACTCACTAGCTAATTTTTAAAATAGCAAATTTAGGCTACTATTCAGAAAAAAACCCAACCCCTAAATACATATTTAAAATGATAGCACTAGTCCAGTGCTCAGCTCATGCACAGGTTCAAATAGATTGCAGAATAGGTGTCTCAGATATGAAATATTTCTGAGATTGTTAAGGACTTCTTACTTCAGGTACAAAGGCAGTTAATTTTCAGCACCAGAAACAACCCTACTCTATTCACTACAACAGATGATACTCTCACACCAAGGGGGGAAATAACCCAATTAAGCCTCTAAAATAACTTAACTATCTCTACTTGTAGATATCAAGGAGCAGCAAAATAAAAAAATTTATTTTGTTTCCTTAAAAAAAAAAGCCAAAAAACCCCCCAGTGTTGGTTATGATGTTGTATTATGTTTTACAATCACTCAAGACAAACATCCTCAATATCCAAACATCTTTCATCTACTTATGAGTAAGCTTTTTTAAAGAAACAATAAACTTCCACNCCTACTCTATTCACTACAACAGATGATACTCTCACACCAAGGGGGGAAATAACCCAATTAAGCCTCTAAAATAACTTAACTATCTCTACTTGTAGATATCAAGGAGCAGCAAAATAAAAAAATTTATTTTGTTTACTTAAAAAAAAAAAGCCAAAAAACTCCCCAGTGTTGGTTATGATGTTGTATTATGTTTTACAATCACTCAAGACAAACATCCTCAATATCCAAACATCTTTCATCTACTTATGAGTAAGCTTTTTTAAAGAAACAATAAACTTCCACATGCTATCTCAGAATTACTCAACACCTTAGTAATGGAAAACAACTATTTATTAAAAACCCAGCTTTCCTGTTAGAACATACAAGCTGGCTTTGTCTCATATAAAAGAAAAAATTGTTTTGCAAGCACATGAAAGGAAGGTGAATTAAAATTTAAAGCAGTAAAAAGAAAACTGAACTCTCAAGTTTATTCACTTTGCTCTTTTCACTTGTTTGCACTGGAAGAATGTCTTCCATGAAACCTGAAGTCACCAACTTTGAAACTGAAGTGTTCTATTATTCTAAAGCCAGGGGAACCCTCTTACCAAAGATACACCCCTATTGTTTGATACCCTAAAGCATGACAGTGTTTAAACTATCTCACCTCTTGATGCAACCTGCTGTGGAGAGCCATCTTTGCACTGAAGATTCTTCAACAGCTGCATGGATTTTCCAGCCATGATAATTTGCTTTAGCACAGGTTTCAGAAAAGAGACCATAGTGTGCTGTCTGCTTGAAGGGGCCTGATCACTGCCAGAGCTGGCACTGGCATTATCACTCATCTTCTCTTCATTCTCTGTTTTTTCTGACACACTATATAATGTGTAGGTAGCATACCAAAAATCTCTGTGATTAACTGGAACATTTTTGTTTCTGCAAAGAAATGAAAAGCTGTTGAGTATTTTCCTTTTCAAGAGATGAAACCTTTTTACTAGAAGATAAATATCATCTTTGTTCAATGCTTTGATTTTTCTCTCAGAACAATTATGAAACACTTTTAAAATTATATAAAATTAGCTCATTCACATCGCAAACTATCTAGACACTCTGAAATGGATGATAGCTTTGGCAGGATAAACAATCAGCTCACAGGAGATAAAACTATTGTACAATCAAATAAACCCCACAAGGCAAATAGAGTAATTATAATTAAATTTGTCCAGGAAGTTAACTATTCACAGTGGTGTACATTGTTAATGTCAAAATGATGAGTAATTGACTAGTAGATTTATTTAAAACCCAAAATTGAAGCAAATAATACTGGGAAAGATGAAAATTTCTACAGTAGGTGAAACCCAATTTGTAATGCACTTTGGTTTTTTGTGTTGTTTACATCAGATACATGATTTGGTCTTTGAAGTGAGATGAAAAACCACCTAAATTAGATAATTAAAATGAAACATATATACAAATAATCAGCCCCCATCGTAGCAGTGAAAACACAACTGTAGAACCGCAAAAAGAGAACATAATAAGGATGTTAAAGATATCAGCTACTAAGGACTTACTACAACAGTACTAGAGTTCTTGACTTACTTCATGCCCACCTTGACATGGGTTAAGAGACAAAGATTCAATTAAGTTTGGCAGATAGAAGAAAATGGATTTGTAATTACAAACCAGAACTCGTTAATTTCTGTTTCCTTTCCTCTCCAGGCTATCAAAAAAAGGACCAGCAAAATGTAGCATGTATACAGAAGAAAAATCAACAGCTCAAATAATCTTTAGGATATGAGCATGTAACTCCAGACGCTATATTAACTTTACCACAGGTTGGAAGCAAGGAGTATTTTAATTCTAAATAGCATTTGATTCCTAAGAGCTGTAGATTAACAGAAGATTTAAAAAGTAAATTTTGTAATTTTTGCACATCTTGTTTTTGAAAAATAGTTAATTACTTTTTAAAAAGTCAGCACGCTTTGAGTGTGCTGGCTTCTGTAAAAGGAAGAGTCAGCCTGCTCACTATTTACGATTGATGGAAAAGAACAAAACAATTGATTTCTTTTCTAGAACAATATTTGGTGGAGCTCCCTATCTACTGTAATTTCTCTAATGAGATCTTTGTTACAAGTTATGAAAGTATGATTAAGAAATTAATTCTTCAGCAAAATAACAAATGTGAAAACCTACTTTTATATTCACTTTTTACTGTAGGTTTTACAATAGGTTTACTTGCAGAGCGTTATGTGTATTAAGTATCAGCATCCCTACCTCTGAATAATAAACTCCTTTGCAGGATCAAACAAATTACCATGGACTATCCACTCATCCACTGTCTGTAAGTATGGCCTCACAGTTTCAACCCAGAGAGAGAACAAAAGGGACACCTGAATTCAAAGGAAAAAGAAAGAAATGGCTGAATGTTTTCATTCTAAGCTTCAAAGCAGTATGAGTAAGCCTAACCTTCTAATTGTACAATCACAGTTCATAAGATATACGTAACTACACTTAAGGATTTTAAAGATAAAACATTACACTAAAAATGACAGCTTTAGTAGTTTTACTGGAAGCCTGTATTGTTCGTGCTTCTCCTTGTTACTTTTGTAATCACAGTTACACCCAAGGTGCATTTTTTCACTCTAACATCTCTTAGTAAGGGACAGTCAGAAAATACTCTGTGATTTCATAACACAGACAACATGAATGACAATGACATGGACTATATTGTCAGCAGTATAATCAACAAGTTAATGTAAAAATCCAAATCCCTGCATTTCAGCATTAACTGAATTATGCAACTGTAGAAATAGCAGGGAAAGCTGTTCCCAAGTTCCCTCTTTCAAAACAGCTTCCTGGCCTCTGAGTCTCCACAGGTCTCTCCCTCGGTCCTAAAAAACACTGTTGCTGATCTTCTCATAAATCCAATTTCATCCAGGGGGAGTGAACTCATGTCATAAAACAATATTGCATTAATTACTCAATCTAGTATGTTGTTCTATTAAGGAAGGAATTATTTCCCCTACCGTTTGCTCAGATGCCTCTCCAACGCTGTCATATTCAAGAATAGCTTTGTAGAGAGTATTAAGCAGATGAGATGCTCGTACAACATTCCTAGTGTCAGGTGGCACTTCCGCTACTCCTGTGCTGAAAACCTTGTGAAGTACCTTCAGCTGTGCCAGTCTGGGAGCCAGCTTATCTATCACTATTGAGAGTGTGACTGTTTTATCTGGAAAAAAACCCCAAGATGTATAAAAATAATATCCAACAGAAAAGCAAATTTTGTCAGTGTTGCTAATTTGTGTGTCCCCCTCTTACAAAACTTCCCTTGCACTGTACCTTTGTTGATTATGCATTTTTCAATTTCAGTAAGTTCTTCTTTAAAACTAATAAAATATTTATACAAAGCCCACATAAAAGCTTGGTAGGTTCTGAACGGGGCTTCAGTAGTCTTCTTCAGAGTGGAAACTGTTCCATGCATTATGTTTTCTGGGCTGTGTCCCATCACTTCATCAATAAACTTCTGTAGTCTAAACACAACTTGACCATATGCTGCTATCTGCTCCAATACAGATCTCAGGCAGTTCTAAAAAAAAAAAATCATACTTTTTAGAATCTAATAAAAACTGTATTTTATAAAGTTGAAAATTTGAACCATGATATTATTTTATGAATTAAATCACTATACAATTCTGCAATCTCTATCACTTCATCATATTCCCACATACAGGAACAGCCCATTCAGTTTTATTAAGCCACTTGCCCTTAATTTAGTCAAAATGCAACTGTAGAAATGTGATTTTTCCACAAGCAGTTTGATTTCCTACTCCCCCAATTTCCGTCATTCTAATGACAGATATATTCAGCTGAGATTCAGAAACAACTTACATGGGTTAAATGAGTTACAATAATATCATTCCGCACAGTCACTTTTCCATCAGTCAGCTGAAATATAAAAAGCTTTTTCACTCCTGAAAGTAGCCTTGAAAAGAAACAAAAAAGTAGTAATTTTCCCCATTAATGCAGTTACATTTATATATATAATAAAAGAAGTAGCTCTCCCTTGCCTAAAAGTTTATTTTCTTTGAGTAACAGGAGACCACAGATCAAGGATGATGCTATCACTAATGCAACTTGTTGCTAGAACAAGAACAACAAAAGACTGACATCGAGTCATAATTTCCTAAAGTTTCTTTCCAGTTGAGATATATAACGGCCAATCTTCGCGGACGAAGATTTGGGAAGGGCTCACCCCACGTGGGTGTGCCCTTCCAGCCTGCGCTGTGGATTTTTTAGGTGAGGCACAGCATGCACAGAACTGGCCCCACCGTTTAGGTCCTAAGGCTCATTTGCCATGGCCGAGCAAGCTTGGACAGTGACAGTGAAGTCCTTAGGACTGTCTACAGCACCCGGTACTAACCGGTGCTGACCCTGCTGAGCATCCGAGATCTGACAGGATGGGATGGCAGGGAGGCATTGAACTGCCGGGGGATGGTCCCCACTGAGACGCAAACTCGTGACCTTGGGGCAGTTGAGATAATTGCCAGCTATAGGATGACTCAACCTACTTTCTAAAATTGGACACTGTATTAAAAATCCATAAGGGCAGGATAAGGACAAATCAGTTCTTTTTAACAATTAGACTTGTAGAATTGATGCAACCAAGAAGTTTTAAGCCACTTTCTTCTTTGTGAATGACAGAATAAAAGGGACCTTAAAGATCATCTAGTTCCAACCTCCCTGCCATGGACAGGAACACCTTTCACTAGACCAGGTTGCTCAGAGCTCCATCCAGCCTGGCCTTGAACACTTCCAGGGACAGGGCATCCACAACTTCTCTGGGCAACCTGTTCCAGTGCCTCAAATGTGAATGGTGAACACACATATGCAGCATCTCTATTGTTAGAAACAGTGCAAACTAAAAGCTCAGTAGGAATTCTTTCCTCAGACATGTCTTCAGAGATCGACCTCTCATTTTCTTGACAGAAACACTAAAAATTGAAGTGCAAGCTTTGTGATGCTGCTCTTACCACAGAGTTTCACGTATAACCTGAGTTTCCGTGACTAGTGTTCTCTCTTCTGGCACATACAAAGGATCACTGGTGTACAAGTGGTGATCCCTTAGAAAAAAAAGAAAATGCAAACAATTTAATGGCTGAAATATAAGCTGAATCACCTGAAAAGAAGAATGAAGCGATAATCTTGATGTTCAGTTTCGTTCTACTCATATCTGAGTAGAGCCAAAGCTCTTGGGGACATTTTAAGTGTATAAACAAAAGCACAGTTTGTTTTTTAAATTATTAAGCAAGATAACATGGAAAACATTCAACTATCATCTAGTCTTACATAACAAGACAAGCAATTAAGTAGCAAATACCTGAAGTACTGGATTTGCACTGGGGTTTTTTTGTTGGTGTTTTGTTTTGTTCTAATTCTCAATTTTTAATTACTCAATTATTTTTCATTCAATGCTGTGAAAAGTTATCATCACGTTCTGGGAAAAAGACTAAGCTAAAAAGTCAAATATCAATTTCCCTAACCCATATAAGAAAATTCACACTTTAGCCCAAGAGTTTACCTAAGAAATGGAAACTTTTATAGCTACCTAAAAACTTTGTCTTATAATCCAGTCTTATGCAATTCTTTGTAAACCTTCCACAGCACTTTTCATATTTTAGCAAAGTACAGAACAATTATTTACTTTTTTAGTATTTTTACTCATTAATGTAATCAGTGGTAAAAGTTACATAAATATGCTCAAAATTTGAAAGTCCAAGTTATACTGGTTATATCNGCTGACCCTGCTGAACATCCGAGATGTGACGGGATGGGATGGCAGGGAGGCATTGAACTGCCAGGGGACGGTCCCACTGAGACTCGAACTCGTGACCTTAGGAGTCGGAGACCGGAGTGCTCTCCACTACGCCACAGTCTCGACTCCCAAGGTCACGAGTTCGAGTCTCAGTACAGGCGGCCCCGGCAGTTCAATGCCTTCCTGCCATCCGATCCCGTCACATCTCGGATGCTCAGCAGGGTCAGCCCCGGTTAGTACCAGGTGCTGTAGATAGTCCTAAGGAGACTTCACTGTCACTGTCCAAGCTCGCTCGGCCGTGGCAAATGAACCTCAGGACTTAAACGGTGGGGCCAGTTCTGCGCACGCTGTGCCTCACCTAAAAAATCCACTGCGCGGGCTCGGAGGGCACACCCAGGGGGGGCGAGCCCTTCCCAAATCTTCATTCGCAAAGATAAAATATACATCTGCTAACAACACTGCAGCAGAAACAGCGTTGCTTTATTTGTGCTACTGATTTTCTAACAGTCATTGTAAATTCAGATTCATAAGTGGCTAGATAGCAACTTAGGCTAAAATAACTCTTGATTAAGAAATCCACTAAATTAAGGAAATAAAAGACAAATCTAATGAACATTATTACTGCAGTACTGATAAGTCAGAATTTGGGACAGGAAAAAAACAGGCTTTTTTATTTTTTAATTCACGTTTTATTTCCGAGACCATGGCAGATCACAACACTGTATTTATGTTCCTTTCCTACATAAAATCTGTGTTTAAAACTAACTTTGTAAAGGAGACACCAAAAACAAACAAACAAAAACTTTAAGTAACTCATTATTTTCAGGACCATTTACAACTCACTTATATTAATCAGTTCCTCAGAGACCTTTATAAGAGTCAAGCCAAACAAAATTCAACAATAGTATTTACTTCTTTGAAAAATGAAAACCCTCTCTCTGACATTAGAAACTTAATAATTTTTTTTTTAAAAGCATAAGAATCTATTAATAAAGACCTCATTCGTTCAATAAACAGCTCATTTGCTCATCTTATCAATTCGTATCCCTTTAATTCTGTTTTAAAGTTAATCGTAACGTTGTATGCCCAAAAGGAGTATGTAAGTGATACTATTTTTCTTACCAGACTGCAGCCAGGTTGGAATGCAAGTGCAAACTATGGGAAAAGCGAGGAGCTCTTCCTGTCCAGTACTGAGGAACTACATGCTGCTCCAGCCAGCTGCGGGCATCAGGTTCAGCGACTGTCAAAACATGTGAGACTCAGTAAGGTACTTTTATTTATGCAGAAAATGCTTATAAAACACAGGAAGAGGTTATTAATAAGCCTAAATGCTCAGCTGCAGAGTCACAGATATTTTCAAATGAATTACCATTTACAACTATTTACGCTTTACTGCACTCATATATATTGATGCCAAAGAGGTTTCTGATTTTTGATTTTTCACATTTTGTAGATTTTAGAAACACAGTAGATGTAGCACTGTAGATTGTAGTGGGTTAATATTTAGCAGCTTATAGTATAAGGTCCTTCTATCTCTACCCCTGCTCCAGAACAGGCCGCTAAGATCTGCCAGCTATTTAGTCTCTTTCTCAAGGTGCCAGATTGGAGACTATCAGAGAGAACATAAACACAGAGCAGACTGACCCGAGGCCCTGGAGAGCGTCCAAAAGACCTTTATGTGCTGAAGAAGAGGAGGAGGATGAAGACAGAGGGTCCCGGCCACCCCAGACCAGATTCAACAGGGGGTGGGAACTGGGAGGGGACAGAGGTGGAACTGGACATGTGGACTGTAGTGATTGAATAGATTATATTATAAAAGCTATAGAAATCAAAGCTTGCTTTAGCATGCGATGATGTACTCCTGGATGAGTGGGGTTGCTCATTAAAGTAACTACTCCTTATCTCATCTCCTACAAAACTTGGCTCAGAGTCTTTCTTACAGACTTACAGCAACAATATGATACCATCATGCACAAATTAATTAACACAGAAATGCCACATCTCTAAAAAGTTGTAAAAGTCTTGAAAAATAAGCTCTGCTCTGTGCTGGTGCAGCCTCACCTCAGGTACTGTGTGCAGTTTTGGACACCACAATAAAAGAAAGACATAAAGCTATCAGTGTCCAAAGGAGGGCTATGAAGATGGTAAAGGGTCTGGAGGGGAAGTCATATGAAGCGCAGCTGAGGGCACTTGGTTTGTTCAGCCTGAAGAAGAGACCTCATTGAAATCTACACTTCCTCATGAGGGGAAGAAGAGAGGCAGGCACTGATCTCTTCTCTGTGGTGACCAGCTACATAACTCGAGGCAACAGCATGAAGCTGTGTCAGGGGAGGTTTAAGATGGATATTAGGAAAAGATTCTTCACTCAGAGAGTGGTTGGGCACAGGCACAGACACCTCAGGGAAGTGGTCACAGGACCAAGTCTGCCAGAGTTCAAGACATATTTGGACAATACTCTCAGGCACATGGTGTGAATCTTGGGGGATAGTCCTGTGAAGGGCCAGCAGTTGGACTTCGATGATCGTTGTGGATCCCTTCCAGCTCAGGATATACTATAACTCTATAAGCTTAGAGATTTATATGGTTTCCACACTTTTCTCAGAAAAGGTACTTCTGTCTCAGGCAATTATCAAATGCTATATACAAAACCAAACTATTTTACAAAATAAACTGCCAAAATAATCAACTTCATCACTGTGTTCCTTTTTATCAGGTATTTAATACATTACCTAAAATGTTATTTTCTTAACTGTGATTGTTAAGAAAACTTTACCTAATCCCAGACACGCAGGTATTGCTTATGTATTATGCAGTTGTCATATACAAGTCAACCTGTATCCTACAATATTCTATGAAAAAATATACAGCTACATTTAATATGCCCTGAACCTATTCAAGAGTAAGTCAATGGTGTTTTAATAACATAAAACTATTTTTTTCAGAAGCATTTCATACCCAGAACTGAGTGAACTACTTCTGTTGTCAACAAAATTTTGTTTCAGCAATCTCATAGTTAATATTAAAAATGTATATTATATCCCTAACACTACATGTTACATTTACTGTGTAAGTTTTCATTTCTATATTGGAATATTCGTGTATATTTCCACAGAAATGAACAGAATTCTTCTCCATTAGCAATAACAGAAATCAGATCAAACCTTCCATATTGATTCTTTACTGTAAAAAAACCCCACCAGTAGTAAACACTAAGCTGCACCTTAAACTACAATTATAAATCTAAAACACAATACCTCACTAAAGAACAACAAATAAAGCTGCATCAGCTTGATAAATTTGAGCATGTATAACTATATCAGAATTACAGTTTATTCTAACCTTTCCAGGAAAGATTAGATACTGTTTTCTTATTTGGATCTTGGTCTTCTAAAGGTGTCCTGTCTACTTGAATCCCAGAGTCCTCCCTGCTCAAGGGCTGAGTGTCTTCTTCCTCTTCACTTTCTCCAGACGAATCCTATGAAGTGCAACAAACCCCAGTACACTTCAGCACAACACAGTAGACAGATCTATATTCGGCTCCTGTTCAAGTCAAACATAAACTAATCTATTCTTTGCCCCTGAGATTAGATCAGTTGGTTAAAACTTGGTTGTAATAATGCCCAAGGTCATGGGTTCAATCCCCTAAGTGGGCCATTGACTTAAGAGTTGGACTTGATGATCCTTGTGGGTCTCTTCCAACTCAGAATAGTCTGTGAATATAACACACCTCAGTCTTCTTTCTTTCACTATAAATACAGGACACTAACATAACTATCTAACAGACACTGATTTAAGTTCTATGTAACATCAATAAGCAGGCAACTGAGAGATCTGTAAAACATCACAAAACCACAGCAAGTGCTGATTAGGTGGAAGCAGGGGTCAGCAGAAGCAACCAGTTAAACTGCAGAATTAAGTCAAAACATTGTGAAAAACAAAAGTGTTTGTATTACTGTTATTCCGCTTAGGTCTCTGTGTATTTCATTGTATTAAGAAACGTACTGGGGAATCCTGCAAGAATCAATATGCAGAGCACACAAACAAGGACAATTCAACCATGTCTCTAACATATTTCAGACTAGTTTATACAGTTTGGGTTTTTCACCTGAAGAAATTACTTACTGGTGTGTCTGCACCTGGACCAAAGTAAATTTCTTCTCCTTCCATCAGGTACTTTCCCCAATCAAATTCTTCTTCCTTTTCTAAGAGAAGTGTAGATATAAAAATAATGAGTATCACATAACTCTGACTTTTTTTCCTCTAAAAACACTTCCAAAGTTAAAATTACCTTGATACCCTAAACCGAAAACAAAAGGTATTCCCTTCCACTTAAGGTTACATCACTGCTCCTTTAACAAGGTTATCCACTTTCAACATGACATGTAAATCATGACGCATCCACCACGTATATCCCCTATTAATTCTCAATTTTATCACTTATACACTCAAAATATGAAACACAGTGTGCCATCCGCACATTTATCTGTATTATGTTAAACTACCCTACACTTCAATCCTGGAAAAACATGCAAGAGTGCAACACATCACTTATTGTGACTAGTCTCGTTTAGCTCATTGGAAACATTCTAAATGTAAAATTTACATATGCACACGGATCCTGGACTGTAAACAACATAAACCAAGGACTGTCTTACTCTCCAAAAAGACACCACATATCCATGATGTGATGTGTAATACTTTAAAAGTAACAATCACACTTAAAACATATTATACCTTAAACATGAAGCTTACTCAACTGTAATTAGTGTTGTTTGAGATAACCTCTTCATATTCACATTCCTGGAATGGGCTGAAAGTGCATTCAAAACACCGCCGAGGGAATGTGCAGAGATCACTCAAAAAGGAATCTTAAGATGCAAGATTTTCTTTAGGTTAGTCTGAAATATTCTTCTTTGAGTCTATGATACAACACTGTAAACAAATGGGGATGGTATCCACTCAAACTTAAGCGCAAGCCTCATTTTCAGGCACTGAGTGAAAAAGCCCTACTTTAGAAAGCACGCAGCTGGGATCTCCCTCTGGAAACCTTCAAATGTATCTCCCTTTCCTTGATTATATAGGCACCATAGGAATTTACATCACCAAAGCTGTTTCAACAGATCTACTGTTGAGGTGCAAGACAGAGACTCGGGATAGAAAGCACTGTCTGTCTTTGAGCACAGAAGCACCACTGAACAGGTGGAGAACGTTTGTAAGTGAGCGGTACAAGTCAAAGAGAGTTCCCAAGGTACTTCAATGGCTGGAAAATGGAACTAGGTGATGTAACATAAACGGGGATAGGAAGGATTTGCAAGCTCTTTTCAATGCATAAATTATAAAGAAGACAACCAATAAAGCAATGTGAAGTGAATGAGATGATAAAATGGAGAGGAAAAATGTCCTTATCAGACTGCATTAACAGACTGTATCTTTCATTAGCCATATAAACATCTTGTAAACTTACCCACTTCTTTGACTCTTGGCTTTTCCACATAGGTGGTGTTGGATGGAGACTCAGACAAACACAACAGAAGTGACAATATAGCATAGTGTGTATCTGTCTTTAAGACACAGTAAAAAAAAAGCAAGTCTGTAAGTAGTCTGAAAGATTTTAGGAAAAAAACTCAGCTTATTATCTGCATGAATGCTACTCATTAGCTCCCAATCCCCAGTTCTGCTTTACAAAAATAACATCTGCCACATGATTCTTCTGTCTACTAATTAGCCAATCAGTGTGCAAACATCTCAAAAGTAGCCACAGCCTAAGTTACCTCTTACTGAACTGATAATCAGAGAATATGGAAAAGATCCAAGTACTGCAAAGGTAAAAGTCACAGAACAAGGGATAATGGACAGCTACATTAATGTGGATGAGCCGGATGGATGCCGGCAATGGGCCTGCTGGAAACCAAGTCTCAGGTTCCCTTGCTCACATGGCTGATTATTTCAAACAGAGGCTAAAATCAAGTTAGCTAAAATCACTACATTTTAGTATCATGTTCACATTATCGTCTCGCATCTGAAAATCTACACAAATCATTAAAAGGCTGAATTGTCGATTCCAGAGTTGCACTAATGCGGTTGTGAAACAGAGGCCTTCAATCGGGTTAGAATATTGTGCCAACACTGGTAAGGTCCAGAGATCTGTGTTATGCTATTCCCTAAAATCTGCCTACCAATCTGCACAACCATTTCTTACTACAGAAAGATTTTTCTTCAGCCTAATTGAAAACTTTCGGAGCTCTTCAGCCAACCACTTCATATCTAGACACATGGAGATTCTGCCATCCACATCCTACACACTTTGACACATACAAACACACTTAGAAAGCTCTTATCAAATGAGATCCACTTGCATTTTAGAAAAAATAATTCAAATTTCTGATAAAACAGCATCATACTCACCTAACTACATATGGATTATACCAAGTTCCTACTGAGCATTACTGACATTTTAAGTGTCTGTCAAAGCAAACCAGTAGGTCATTGACAGAATCACAGGTGTGAGCTGGTATTTCACTTACCAGGCATAGAAACTGAAAAATACTCAATCTTTCTGTCATTTAACTTCACAAATATGACATATTATCTATCTCCAGCCATGCCCTAGTTGCATTTTTAAATAAATAAAACACCTTAGATAGTTGCAACATTCAAGCATTAAGTGCTTGCTTGGGTGTTTGGGTTGGTTTGGTTGCTTTTAATTTTATTAGAGTCTCAAAACAAGCATAACTGAAGGTACCTTTTCAAAAATCTAGAGAGTACATTTTAATAACTGAAGATATGTGTAAGCTATTGAGGGTTCCAGGGTTTTCCCCACAAACTAAAAGGAATTTAAAACAGTGCAAAGAATGGTAAATGTCAGTTCAAGTAGAAGTAAAATCAGACTGCAACTCAGAACACACAGCTGTATGAAAGAATATCATTCTATGGAGCACCACCACTTAAATCACAAGCTTAAATTTCCCAACAGTGGGAACTTTCAGTTTTTGAAGATCAAATTCATTATTACACTGGAAAATACCTAAGTGAGACAACTTCTGCCACGTTTATCTGCTCCATAACCTAAACTGATTAGATACACAGTGTATTGCTGAGTAAACATATACACAGTCTCAGTAAGGAAGCTTCAGGACAGGAGTTCTCCAGCTGGAAACACTAAAACCAAAACATCTAGATGTATTGCTTAAGGTTAAAAAAATGGGTTTCTTTTGAGAACTGCTCAATTTTTTGTTGTTTCAGAACACATGGGAAAGTAGATTCACCCAGACTTTAGCTGCAACATTTGTACAATGCTGACCCTAAAACATCTGCTTTGGAGTAAGATCATGTCCTTTTAACTCATGAAACTACATGTGTTGAAACCCTGAAAGGCCAATAAATGCATTTTCATTTCTGGAAATCCATAACCTGAAGAGCAACTGCAAAGCCCAACTGCTAAGTCTCCTGAAATGCCCAACACAACATCACAACTGAAGCCCCATTGTCAGTATAAATGCAAGAGGGACAGGAAAAAGGAGCACAGCAATTGCAATGTGCATACCTTTGTTTCTTCAACACTCGGGAGTGGCAAGTTCAGAAATTTTTCTGTTAGTCTTTTCCAGCTTGCAGCTTTTCCAAGGTCAGAATGAATTATCAATTTCTCATGTATCCTGATAACAAAAATAGTATTAAAAATGTTTCCAAAAAAAAAGAGAACCAATGCATTATTAACATATAGGCATAAAACTTACCCTTCTATTGTCCTCTCTACTTTATGACTGTTTACATCAAGAAAACGGTGAAATCTGTGTAAGAAATCTGCATTAGAATATGTTTAAAAGGAACCTTAAGTAGTAAGGAAGAAAATAAAGCTGATTTACATACATGAAGACAACATTACTGTTTTAATAATACACATTTAATTCGGCAACAGCATTAAGTGTCAATAAAAATTAATCTCGGTGTCTCTCAGCTCAAGAAGGATTAACTACACTTGACCTGAAAAACGGAGAAACTGAATGCAGGTTACATGTAACCAGCACATTAAGCTGTATGGAAAATTACTACAGTATCAGCAAACTAAACAATTAAAGTATACTGTCTGCTAAGTCAAGTGGAGCAGGGAGATCAAGAACTGTGTTGTCAAACACATTGGTGTCAAAGGCACCAAAAATTATCTGGGACTTGCATCACCGGCACAGGCAGAACAACCAGCCACATGTGAAGGCCTCTAAACCTGAAAGAAGCTCCTTTTTATAGAGTAAAAGAGTGCCTAGGGGAAAAGAGAGATTAACTAAAAATAAGAACAGGTGTGCCAACAAAGGTATATGTATAGGGACAAAACAAAAACTCATGAAAGGTGAGATCGACTTTGAGAATAAATTAGGCTATGAAGAGGTTTTTTGGGTACAGACAGTAAAAAATCCAGGGAGTAAGATGTGACAGCAGTGAACACAAGGTCAGGACACTCTACATGTGTGCCATCAATGTAGTTTTTGCAGCAACAACTGTATAGAACACAGGGGTAAAACTCTTGTGACCACAGATAGAAATGAAAACTACTGGATCGGAATCATGAGCTAAACAGACTAAAACTGGAAAGACAATATAAGGTCACCTCAATGTCAAACTAATGAAGTAGAAAATGAAACTGTAGGGCAGATAGCAAGAATTTTTAGTAAGTATCACTGGAAGATGAAGATAGGCCCATGTTAAAGAAAGAAACACTTCATTAATTACAGACCCATTAGTCTGATTTCAGCTTTGTAAAAGGATTTGGAATAAAAGCATGATAAAATGTAACACTGATCAAGGAGCTGACATTTAGGTTAAGCAAATACAGCTTATCTCATTTATTACAGCACATTAGCTTACACAAGAAATCATTAGTTCAATAAAAATGGTGGTAAATACATGAACTGGAAGATTTAGAACCTCACACTGGAAAGACAATAAAAAAACTAAATGAAGACTCTGCGTTGAAAAGAAAACTTAAGCTGCACGGAAGTTATTAGTGAAAATTCTTTAGTCTATTATATAAAGTTTTAATTAATGACCCTAACACACACACAAAAAAATTACCAATTTTTTTAGGAAAGTTGGGAACATTGTGAATAGAAGAGGACTAGCATGCTGCATGGAAATAAACAGATGATCTGAGAACCACAACACAGAAACATCATCAAATTTAACAATACAGGCCACAAGTTTCACCAGCTTGAAACTAAACAGACTTTCTGCTACAATCTAAGGTCTCAGTGTTTGGAAATACGGTATTAGACAATCTCAGGCTGACATTCCATGCACACATCTTGGACAGTAATTGTGGCACAAAAACCTCTTCCTCTTCTCAACTCTCCCTCTCCAAAGTTTGTTGTTCACTCTGAACTGCCCTCTTTGTTTTCCTGACATTTTAAAAACAAATAAACAAACAACAACAAAACCAGCAATGCCCCAATCTGAAAGGGCACACAGTTTTACGAGCAACTGGGTGACCAAAACACAGGGTGAGATCTGCATATTAGAATAGTTTTATTTGAGCCTGTCAGTAGTTGGGATTCACAGGTGCAAGGCAGTTACGCTATTGCGTCCCCAAAAACGGATTTCATCAGCATGAAAAATATACAGCAGTATTAATTTTACATGGATTAGGTAATTGCTGCCCCAACTTACGCAAGCACAGAAGATTCCAAAGAAGCAGCACTTAGCAACAGTGTGGACAGCTGGAAATACATCATGTAAATTTTCAGAGACTTTACAGAATGTTCAGAGCTGGAAAGAACCCACAAGGATGGTGGAGTCCAACTCAATTTGGAAGAAGACACTGAAACAGTAACTGTGATAACTGAAAACAGTGTGTAAAACTTGAGTGAGGACACTTTAGGGGGCAGTGTAATAGAATTTAAGGGCTACAGATAATATGTGTTACAGGAGAATAATGACCACGTTTCTGACAAGCTCAAATAAACACCAAACACACCCCTTTCTGCAGACTGACAACCTGTCTCATAAGCAACACAGCATTCTGGGCCAGAAGTTTTATCTCCATTTGGCAGCATCTTCTTTACTATCTCCTTACATATAATACAACCATAACTTACCTCCCGCCAACAAATAACATTCAGGATGCCTAAAGGCAGACGTTGAAAGGCACCTTTTTACAGGGCCAGAGAAAACCCCTAAAAGAGCAAGATTTAAACGTGATGGATTGGTGAGGCCACACCTTGAGTATTGTGTTCAGTTCTGGGCCCCTCAGTTCGGGAAAGATATTGAGGTGCTGGAGCGGGTCCAGAGAAGAGCAACAAGGCTGGTGAAGGGACTGGAGCACAAGTCCTATGGGGAGAGGCTGAGGGAGCTGGGGGTGTTTAGCCTGGAGAAGAGGAGGCTCAGAGGTGACCTCAGCACTGTCTAGAACTACCTGAAGGGAAGTTCTAGCCAGGTGGGGGTTGGTCTCTTCTCCCAGGCACTCAGCAATAGGACAAGGGGGCACGGGCTCAAGCTCTGCCAGGGGAAATTGAAGTGGGAGATCAGAAAAAAATTCTTTCCAGAGAGAGTAATCAGGCATTGGAATGGCCTGCGCAGAGGTGGTGGATTCACCATCCCTGGAGGTTTTTAAACTGAGATTGGACGTGGCACTGAGTGCCATGATCTGGTAAAGGGACTGGAGTGGCCCAAGGGCTGGACTTGATGATCTCGGGGTTCTTTTCCAATCGATTGGATGATTCTATGGAGCATCATTCCCTGGCCCCTTGGCACACATTCGCAAGCGCTGCCCGGATACGGCGCCCGGCGGGACCCGGCCCGCCCCCCCCGCCCCGGCATCGGCACCCGCGGCGCTCCCGCTGACCTGAAGTTGGACCAGGCGAAACTGAGCGCGGCCTGGAAGCGCTCCCCGCCCAGCTGCTCCTCGGGCATGCCGGTCACGCAGCGCACCAGGGCGCGCACGGCGCGGTCCTGCTCCTGCTCGAAGCGGCCGCGGGGCGCGAGCGAGGCCGACGGGGCCGCCATGGCCGGGGCGGGGCGGGGCGGGAGGGGCGGGACGGGCCGGTCCCGCCGGAGCTCAGGGGAGGTACGGCAGCCCTCGCCGCCCTCTCGCGAAGCTTCCCCGCGCAGAGCATGCGCAGTGCGGGAGGCGCCGGGAGGGGAACGGGCGGGCGGGGCTAGTGCAGAGCCGTGTGGCGGCTGCGGGGACATCGGGGAATACTGGGGCGTCATGCGGGACACTTATAGAATCATGGAATTGTTTGGGTTGGAAAAGACCTCCGAGATCATCAAGTCCAACCCTTGGTCCACTCCAGTCCGTTTACTAGATCATGGCACTCAATGCCACGGCCAATCTCAGTTTAAAAACCTCCACGGATGGGGAATCCACCACCTCTCTGGGCAGCCCATTCCAATGCCCGATTACTCTCTCTGGAAAGAATTTTTTTCTGATCTCCAACTTCAATTTCCCCTGGCAGAGCGTGAGCCCGTGCCCCCTTGTCCTATTGCTGAGTGCCTGGGAGAAGAGACCAACCCCCACCTGGCGAGAACTTCCCTTCAGGTAGTTCTAGACAGTGATGAGGTCACCTCTGAGCCTCCTCTTCTCCAGGCTAAACAACTCCAGCTCCCTCAGCCTCTCCCCATAGGACTTGTGCTCCAGTCCCTTCCCCAGCCTTGTTGCTCTTCTCCGGACACGCTCCCTCGGGGACCCTGCGGGACACTCAGAGACCCTGCGGGACACTCAGGGACCGGGACAGCCCCACTGCTGCAGCACCCCCGGCACGGGAATGGCACTCCTCTTCCCAAGCGTCCCCATAAAGGCCTGACCACTCGCGATCAGTCACTGGCAACTACTGATGGATCACAGAAGCGCAGAATTGATTAGGCTGGGAGAGTCCTCTGAAGTCATGGAGTCCAGACTATGAACCAACACCACCTTGTCAACCAGACAGAAACAAACACAAAATAATATGGCTTAAAAGTTGAAATACGTTATTTATTATTAGCTTAAATTTACTGAGACTTTGCAAAATGTGTTTGCAAGTAGGGCCAGCCCAAGCGGCGGGCAGTTAAGATAAAAAAAGAACAAGAGCTAATGAGTATGTGCAACCAAGAATTGCTTGAATTGAGAAGCAGCTCGAAGCACATGAGAAGTGCTTTCTAACACGGCGGGGAGCAGAACCTGGACAAAGAGAGGGTGAAAAATAGTAAACAACCTTACAGTAGACAAACAACAAAATGTATAATTCCATTACATAAATCTATAAAGTGCCTGTAACAGATAATATTTAGAGCTAACTGCTTATAAGGACTGAATTTTATATACCTGGTGGACACGTACTTGGAGGCGTGGGCCCCCTGCATGCCCCCGGACGTGGCCAGATCGTAATAAAATTATGCTTTACTGTGAATATTTAGATTTTATTTAAATCAAGACTGTGGCACAAAGTGCCACATTCAGTCTTTCCTTAAGCACCTCCAGGGCGGGTGACTCCACCACTTTCATGGTCAGCCCATTCCAATGTTTAATCACCGTTTTTACGTGAAGAAATTCCTCCAAATGCCCAACCTAAAACCTCCCCTGGTGCAGTTTAAGATTATAATGTTTAAGGGACAATTACCGATGGAAATAGGGCAGTTAAATGCTTCCCTGACACCCGACCCCATCAGATCTCGGAAGCTGAGCAGGGTCAGCCCCGGTTAGTACTTGGATGGGAGACCTCCTGGCAATACCGGGGGCTGTAGGTTCTAGTCCCGAGGACTTCACTGTCACTGTCCAAGCTCACTCGGCCGTGGCAAATGGACCTCAGGACTTAAACGGTGGGGCCAGTTCTGTGCATGCTGTGCCTCACCTAAAACATCCACTGTGCAGGCTGGAAGGGCACACCCACGTGGGGAGAGCCCTGCCCAAATCTGATTTCGTGAAGTTTGGCCATACATACATACATGCCCATGGAAATAAGGGTTTATGTGTTCCTCCCTAGATGAATCCCTGCTTTAACACAGCTGGGTAAGCTGCCGGCAGTGGATGTGCAGTGCACAGGGCCCGAGAGTGCAGCCAGGACACCACTTTGTCCCAATTCCATGTTAAACCTTTGCTGAGCAGCTTAAAGTGCTCTCGTCTCTCCGTGTGGTTTTACAGAGCTGCAAGGACAACAGCTGGGCTGTGAGATTCCTTCTGGAAAGAAACTAACCAAGTCTGTGAGAAGGAGGTGTTACTGCCCAATTCCTGTAGTGATCCCTGCATTGCTGCAGTTGTCCTGTCCTTCAGTGTTGGGCTTTGTCCTGCTTGATCTCATCAGCAATTATTGGGCTGTAATCCACCCTGCCAAGTTTTTTGTTATTCTTCTTCTCGATTAAGAAATATATTGGCACAATGAAAGGAGTGGCAAGTAGGTCAGGAGGAGTGGTAGGAAGAAGGTCTCAGAAATGCCCTTTTAAAGTTGAAATATATTTAATACACCAACATGATTGAAGAATTATGTAAAAATATAGTGCTTGGTATAAAACAACATTGTAATTCTTATAAGTGATGGTGTACCAAGAAGCACTAGTACATTTTTACCCAGGGAGGCTACATTGTCCCTTAGGGTTGAGATGCAGAATTGCAAGAAAGCAGTAACCTCAGTGTACCTGCAGGCAGGATGCTCAGCATGAGCTTAGACAGGCTCTGCTCCAGGGCCTTTCTTATAAATCCTTAAATTAATAAACATTGAAAGAAAAATCTATAGAACTTTACTTGTGTTCCTAAATCTCCTCTTGATGTTGTCTGTGTTTCCTGGCAGCAGTCTTTTGTTCTTTACTCTTCTGTTGATGTAGCCAAACGATAATTTGTTGTCCCTGGTGTTAACTGAAGGTCTGCACAGTCAGTAGACACTCCAATGGTCTCTCCATCTGTAACTAATAAGTGGAATCCTGTGAATGCATGTTAACAAAATTTCTCTATACTAAGACTTCAAGTGTTCTTTATTCAATGTAACTGTGGTTATTGCCTGACTCCTATATATTTATGCATACCTGTGCTACCACTTCAGTTGCTGTTCAGAGGGGAAGTTGCAGGCTTTGCAGCACGACAAGCGCATATGTGTATCACCTGCTTTCTTTGTGGTGAGAGAAGTCTGGCAGCCACCTATTTCAACACCCTTTCAGAAAAAAAAAAAAAAAGCAAGATTTTTGCAGTGAGAAGGATTGTAGATCTTAACAGCTGCCTCGTGACAAACTGAGGATCATGAAACATGGCCTTTAACGACAGCACTGTCTGAAAGGTTTCCTGCTTCCCAACTGCCTTGTACAAGTCCATTTCGCCCTCACTCCACACCCTCAAGCTGTGCTGTCTGTGGTGCAGCACAGTGAAACAAATTACAGAATAGTCCAGGTTATTCTGGACTATTATTATGTTTCTGTTTTGCTGTTTTAATCCTGATCAATTCACTGATCCATTCCTTTGGAAGTGTCAAGAAGTGATGGAAGAACCATACTACAGGCACTGGAAACCCCCAGGCAGTGAAACTACACCTTCTGTGACTGGTGAATCAGAAATCTGTGGTTGGTTTTCAAAACAGGATACAAGGGCTGGGACAAATGTATAACATCTGTGCTGCTTCACTCACAAAAGGCTTTAACACTACAAATCTTTTCTTTTTCCCCTCATCATAAGCCTCATTTCTATTTTTGTTTTACCAGTTTACAGTAGCATGGCTTGGTATTTGATTTCAACTGGGGGAGGGAGAAAGCACAAAGGCCCTCTCTAAAAGTAGACTTAAACTGGGGGTTTTTAAGTAACAGTTAAGGCCAGGAAGATTAATAGTTTAGTTTATATTCCTTGATTTTCATGTGGTAACTATCTCTCCCCACTCAGCTGTCCTTCCAGGTCACACTGCTATGAACTAGAGGTATTTCAGCTAAAATCTTCCTTGCTTATTGTATTAGGTCATATCTGGGAGATGTGTCCCTTTTTGTAATGTCATTTAAACACCTGTGTCTAGTCACATGCTGGAAGAGGAATTGCAATGCAAATCTTTAGCTGAACTGTGTGTCCTTTAGGGAAACTGCTCTGAGCAGGCAATTGCTCCCCTGCTTTTCAATCTCATTGATGAGTCAATTTGTTAAGCAGGGTTCTAAGGCTGGAGAAGGAATGCATTGGGAAAAACACATCAGGCTTCAGGGGACCATTCATCATCATCCTGGCTAGGCTTTGCGAATCAAGATTTTTGGGAAGGGCTCTACCCTTTGAGCCTGCGCAGTGGATTTTTTAGGTGAGACACAGCGTGCGCAGAACTGGCCCCACTGTTTAAGTCCTGAGGTTCATCTGCCATGGCCGAGTGAGCTTGGACAGTGACAGTGAAGTCCTCAGGACTTGAACCTGGTATTGCCAGGAGGTCTCCCATCCAAGTACTAACCGGGGCTGATGCTGCTTTGCTTCTGAGATCTGACAGGATCGGGTGTCAGGGTGGCATGGCCGTCGTGCAGGGGACAATTAGACAAGCCAGATATGGGAGGTTCAAGCTTCAAGCATGAGACCAGTCATGTCTCCCAGCATTTCCATCAGTCATCTCTGTTACCAACGAAGCATTGGGTAAATTCCACAGAACAGGTGGACAGTATATTTAAAACACTATGTTTAAAGAAGTGCTTAAGATTTTAAGGTGGTCTTTTGAAATTTTTCAGTGTATCTATAGAAACAGTTATCATTAGCTGAAGGGCATTACAGAACACTGTTATTTATCATTAAAATGTTGTGGCTTTAATTAATTCCCTTTGACACCAACTTTAGGGTATATGAGATTGATATGCTGAATTGTCAGGAAAGAGTAAGACCTACTTTTATATGGTCATGCAAGAATCAATTCAGGTGACTGAATACCAGTGGAGGGTATAAGCTCATCATTTACACCCATACTTACATAAAATCGCCTCTGAAAAACAACAGGAAGATGATGTACCTGATCTTTATCCTTAGCAGGAAGGAGGTCATCTGATAACTTTCTACTACAGTGGTTTTTGAAGTGTACTATAGCTTCTTCTCTCAATTCTTCATCTGGTGGAGTTTCACAACTGAAGGTAATGTAGGACAGATTTAAAAAACTCCTGAGACTGCTATTAAGTATGCGTTTTGTAATGGTTCATACTTCCTGTTAGTTGGACGTGTGTTTAAATAGACATTTCAGGGCTTTAGTTGAGAGTATCAAATGTAGATCCAACACATTTTTCTACAAGACCAGTAAAGATTTGTGTCCTAGTTCAGCAGGTGGGACCAGTTTATCACTGTGTAGGTGTGACCAAAGCTGTATATTCTAAACCCTCTATACCATTTCCCCAGAACTCTTAACAATGGACCATTTGTAGCAGCTGCCCAGGGCACACCGACCCCTCAGGCTGTGAGCTGGGTGTGAAAGAAGCTTGTGAGATAGGATCTGTGATAACTCCCTTCCAGGAAGTTGTTAGCACCTCCACACCCAGCCTGAGGTGTCATGTCTGCTAATGGGCCATCAATGATTCCAAAATACCCCATGACTCAGAGTGAGATCACCCATTGTGTAATTCCTCACCCTGAGGGAGGTACTTGGCAGTCCCACCTGGACCTGAGGGGATATAATCTTGGGGGGGTTGGGATTTGGGGAACCACCTGGCGAATCCAGAGGAGGACCAGAACCTCGACAGGAGGAGACCACCACTCTCAACCAGACTGCGATGACCATCTGTACTAACAGGTTTTTCACCTCCTTTACTTCAGACTCGGGGAAACCCCGTGGGTCTCAGCACAGGAGCTAACAAACACAATTCTGTTTGTGCCCCAGGGTCCTAGGTTATACTTCTGGGTTTTGTGGTTACAACCGTTTTCTCATTGTGCTATTGCATTTATTGTAATATATTTATTAAATTGTAACTCTGATTTATAATCTCTCTTGTGGTGGGTTCATTATTCCTGCTGGTTTACCTTTAAACCAGCACAATTTGGTATGAGGTTCGGCTTGGGTTTATGTGATCCGTCCCATGAGGACAGTAGTGGTAGAGATGTAATACCTTGTGCTGTTTGGTTTCATGGTAGACTCAGTCACAGGACATAGAAATCATGTTGTATCTCAACTATCACCATCTCACCATGAACAGCAAATTGTTAGCATATGGAAATATCTGCCAGAGTTCAAGAAGCATTTGGACAATGATCTCAGGTACATGGTGTGATTCCTGGGACTGTCATATGCCAGGCCAGGAGTTGGATTTTGATGATCCTTATGGGTCCCTTCTAATTCAGGATATTCTATGATTCTATGATCTCAAATATTACTGAATAGTTACACTTCAACAGCCAGGCTGTAGCTTAGCGAAACTGGATCTTTGCCTCTTTGCTGAAATGATGCTTTACTCTGATTTTTTAATTGGATATAGTACAATTTCCTTCAATAATATAAATGCAAAAGATGAGTGGAATTGCCCTGGCCCCAGGTTTTCTTACCTGCTTGTGAGTTAGGCTGAGGAACCATTATTTTAATCCTCTGTGGGAAGTAAGCTTGATCTCCACAAATGCTAGCAAGTGTTAAAATTTGTGGAAGTTGTCATAGCCATTTATATTCTGATTCTGCTTTCTTCATTTTTCTCACTCATTAAAGTTCTTTAGACAGTTTTACCATATGCTGCTTAATTTTTTTTTAAGTAAGTGCTTTCTTCTTTTATTGTGCCCTTTCCAACTAAAAATACTTTGATCTTCTAGAACTGTCTTGATTTTTCTTTTCATTGTAAGTGCACTGATTAAAGTTTCCACTCATGACAGCTCGTTCTGGAAGTGTGTTGTTACACTGTTCTTATGTGCAGAAATGTTACAACTTGTGTAGTGCTATGGTTGCTTGGTTTTGTCGGCTGCACTGATATGCAGTCACTTTTTTAACAGAGAAGCAAGAATTTGCTCTAACAGCTTCTTCCCTCTTACAGAAAAAACCCTTCATCTCTGGGTCTTTGAGACCATCCAAATATCCTCAGATTTAAATGTAGATTTGTCTTGTTTACAAAGGAATCTGGCCATATAAACTTTCTTTGTAAAACTCTTCGATCCATGAAATAGCCAAGTATCTGATCTTCAAAATCTCTTGATCAAAACTTTCTTAAGGTGTGCTGGCATTGTGAATGAGGTGAGAGCAGTGGATAATGTCTATCTGAACTTCCGTAAGACTTTTAAGGCTGTCCCCCATAAGACCATCATAAAAAAGCTTTTTAAGTATAGGCTGGATAAGCAGATAGTGAAGTGGGTTGAAAACTGGCTAAATGGCTGGGCCCAGAGGTGATAATCAGTGTCACAAAGCCTAGCTGGAGGCCAGTGACCTGTGGTGTACCCCAGGGGTCAGTACTGGATCCAGTCCTCCTCAAGATCTCTGTTAACCATCTAGATGATGGGAAAGTGTAACCTCCGCAAGCTGCTATCATCACAAAATGTGGAGGAGTGACCGATACACCAGAGTGGCATGATGCCATCCAGAGGGACCTCGACAAGCTGGAAAAATGGGGTGAGAGGAACCTTGTGAAATTCAGCAAGTGTGAAGGGGAGGAACAACTCCAGGCACCAGTACAGGCTGCCCAGCCAGAAAACAGCTTTGCAGAGTAAGCTCTGGGGGTTCCTGCTGAACACCAAATTGAACATGAGCCACCAGTATGCCCTTACCATGAAAAGGTTAATGGGTGTCCTGGGCTGCATTAGGAAGAGTCTTACAAGCAGGTTTGGGGAGGTGATCCTTCCCCTCTACTCAGCACCTGGAGTGCTGGGTCCAGTGCTGGGCTTCCCAGTATGAGTGAAGTATGGACATACTGGAGAAAGTCCAGCAAAGGGCCACAAAGATGATCAAGAGATA
Organism: Sakesphorus luctuosus; assembly: GCA_013396695.1. Lineage (NCBI taxonomy): Eukaryota > Metazoa > Chordata > Aves > Passeriformes > Thamnophilidae > Sakesphorus > Sakesphorus luctuosus. The sequence goes on along the minus strand of VWZD01012784.1, from coordinate 885,508 downwards.
GGAGCATTTCTCCTCTGAACATAGGCTGAGGTATCTGGGACTGTTTAGCCTGGAGAAGAGAAGTTTGAGGGGGATTTTAGCAATGTGTGTAAGTACCTGATGGTGGGAATTAAGAAGACAGAGACAGGCTCTGCTTAGGAGTGCCCAGGACCAGAAGCAACAGGGTCAAACTGAAACACATGAGACTCCTTTGAATGTCAGGAACACTGTTTTTTTTACTGTGGAGGGAAGCAAGCCATTCTTACAGGCTGCCCAGGGAAGTGGTGGAATCTCCATCCTTTGAGATCTTCAGAAGTCATTCAGACATGATCCTGGCAAACTGCCTCCAGGTGGCCCTGCTTGAACAGCAGGGTTAGACCAGCTGACCTGCAGAAGTACCTTCCAACCTCAGCCATCCTGTGCTTTTGTACCCATTGTTACCCCTATCTATGACTGGCCATGGACCCCTTCCTATCTTCTAGCACTATTCCACATTCACTAGGCTTTTTCCATACCATTGTAAGTTATAGTTTCACTGCTAGAACTGCAGCACAGCTTGCCAGGTCATGCATGACAGCACAAAAAATGTTCAGCCATTCACCTGGGAAGAAAAGAGCTCCAAAGAGATCCTCAACTCCTGTAAATTCCATAGATCCGTGATGCTGACAGATCACGTTAGTTGACACACAGATGTCAAGACCTTAGTCACTGTTTTGGTAGATTGACCTGTCAGAAATTAAAAGCATGTGTTTGCTCATGGACCTGTCTGCACAGAGGAATCTAATATGAATTGATGAAAGAGCTGGGAGTTGATATTCTCATACTAGTGAGCACTCCCTGTCCTATTTGAAACAAGTAAGCAGCAGTGGTTCTGGTACCACAAAACACCTCAGTCACCTGGCTCTGGTTCTCTACTGCCTTCTGCCATCTGCAGTCATCTGCAACCATGCAAAGGGCAATGAAATAGTACCCAGTCCTGTTTACTTGAATGGCCCTCAGTTTCCAAGTGGTGCTTTTCAAAAAACACCTCTTTCTATCTCTCCAGAAAAGCTGACATAGTTCTCAATTCTTTCCAGGCATTATGCTTAGGGGAAGATGTTACCAGCTCCTGGATGTACAAGTAATCAGCAAATCTGAAATTATTTCAGTTGTCATGCTGGAATGAGCAATGCCTTGTCTATTAGGCTGGAGAGGTTTCGCTTTCCAAGCCGTGACATTAGTATTGTTAAGGGCATTTCTTTCTGTTCAGCTGAGTAATGGAATTGCAGTGTGTAGTTGGGGTGATGGTAGGGACTCAATCTGGTGTCCAGGCAGAGAAGAAACAATGTAAGGATGACATTCAAGAAAAAAAATAGATTAATTTGGCTTGTCCTTGAGTTGCAGATTTCTAATGAACAGAGAGAAAAATGATGTAATTGATATATAATAGGCTAAATCATGGGAAACCTGGTAATTTAATGTGATTACAAACTAGATTAAAACAAGTTGAAATAATTGGAAGCAATCTTCGTTTTTCATTTGAGATAATTGCAAGAAAACTGCAGATTCCTTTACCTGTGCTGGCAGCAAAGATTAAGACAGCTTTCTACCCAAAACACTGATAAAATCTTTGCCTAAAAGAAGGGAAAATGACAGCTGCTCAGAAGCTTCTCAGGAATTACCATGGGCATTCTAAGAACTGTTTTGATCCAGTGACATTTGGAAGGATGAGAGATAGTCCAGGTGGTGAAAAAGGTAGTCAGAGCTCAGAGAAGTCTAAGCAAACTTAGCCATCCATCCCTGAGAAGAGATACTTGTGGTGTGCTTGGTGGGAAGCAGCCCGGTGATGAAAACTGTGTCAATTTGTTTGATTCTCTGTGTGTTCAAGAAAGCAGAACTCTGTACTTTCTTTTTAGTACAAAGAACTGTGCTGGAGACTAAGATCCTTCACGAGTTTTCCTCTTAAAATCAAATAATCTACATCAAATCCCACACTTACATATCACACAAACCTTTTGCATGAGTGGGGATGAAATTCATGCCTGCATGCACTTTAGTCTCACAGCTTCTGTGCATCACTATAGAAAAAGTGGTGTTTCCATTGGATCATAACCACAGTTTTACAGAAAAATTAGCGTTTGCTTTATTTTGCTGAATGTAGCAAATACATCCCCCTGGAGATACTAAGCCAGCATAGATACTATAAATTGTGAAGGTTTTATTAACCCTTTTATCTAGGTGATCAGGGAACTAGGAATCTTCATCATGGTTTAACCCTACCCAACAACTAAGCCCCACTTAGCTGCTTGCTCACTTTCTCCTGGTGGAATGGGGAGAGAATTGGAAGAATAAAATTCAGAAAACTCATAGGTTGAGATGGAGACAGTTGAGTAGGTAAAGCAAAAGCCATGTACACAAGCAAAACAAAACAAGGAATTCATTCACTGCTTCCCATCATCAGACAGATATCTGTTCAGCCATCTCCAGCCAGGAAAGCTGGGCTCCATCATATGTAGCTGTGACTTGGGATGACAAACACTGTCACTCCAAACAAACCCCTTTTCTTCTTCTTCCCCAGCTTTATATGCTGAGCATGTCTCCATATGGTATGGGATATCCCTGTGGTCAGTTGGGGTCAGCTGTCCTGTCTGTGTCCACCCCTCCCAACTCTGGGGCAGGGTGGGATGTGAGGCAGAAAAGGCCTTGGCTCTGTATAAGCACTGCTCAGTGATAAGGAAAACATCCCTGAGTAATTAGCACCATTTTCAGCACAAATCCAAAACACACCCCCAAACTAGCTGCTCTGAAGCAAATTAACTCTGTCTCAGCTAAACCCAGCAAAATCCAGCTGATCTATGACTGAAATATCACAAATACATAAATTTGGGGAGGGGGAGGGAGGAATGTTTATCTAGTTACTTTTGCAGTTTTCCAGGAGAGTTATGAGACTAACCAGAATTTGCTAACTAACTATGACTTCTCCCAGTGTTCCCAAAAAAGACACAATCAAGGAGGAAGGATTTGGGAATGGATAATAATATTTTTTAGCAGGTCATTGTCAAGTGATAAACCACAGGTAGTTCTGTGGCTTGGGAAGATGTAATGTTTTCATCTGTATTGAGCCACCTCTACCCTTGGAGTCTTTACCATTGCACAAAACAAGTCTCACTGCTGAAAGAAATACTGGGAGCCAAGATGGCCTCAACATGAGATCAGCTTAATCTGAAGAATGCAATGTCCTTTTCAAAACACAGAAGAAAGCAGGGTCCTGAAAAGTCCTTTAGATCAGACCAGTAATGAAAATTGAATTGAACAATGTGAAATTAAGGAGAGAAACTGGCTAAATATCTGGTAAAAAGAGAACTTTTAATATCCTTAAAGTTACTATTAGCAGGTGGCCCAAAATGAACAAATTATACATCAAAAATCACTGTTGTTAACTTGCAGAATTTTTGTGACAGAAATCTGGCAGTGCAGCCTCAGTGCTGTTGGAAGCAGAGCAAGCATTGACTCAGGGACAACCACTCAGTGAAAGAACTACTAGAGTTTATTTCTAGACGAGAAAAGTAAAAAGCAAACATATAGTATTGAAAACCCATGTTAGAAACAGTAAAGGTGAAGGTTCTTGTTATAGCTTGCTACAGCATGTGTTCCTTGAGGTCTTTGAGGATGACATATAGTTCCTAGGCAGCAATTTTAATGCATAATTATAATGATAGTAAAATCTTTGGCATGTTGGACTGGTTCTCAGTCTAATCAAAATGGTGAATGATTAAGTCAGATTTTGCTGTGTGAATACACTTTTGGTTCACGGAGCTCTACTTACAGATATATAAAATGCCTTGAAACTCTCCAGAGTGTTCTTCAAAAATACATTTCTAGAAAATCTAACAATTACTGGCAAATGCACATGCCCTAATGGCTGCCGAACAGTCCTAACAGTGGCATGTCATTGGAGGCTCACTGAACAACAGGGACAACAGGCACGTCTTTAGTAGCTCACCAGTAAAAGACAGAAACACTCGGTGTTTCAGCATCTGAAGAGCTGCTTTAGTTTCAAAACAGCAGCTGTGAAAAGGAAAATATGTAAAAACTGATAAAGCCGGGAAAATAACAGCAATAGCAAAACAGCTTAACAGGAAGCAGCAGAAGAAAGAAGACTGAAGCAAGTTTCATGAGTGCAAAACAAGCGAAGATACAAGCAGTTCCCAAAAATATCCTGAGCTCTGTATAGAGCAGCTAAGCAGGCCACCAGGAATGGATGGAAGGTACATAGTCTGCTTGCCACCTTCTATTGGTCTGACACAGAAGAGTGCTGCAGGTGCAGGGACAGACATACAGGTTGGTTTCATGCATGTCTTACTAGCTTGGGTACCAGACAGTATGACTACATTGCTTTGGGAATCAAAGTCCAGAGGCAATGTAGACACTTTCCCATGACTCTGAACCCAGGTGAATAACCTGAACCTGTTAGGTTCAGATAGATTTCTACACCTGGCTCATGCAGATGTGTCTAGACCACACTCCATCTGCACTAGGGAGCACAGCACTATAAGGAGCCCAGAAATACAGTACTGAGGTGCTTCTTCCTAGAGGTGACGTTTGATTCCATAATGCCCTTCCACTTATAGACTGTTTCCATGTGGACTAAGGCAATGAGCTCTGCGTGGCAGTTGAAGTAGGACTTCCTAGCTTGGACTCAAGCCATATTCACAGAGCTTGGCACCTGCCACTGCTAACTTCTCCAGAATTAGAAGTATGACACACCTCACCCTAACTGCAGTATTATTTCTGCACTGCTAGCCATGAAGAGGTTGACTACAATGAAGAGCTGGATTTCTTTGGATTATCTTCATTATATGCCCTGATCTGTTAAAAATATTACTCAGAGCAAAAGACATTTCTTCTTCAAGTAAAAAAATAAAAATATATTGCCATATGCATTCCAAAACACCTGAAAGAATAGAGAAATATTACAGGAAGAACAAGAAATAAATAGTTTCACTTATCTATATAGGCAATGAGCAATGAATATCTAAGCAACAAACTACCTTCATAAATTAAGAACAGCTCTGTCAGAAATATATGCTTTCAGTGCAGACTTCATACTTTTTCGTGAGGGGACGTGGAAAACCACTAGCGTGTCTATTAAAAAAGATTGACATTTTCCAAAGAAAATGCTCCTAGAAAATCCTTAGAGAAGGTGCTTCTTACAGCATCAAGAATTTTAACTAGGACAAGCCCACATCAGCATCAAGCACAGCAAGACAATTGAAAGACAGATTTAGGACACCATCAACATGACTTCCATAACAAGTGATAATATGGATGCCATCTGGAAATCACAGAAAGCAAGTTGGATATGGATGAGCTTCTGTCAAAGTTAATGTCTATTTTTTTCTGCTACTTTTTGTGCAAAATTTTCCTAGCTGTGATTATTTTTATATAATAAAAATTCTCTTGCTCACATACTGTCTTAGCATGCTTATGGGTGGAGAACTTCTGAGAGTTAAGGACTTTGGGGGAGCAAAAGTTTGGTTCTGCAAGGTTTCAGAGAAAGGTTTTAAGCTGGCTGGTGTTGCCATCATTTGCTGTGATGTATCCTAAGAATTTTGTAACACCTTTTTCATTACCATGAACAGCAGAAAACTGTAAAAGGGTTGTAGGTTCCAGAGCATATTGCAGGTTTTTCTTAGGTATACATTAGTAACTTTTACTCCTCTAGGTCCCACAAGGCATACAAGTATTTAGCTTGTCTGAAGACGAGTCATTCCTGCCTGCCTGGTTGCATATGCATGAATTTCCTTCTGAGGCTGGCACACCTAGATAATTTCATTGGATTTAGTTCTGTATTATAACAATGGGATGAGACTCTAATCCTTTTAAGGAAGAACACCTCATTTTATCACTTCCAAATTCACAAGCCACTTCAAACTTGTCATCTTTCTGTCAGCAAACACAGGAACCTACAAGCTGCAGTTGGAGCAATCCCCAACTTATCGTGATTACTGGTTGCCTAAAGCTAGTTAGAAGCTATATTTCTTGTTCACGTGTAAATGGTTGTAAAATAAGTAGCTGTTGAGACCTGCAATACAGAAACTTCATGTGCCTGGATTCTCATAATTTAGGTTCTAATTAACCTCTTTGTCAAAAGGGAGACATTTGCACAAGGTAATTGACCTCTCTATTGATAAGCTGACACTAACAGTGGGCAGGCCAGGTGGCCAACCTGGACTCTCCAAAGTGTGGTGGCACATCACAAGCTAATGCTATCTGAGATGGTGATTCACAAACTGGGGAGTCATAAATTAGTACTGTGTTTAGAACTGAAGTGTCATGACTGTGGGATACAGGATGTCTCCAGAATTGTATTTATATTCAGCTGAATCGTCAGTGTGCCAAAGATACTCATCAGAAAAGCTTTGCTGTAAACAGCAGCTTGTAGCCTGGGGGATAGTGCCAGGGCATACCGCTTGTCAAGGGAATCAGCTCCTGACTCCTACCAGCTGCAGACATGTCCTGGCAGCTCTTGGCTGAACAAAACAAGGAGAGGACTTTGGGAATCACCCCAAATACAGATAGCCGATAAAGTTTGTGGTTACTCTGTTTCTTTTTGTTTGTTTTCTGTATCTACTTGCTAGTTTCTTAGTTTACATTACTTTTCATCTGGTAATCTGGCAACTGTCACCTAGCATGGTAAATACTTTCAGCAGGAGCTGGAAATAGCTCAGGTGGCCTAACTTCAGAGGAGACCAATTTAACAAATATCCACTATTCACACCTAGGTATTAAGCCCCACAGGCTTAAATTAGACTCTATCCTGCTACCTTCTGGAAGGAAATTGTGCAAGGAGAAGCTGTGAAAGAAGTGTTGCCTTCTAACCTAGTCAGACTAGGAGAGAAGCCAGTGTAATAGTGGCTAAATAAAACATGAAATGTCAACAACAAAACAAAAAAAAAGAGGAAAAGTGGTGGTAACAAAGAGCAACAAAATCAAGAAAACCAGGCAGCAACACAGTTAAGTTGTTGACCAAGAAGAAAATGGCAATAAATTGGGGCAGCTTTTGAGAATCATAGAACTATGGTAAGGAAGCTCACAACTGAGATGATTTGATGCCTGAAGTTCTTATGCAAAAGCTCAAGCTGGTCATTTAAACAAATGCAGAAATTGAATCCTTGTGTACAAAGCACAGTGAAATTAGTATTACAGCAACAGATAACGGGGTGGGGGCAGGTGGGAAGAGGGTGGAGGTTGAGGAGTGCTTTGCTTTACTGAAGGTGGGTCTCCAGGACAAACCAGCAGTGGCCCAGCCCATGCTGCACAGGCCAAGACACGTGTCTCTCTTATTGAATCTGCTCTCGTGTAGGCGGGAGTCAGAGAGAGCCCGCCTGGGGGCAGGAAGAGGAACTTGCATCCTCCAGAGAAAGGGTATGAACCCAGTGGGACACTTATAATTAAAAATACTGGAAACTTCCTCACATGAACAGGAAGTATGCTCTCTCATTATCAAAGAGAGAGCAGATTCTTAGAGAAGGCTGCCAGAAAGCAATTACTTAGGTTAAGTGCACAAGCTACATCTGGGATGGGGATATTGCTCAGTGTATTTAGTAAATTAAGTTTTTTCAAGGAAATATAAAGAGAAACAGATTACTCTTATTTAAAGGGTGATTAAAAAAGGAAGAAACACTGGACTCTGTTCTTAATCAGTCAGAAAAAAAGTTACTTGGCTGGAAGAGGCAAGTAAATTAGTGAAATTATGCCTGAGTGTAAGTGGGAATAGACATACTTGAAGTGTGACAGTATCCTGCCTCCACTTTGCCCACCAAGAGATTTCTTGGCCTCTACTGTATTTGTCCTCTCCGGCATATATGGCACAATACACAGAAGCCCTTTTGATTTCTTTAAGGTGATGCCTAAGAATTAATGTAATTTAATAGGTTTTAGAATGAGCTCTGCTAGATTGCTCCGTTTCAAAGAGCACATATTAACTGTCTTTCTCACAAGTTTTGGGTGTTATTCTCAGGCTAAGCCAAGGCCACGAAGCTTTTGAGAAGCCACCTGCAAGATAGCAGGAGACAAACAACAGAAGAAGGCCCAAGTGCCCCCCCATGAAGAAGGGGGCAGATTGACAAGGCCCTTTGGGTGGGCTCTCAAAGGAAATAAGAGTTGTGATTGGATGTTAATAAGGGGTATAAAAGTTGTTAACTTCCTGATCTAGGGGTCAGACCCCTTGGGTTTGGACCTTAGAAGCTTCTAATAATAAAACCCTGTATATTTTACTGCATTAACTTGTCTGCAGAGTGTCTCTGTTCACAGAGGTACGAGATCTGAAGGCATCAAAGGACTCCTGGTAAGCAAACACTGGATTTGAAGATACATGGGAAAAGTCTGCCGTCATCATTAGTTGGAATTTCAAAACACTTGTAAAATGTAAACTAGTTCAGACAGGGCAATGCAGATTGAACCCAGTCCTTATGGGTGAAATTTTCAAGTTCAGGAGTAAGCTGGGAGGTGACAAAGAGTGTGTAGAGCTGTGTCAGGAGAATTTAAAAGTTGAGTACAAAGATGAGAGATGAGGATAAATCTGCTCAGATCTGACATTCCCAGTGCAGACATCTGCTTTGTCATTGGGCTCACTTTGTAGTCACCTGAGAGCAACAGATGTTTCTGGGCATGACTCATCCCATTTGAAATCAGGTACTAGTGCTAGATTAAACTAATTGCACCTTGAGATTGCCACTTTCTCTCCAGTGACAGAGAAGGATAGGGTGATCAACTCAGCTGTAAATGCTTCCAACATAGATGTACAAAAGCAAGCTAGAAGATGAAGTAGGTTTTGGACAAGAAGATTTCCAGAGGTGTCTTCCAGCCTTAACCATTGTGTGATTCTGTGAAGCCCAGGCCAAGTGCCAACATGTAAAACTGGAGCAGTCAAAGGCAGCTGCCCCTGAGGACACATATGGAAATTAGCTGTGAGTCTAGTCCTTTGTAGAATTTGAAATGAAAACAGGATGGCCATGAGGGGTCAGTGATATTGTCACTTAATTTACTCATCTGCGTGAAAAAATGCAAACTTTGACATGATAGTACATGCAGAGGCTTGTTAAGTGATTGTCAGGAAAGCAAAGGAAAACTTATTGAAGGGTCAATCCTGTTACAGACAAATCTAGTTTTGTTAAGATACTGATCTGTGTGCCTCTGGCTGTTTTCAAGGAGAGAGCAACTTCTGAAACTGACTCCTGGGAACAGAATAAACAAATTTTTGATTCTGAGAGTTAGCCAGTTACTGAATAATTCTTTTTTTATCCTTTTGTGACCAGAGGAACAGATGCTGAACTGATAGTCAAGCCACTGAGGAATATAAAGTGCCTTGTGCTGGGGAAAATAAACTTACATCTGCGATTGGAAAAGGGAAAGATGGAGGCCTGGAACAAAAATGGCATGTTTCTGAGGAGATTGTGATAGCCAAAGAATCAACTAACTTGGAAAAGATCACCTTATTTGCCTGAAAGCCTCATTCTGCCACTAGTTTCCGGGAATAGATCAACTTGGAGGAGTAAGTGTAGTCATCTCCAAGCCATTTATGAGTCTGAGATTAAAGTGGGCTGGTAGGGTGTGAAGAAATACGGAGGTGTGAGGAAAAGAAAGTGCTCCTCTGTGACTGCTGTCAGATACAGCATCTAACTGTCCATAGGTTGACTGCATTATAAAGGAAATGTAATATCCTTTGTAATCATCACAGGATTGTTTAAGTATTCCTTAGGTTTGTGTTTTAATGCAGTTGGCTAGGCCCTCCAAGAGCACCTTTAACTATGATGGCCATAATTTCTACTACAAAAAATGTCCTCCACACTTTTAATGGCCTTGGGGAAAAAATCAGAAATGTTCTTTATCATATGCCCAAAACACTGCTAAGTACCAGCAGGTATGTTGAGCAGGTGGACATCCATTGCAGCTGTCTTGGACTAAATCGCAGCTCAAAAGAAGGAGTGAGTTTATATTGCTTTATATGCCCTTAGGGCTTTATGAGTAATTCCAAGGTGAATATTTGGGATTGCAGTGATAATGAATAAAGCATTTGTTTACCCAATTCTCCCACCCCATCAAACCCACCTACCATGCTCAAGATCTATAGCCCTCTCTGGGCTGCAAGGTGAGGTATGCATTCACCTCCACAACACAGTTTTCCTTCTGGTGGTTAGCATTGTTTTCCAATTCATATACCAAAAATGTACATTTAGTAGGCATATAAAATATGTTACCCAAGCCAGGACCATGACTAAGAGAAGATTGAGGACGGAAGGAAGGATACCCAAAACATCGGCATTTTTATTGACTGTTGAAATTACTCCTTGTCTGACTTCAAAACAGGTAGAGAGAGAAAGATGGATGGATTTGGTTGGCATCGTCAATTTTATATTTAACCTTATAATTGCTTTCCTATTATAGTCAGTTCACAAGGGATCTAATTCTCTACTTTCCTATAGCTTGAAATCAGGGCATCATGGAGGGTAATACCTGTATCTTTTACTGTGCTAAATGAAGCAAATTGGCTTAAGTGACAAGAAAGTAGGTGTTATAACAGATGCAGTTAATATTTTAGTATAGTCCTGCTTAATTTTTTAGTTCCTCACAGAAGTATTCCTTCATGTTTCTGGCCAAAGGAACATGCCATGTTCACGACAGCCAACAATTACTGTCCTGAAGGAGCAAACTGACTTTGCTGCTGGTCAGCATTTCCAAGTCCCATGTGTGAGGTGAGTTAAGGAACAGAAGCAGATGCCATAGCAGGACCAGTGTGAGCCAGGAATAAGCATCATAAACATACACTTCTGTGTACAACATCAGCAAGGGTGTGGTCTGGCCACCAATCACTTTGGAATACACTGTTCCAGACCTTGCAATGCCTCCAGACTATCTGATCCTATCCTGAACAAGCACAGTGTCTCCAGGCCTATCCAATGAATTTTCTAGTGTTTGGTGCACTCAACTCTAAAATCATGCATAAGAGGGGAAAAACTCAGGAAATTCTTTGCTGGTAAAAGCATTGCAGGAGGAGCCCACAGCCCAGAAACTATAAAAGCCAAAATTTTGAAATTAATAGATGCTTCTTTTCATCATACTTTTATAGTCTCCATTATTTAGCTGGTTTTCCATCTCATCCCAAAGCATAGCTACATGTTTTGTTGTTTCTTTCCCTCTGGGATTTGCTGTAATGCTGTCAGCAATTACAAGCATTATGGGTGCTAGACCACATGTATGCATTCTCAGCATCCCAGCTCTCTGCATCTTTTGAAGGTGGGGCCTTCCCCTTCTCCCCAGGAATTGCTGTGGACTCTCTTCTGGGCTGGCGCAGCCACTAGCTTCCTCTTGGCTGAGCTCAGATTTAACTACTCCATCCCCTCACTTCCATACATTACTCCCTCTTTATTTTTTTCCCTGCTTTTTGTGCTGGCTTCAGTTGCTTTAAGCAAACGAAAAATTGAAAAACAGGGAGGGTAGGTACTCCAAATGGAGTACCCCCAGACTTGCCCCTCAAGTGAATCCTGCAAAGGTTAGCCTGCATAACTGCTGTAAATGCAGCTGCCACAGAAGCCTGGAAAGGCCAGCCCTGTGACCCGTTTTAAACACACCATCCCTGATTCATGGCAGAAATCTCATTATGGACATTCTTCTTTTTTTTCCTTTTTTTTTTTTTAAGAACTGCTGAGCAGTGGGTAGCAGCATATCTTCAAATTAAATCCAGTTCAATAAATAGCACAAAATTAAATCATTCAAGGTCTGGTCTGCCTTGAGCTATACTTAAGCCCTGTGCATGATTAACAGATTAGAATGAAAAAAAAGCAGCTTAATCTGTCCGCAGCAGAGATACTTTTATTCCCCTGTGCTGCAAATTGCTTTATCTCTAGATACTACACCAGTCAAGCTCTGCCTGTAGGCCTGAGCAGATGGTGGGCCTAGAGGAGCACTGAATTTCCAATTTACCCTGAAACCTGGATATTTGTATTGTGTCCTTTTAATGATAATACTGTTTACAATTCTTGCGAAGAGCTATGTATTTGTATCTACTTTATTCATTACAGCACTATTCCCAGTCAATCAGTACAAAAAATGCTGTTGCCAGGCCATGCAGTAATTCTATATAAATGAAAACACAATAGCCCAAATCCTATTCTAATGCTTTATCTGTAAGAATACACTATCTGCTATCTGGCTGTCACTTACCATTGTTTGAATTAGCACTTTATATTAGGACATTTAAATCCTAAATGTTCCTTCACAATGAACCTCAATTAATTAACAAAGACTTTATTCTCTTAAATGGACCTTGCTTTAATTTTTTTATGAGACTGCATAGCTGTGTGACTACACCACTGCACTTAAAATAAAAGCAAGTAAAGTAGATTAATATAAAGCTCAATCCAACAGAATACAATCTAAATTCTTCTGTCATGGCAGGACCATGTTTCACCTTCAGCAGATACAAAGTGAGAGTGCTCAGTCTGTTTCAGGGTGAAGCTACTATATACTTGCAATATTGCATATGGTGTGCATAGCACTGATAACAAAGAGTATCAGGAACACACTGAGACTATGTTCAGGTCTCAGGAATATTGGGGATATTCCAGGCTCAGGTGCTTGGAATATCACTGCAAAGTCTTTGGCACTTAAATAACCAGAAAATCACTATCATCATTTGTATTTCATAGCTCAAACTCACTTAAATACGGGGGCATATCAGAATAGCAATGAGACACACTGGCATATTCCTGTATTTTTAAATATGAAAACACCTCACCCTGCTGTAGCAGGTGATGTTTTGCAGTCTGCTCTGATACCCTCCTTCATTTATGCCAGCTACTTCCAGCAGATGTTTTCTGCCAAAATGCCTGAGCAAATGAGAAAGATGCTGGCACAGGGGATTTTTCAAATTGAGGAGTGAAATTTTAATTTAGTAATTCTCTTAAATGACCAGTGTAACACCCCCAAACCCCTGTGTGGGCTTACAAGCTACATGGCCAAGTCAGGCTTGCCTCAGGTACAAAATCCCAATGACAGTCAGCCTACACCAGCTGTAAAAGCAGTGTGGACTAGTGAGTACCACGGCAGAGTGATGGCAAGTCACCTGTAGCTGCCGAGGCACAGATTCATGTGAGAAGAGAAAAGCTGTCCTAGGAATTGGTTTATATGTCAAATGGTTTCCTCTATCAAGATTTCAGAAATGAGTCAGGTGATCCATGACCCAGTTTTAAACAGGAAGGTTACCCCAACCTGCTATGTTACTGTGAGCAAGGGTTTATCAACTGGCTTTAGGTACTACTAAAGAAAATCACAGTTGATTAAATAAATTATTTGTTCCTTGTTCTAGGTTTTCAATGAACTGATGTTTGAGCAACTAGCTTTGTTGTGTGTTAGAGGTTTTTCCTAACCGTAATTTCTGTAGTGACTTTACTAAAACAAAGGCTATGTGGTTTTAAGACCATTCGGTGTGACAAGGCTGTGTTGATAATTTAAAAACCTGTTTGTATGTGTAATGCTGCATTTTTAAGAAATATTTCAGAACAGCAATCTATAATGTTGAAAATTGTAAGCACTTTCGCAGTTGCTTGCATAAAAATAACTGCATTTTCCGTGCCCTTGAAACAGAGGCAAAACAAAATAGCATAAAAGTTTAACTATGTGACTGTGACCCTTTAAATTTAGTATAAGTGTAATGTAACCGTTTGTAAGCAGGGACTCGCTCAATTATGGGCAGTCAAGATAAAGGGGAATTAGCGTTTCCCTGAATATGGGCAGTTAACATAAAAGGGAAATTAGAACTTGCTTGAATAAAGACCAACAAGGAAAGTGCTCTTAGCACCTCACAAGCTCTCTTTAGCACATCAATAACATTGCAGAAGGGCGGGAACCGAGAGGAGGGGCATAGTTGCTTGAAATTACAATACATTATGTAACTACCTTATAGTAGGAAATACAGGAAATAGGTAACTGAATGTAGAATTGGATAAAGTGAACTCAGAGAGTGCACATCAGAGATAATATTTGAAATTTACTGTACAAAAGCTGCTGAATTTTATGTACCTGTTGGACACACAGTCTGAGGGCATCAGCCCCTGCATGACCCCGGCTGTGGGCCTGGCTGTAATAAGATTGTGCTTTACCGTCTGCATCTACATTTCTTTAAATCGCCCTGCTTCAGATTCAAGTGGCCATAACTCTCATGTCTGACTGATTGATCTGTGAATCTTTGAGGGTGGATTCTGTAAAACTCATAAAAAAATAAACAAATTAGTCTGAGACGTCAGATATTTGAGGAAAAAACTGATTTTCCAGACTCTCCAAAATGGAAAACTGTGGGAAAACATCCCCATGTGAACAGTGAAGCCTCCCATATGCTCTTCAGTTCACCTTGAAGCAGCGAGAAATCATCATTTATGTGATGAGCTCATTGCCTGCAGTGCCAGACTCTGCCCTTCCAGAATCCCAAGGACTGGAGAAGGAGGTGGTGAGTCCTCAGCTTTTCCTCATCTTTTATTTTCAGTCATTTATTATCACTGCAGAAGGGACATCTATCCCTGAGTTCTTATTCGTTTTTTGTTGAAACAAGAGTAGTGACAGCTTTGTGCATGCCAGGTCTAAGAGGCCCATGACTATACACAGCCCAGGCAACATCAGCAGCCAAAAAGATTAGCCACAAAATCTCAGCATCTTTCAGACATTCAAATTTGCTGTGAATATACAGATCAGCTGGGATCCTGCAATTGGTTTGCATATGTCCAGCAAGCATTAGCCCAACTAACCCTTTTAAATTTCTCCAGGATGTCTGGAGAGGCAACAGTGTGGGCCACCAGAAGTGGCCCAGAAGTGCAGAAGCTCAGAATACATCAACAGTGCTCCAGCCAGAGCTACAGGGAGATCCTGAGTTGCACAGAATGATTTTTAGAGTTGAATGCTGTAGGACTGGGGGAGGAGAACAAGAGCTGCCAGAAATGCCATTGACAGGAAAGTGTAGGTGAGAAAATTTTCCCAAGATTTAAGATGATACTAAATATTTTTGTAAAGAGAGTCTCTGAACTATTACATGCACCTAAAATAAGCTAGAGATTTGAGACTGTCATTTGCTCTCATTTAGTTAATGTTTATTAAGAGACCTGCTGAAACCGTTTTGCTCATCTTTATATTAAAGGCTTTGTGATAGAGAGAATAATACGAATAATTCCATCTTCATAACAAAAATGAAAGAGAGATCTGTAACTGATTTAATTTTATTGTGTTTCAACCTCTAAATACATATTTTTACATCAGAAATACATAATAAATGACATTTCTGTCAATAGGGAGCACAGGTAGCATGAGTACAGCACTCAATCAAACTAATAGAGTGTTTCTGTTGATAAGCTGATGATTCTTGCAGCTGAATCTGGACTTTGGATCCGGGAGTGCATCCTTCCAAGAATGCTGCTTCTGGACTGATGCAAGCTGACACAGAAAGGCATAAGAGCAGACAGAGTTAATAATGACCAGGTGGGAAATACTCTCCCTGATTTTAAGTAATTTGGTTTAGTCTGTTATAAAACATTATTCAAAGAAACACTGAGAAAATGAGTCCTTTTTTATTACTGAACTTCAAATCATGCATCTTATAATGATAATAGAAAGACAGCAGTTCAATAGGCAAATTAATTGTGATTGAAATATTAGCCATGTGCTGTCTCATTTGGTCTGTTTCTTTCTGAAACTGAAATAGATAAACATATTTTTAATTTTTAAATCCTTTCCTGCCTTTGATTTCCTAAAAATACTGTTCAAGATGTTTTGGATTACAGTGAAAATCCATGTATTTTTGCAGCTGAGAAGGTATTTACTTATCTACTGACTGCTGATGAGGGTACTGATGACTGACCAACATCCATAATTTGAAAATTTGAGATGTCACTAATCTATTAAAGATATAAAATCATTTTAAATTTCTTGACTGCCTTCTCATTAAAATGGCAGCAGAAATCGAGACAGACAACATTCAGCAGAGCCCCACACTTCAGTGTTGACACCAGTTTTTACTTTCATCATGAAATAGTTGGAGGTATCACTAATTAAATCAGAAAAGAGATTAATGCTTCCTACTTTAGCATGTTTTTGGACAGAAGGAATTGTATTGGAGACAGTAAAACTCAATGCTGCAACATGCTGGGCTGGAACTCAGATCACAGCTCTTATTTGGGCCATACAGAGAAGGAAAACAGGTCTCCTAATGCAAACATAGATAATTTGAATTACTTCAATTGTTATTGCAGGAGCCCTTTAAAGAGCAGCTCAATTTTTTGGGACTCCCACAGGATAAAGATAAATTAACCAAGTAAATAGACACAGGGCATCTCATATCCCAGGTAAAACATTTAACCAAACTGAACTATTTGACCTCCTTGCAGAGTAACTGTCAGGCTTCCCCAGAGGAACACGGATGGCACTGAGCTATCTCTAGGCATCATCTGAGCCCTTGAAGTCAGTAAAGCCAAACTACTGTGAAAAGCAGTGATTTAGATTTCCCTATGAAACCTTTCTGAGGGTACTGTAAGGTGTGATACATCAAAGCCCAAGATACTCTTGGATGAAGGCAACTTAAACTGAAAAAAACCAAACCCAAAACCAAAACAAAAAAAAATCCACACCCACCCCCCAAAACAAAAACAAAAACCAACCAACCAAAAATATAAACCCAAAACAGTTTTATAAGAAGAGCAATAAACAAAATGGATCAAGAATGAAGAGACTGACATTGAAGAGCTTCTCATAGTACCAGGCACGGCTAGATATCCTCGATGACTGTCAGTGAGTCAGGATGTCAGGGTCCAGGACAGCTGGAAGCGGGCCACATACTCCTGACTGAGTCTGTATTTTTAGGAGGTGTCCCTTCAGAGATGACTTAAACCAGTGCCTCAAAGAATGTCCTCAGCAGTCAGCAAATGAAAGCCTGCTGTGGCTGAGTTAGTCAAGAGGAGAGGTGCTCAGAAACACCTTTATTTCACGTCATTCTGTAGACTGTGAACTTGGGTGAAACCTGTTTCACTAAGACAAATAGATAAAACCCCCAAATGCCTGAAATGTAAAGGAGCTGTTTATTAGCTCCCTGCTTCTGCTCAGTTTGGAAGCAGGCATGCCTCTTCATGGTGAAGTTATTTGACTCAGTCCCAATACTCAAAAGAACACCCCATCCACTTTGCAAAACAGCTATGTGTGCACGAGGAGACTGAGAAGACATACCCTTGTCATGTTTGTGTTATGCTTTCAAGGGGATACACAGACAATAACCCACTAGTATGTTTCTATTCTTTTATCAATTATGAATAAGTACAGATTGGACAGCCCAGTCGTTACCACAGTGAGGCAGCTCAGATGTAGGTGGGTGTGCAGCACATCCCTCAAAGTGACTCTTGGCAGAAATGAAAGCCAAAGGTGCAGAAAATTGTCAGTTACAAAGTGCTGAGCACCTAAGGACAGTCACTGCCTAACAGGGCTTCCCCAGCCCTCACGTGTTGTGTCCCAGGATCCTATTTCAGCCCAGCCAAGCCCCACCCCATCAGTCAGGAAAGGTCCCATCAGAGTTATCTTGCTTGAGGTAACTTACCTTCATCAGAACTCACATGGAGGCAGCCATGGCAACAATTTCAAATACTTAAAATATTAGAAAATTTAGCAGAATTTTCTTCCTGTTTTACCAGGAGTCTTGCAGTGTTTTCAGGGTTTGTTTCCCAATGCCAGGTTGAAGGAGAAAATGTCAAAACAAGATGGAAAGTAGGGGCATTTCACCACAAGTACCAAACCAAAAGTGAACAGTCCTCTGTAGCTCTTACCTAGGCAGTAACCAGTTTCAAATGGACCAACACTCTTCTTTGGAGGTTGGGTGAACAGATCATCCAGCAAGAGGATAAACAAAAAAAACCCCATAGGTAAGAGAACTGAAGACAGTGAAAGAAGGACAAAAGAAAAATCAACGAACAACAAATACAACAAAAGAAACTACAATAAAGATTCCTGTAAGCAGAGCAGAGGTATAGTAAGTTTGAATACATGCTCTAGCCTTGGCCATTCCTCATGTCCAGCAATTTTGAGCAGCCTGATTTGGCCTCTTTGACCCTACCACCAACAATGCCTACATGGTCTTCTCCACACAGCCAAATCCAGCACCTAATAAATTATATGTGAAATCTGCCTGGACAGAGGGTAATTCCAGGAGGTGCAGAGATCAGGTTTTCCCAGAACATTTCCATAGTCAGCCCAAAATTAATAGGTGGAATGAGCAGGACTTTCTTCTAGGACAACCTGAGAAGCATTGCAGAAACTGCACAGAGATCAGCTTTAAGTTTTCAGGATGCATTTAAGTATTTTCTGTTCAAGCAGCACAGTTGAAATAAATTTGTGCAGCAGCTCTGCAATCGCATGAAACATTTTCTACAGTTGTTCAGATACAACAATAGTTATCTCTCCTTTGTATGAGCCTCTATATCCTGTAATGACCTTTCACTGTATGGGGTTTTTTCCTGTTAACCCACTCATTTCATGAGTTAGGCTTGTGGGTTTTCTCTTCATTTTTCTAATATATGTCATAGGAGTGAACCAACTGTGAGAGCAGAAAAGCAGATGATTTCTGTGCTACAGCTTTAGTAAATTTTGTGAGGCAATTTTCACAATCATATAAAATCTAAAACAGCATTAAAATGTCTGCATAGCTAAAGTAGCAAAGAGCCTGACAATTAACATTTGTGTACCAAAAACTGCCCTGACTAATTTTAAGAAATTCCCCTTTACAGAAAGCAGTGTACAAGTTCTTTGTTGATAGAGATTTGCAGTCAAACCAAAATGGTTTTCATACAGTCTTTTAAACATATGGGCTTATGGATGCATCACTAAATAAATGGTGTGCTGCAGGTGCATAGTTGTGCTATGATTGCTTTGGACAGATGTGTAAGGTTTGTAGCAAGGGCCCAAAGCAAGAGACTAACACCAATTCTGAAATCTGTTGCACTCATTAGACAGTTGAAAAAAGAAATTGTGGACTGCTGACTACCATTCCAGTTGGAAAACCCCAATTAACAGCATAAAAAGCCCAGAGACTTCCTCATTAATAACACATAATGACAGCCAGGAAGTTAATGGGTTCCCAGAGGTTCTAGGAATCCAGAAGTTTCCTAGAATCATTATCTTTTCCCCTGCTGACATTTTTGCTTATGAAAGTTAAATAATCTCATAGATGCATATACAAGATGAAATTTCAAGTGAATTATACATTCCGACCTTTGTCTTTCTTCCATACCGGCACAGGAATGTCTCAGGGGAATCACCTGCAACAGAAATTCTGAATTTATAAAATTATCTTTAGATTAAGTAGGTTCAGTGATTGAGCACCAGGATTTTCATTTGCACATGCCAATATGGATTTGCACAAATGACTGAAGTGAATAAAAAGGCAGATACTCAGTCCAAAAATTATATTCTGTGCATGAAAGTGTTGCCTTAGGAAGACACAATAGAATTGCAAGTATTTTGCTACAATGGCTGTCTGAGGGGTTATTTTGAGGGAGAAAAAATCCCCAGCTAAAAATAGGTCTCAAAGTTTCTAGTTCACTTCTTTGCTTGACTGATCTCTGATTTAGTTCCCTAATTAGGCCGACACAATGGTTTAACTTGTTGAGTTGCGAAAGCTTGCTGTTATCCTTAATCAGCATCTCTAATTCAGCAATAGTAAGCCTGAGAAAAACCAGAAAATGATTCACAGTCTCTGCCATTAGAAACTATTATTTCCCATGCATTTTAGTGTAGAGGCAGTTCTTGTACTGGAAGCGAGACCCCAAACACATTGCCATTGGAATAATTTTTCTTCAGCAGCTACTGTTAAGTGCCAGGCAGGGAGAGGCTCGATAGAGGTACTGGCAATTGGTGTAGTGAAAGCCTCTTTCTGGGCTGTG
Source organism: Sakesphorus luctuosus (assembly GCA_013396695.1). NCBI lineage: Eukaryota > Metazoa > Chordata > Aves > Passeriformes > Thamnophilidae > Sakesphorus > Sakesphorus luctuosus. Next base: position 865,586 of record VWZD01012784.1, on the reverse strand, counting down.
AGAGGACTGTCTCTGCTAACGGGACAACAGAGCTCACGCTGCAGGGGAGAGGCTTAAAGTCTTCAGAGTCATCCTTGACATAACTTAGGAAGACTCAAATTACATCAGCATTGAGTTGGATCACAGAATAGATGTTTTCTTCTTTCATTGTTGATGCTTTATCTCAATTTACATTTTTATAAATAATACTAATTTTTTCCTTCTAAGCTTCCTCTTGAATCTCAAATAATACATAAACTTGCTTTGCTCTGCCTTCCACCTCCTGACTTTCCTTGTTACATTTCTTAGTAGCATTTTCTATCATCTTCAATGTTGGCATTGGCTTCCTTTATTAAAGGAAGTTAGAGGAAGTCACAACATCACTGATGACATAAAATGAACCATGTTTTAAATTAAAAAAACACCCAAACCACCTGCTTTCATTTTTCCCCCCATTTCAATACTCAGATCTCACATTCTTGGAAAAGACACATCTCAGAAAGCCACAGACAATTCCCTCTCTGACACTATCAGTAATATCTTCACCTTTTAAAATATTTCTGCTTTTCTTGGGTGCAGAAGGGCTCCCCTAGCTGGTTACATATCAGGCTGGTGGAGCTGGTTCAGTGATGCTGGACTGTGCTATCAAGGATCTCTTTGCCCAAAACAGGCTGCAGCGCTGGGTTTGGCTTCATCTGAACACCCCTCAGCTCACGTTTTGTGCCCAGCTCTTAAATCAGGCAGCAGAGTGGCAGCACGCCTAACTTTACCTGTTCTCAGGAGTAACTGGAGAAGTCTGGGAGAGAAGGGAGCAATGAGTCCCCTCCCTTATGACTCCACACATGCTGGTGGTCCCCCAACTCAAATGACAGCTCCCCTCAGTCTGAGGGGCACAGAAGAGTTTTCAGCCTTCCTGCTGCCCCTGCTCTTCTGGAGAGATGTTGGGTGGTATGATTTGCATGGTGTTTACGTGATTATATTAACCAAAACCTGAAGTTGTACACCTGGCTTCTCACAAAACAGCCACTGAGAAAGTCAGAGGTCTGGATTTGTGCCAGCGTAACACGCAAAAGGAGCACACAGGCCAAGGAAGTTGTGAACACCAATTTTCCTGCGTAACTTCCTTGCCTTTCTCGCAGGTGCTGAAGAGTGACATTGGGTGTCTGAGCAGAAACTTGATTTCTACCTTCTGCATGTGCTTTTGCATCTGAAGCCACTTCCACCCAGCTGCTTAACAGTCCCTGGGTTAGAAGTCTCCTATGCTTTTGTCTGGCTTCCCACTTACTTCAGATCCTCAAAATTTCCATTGAGTTTCTCAGAACTTCTTGATATTTTTGACATTTTGTAGGTACTCAATTTCTGTTCCACTTTGGGGGAAACTCCACTGCAAAAAATCCCTTCTGCAGTAGCCACCTTGCCTGGACCAGCTCGTCTATCTCTCTATTCTCAACACGTCCCTTCTGAAATGTGAGCTACTAAGTCTGGTCTCATATGTGAAACATGTGGTATTGCACATGTTGGAACGTCTGATGACAAATCAACTTTAAAAATAAAGACATTGTCCTAGCTTGTTGGCTTCTTGAAAGTTTTTAAGCTGTCATTAACCATGGACTTCCTCTTGGCTGAAGCCTGTGAGTGACATGTGCAAGCAGAGCTCATTAACAGTCAGGATGTTTGAGGGCGGTGCTCACTGTGCAAAGCATTTTTAATTTTATCAGCTAATCAAGCTATTTTTAATCACAAAGCAGTGTTTGAAAATGACAAGAGCATGCGAGAGCTGAAAGATGGCTACATATAGAGGTAACTGTTTCCATTTTGAAGTCTCTGCTGAGAAGATAAAAATTATTCTCAGGCTGAAATGCTGCATTCCAGCATTTACTGCCTCTCTTGTTAGTAGAAGCACTGTGGGAGACAGAAGAGCAAAAATTAAGTTAGAGATAATACACAGGAAGCCAATGTTATGCTAGATTAAAAACAGCCAGTGCCTTCAGTGACAAGCCTGGAAAGCAGAAAGGAAATCCTGCAATACTAAAGTATGCAGAGCATGTTATGCCTATATTCTTTTTCCTCTCTTTACAAAATAACATAAAGCACAGAATCATCACCAAGAAATGGCCGGAGCTACATGCCAAATGGGCAGGCTGCTTTACAGATCAGCGAACAACTTCACTGTTTCACTCAGGTACAGAACTGTCCCAACCTCAGAAAGAGATGGAGAAGATCATTTGTATATGTAAAGTGTCTTTATGGTTTATAGAAAAAAACGAAATGGGGAAAAATCATCCTCCTTATCGGTGCTAAAGAGAGAACACGTTAGTACAGAACTGAAAACCAAGAAAAGAGAAAGCCAGTCTCTTCCCAGCTCTATTCAGACCAGCAATCCACTCCCCAGCGCTCAAATTAGGTACTTCTTGTGACCTCTCAGGAAGGCTGAAGCTCGGTGATTTCAAGCCTAGCTCAGGCACCTGCTGGGTAGTAGAATGAATACCGGCTTTCCTGGAATCTCCCCATGACAAAAAGCCCTCACCCAAAACAACTGAAGTAAACATTTAAAGCCTAATCCTCTTGCAGCAGAGGAACCATTGTGAAGGTGCAAAACAAAACATTTACTGCAATTATTTTTTTTGTTTGATAATCTTTTAACAACTATGGTTGTATCTTTACTAACAGATGTAACCTGTAGTAAAGGGAATTGCATCTCTCAGTTTTCCTAGAATAGTTGCCACACAAATTTGTAGCTCCATTGTCTGACAAAAAATCAGCATAATTTGTACTTAGTTTTATTTCTATGGTTTCTCATTTGTCTGATAGGCTGTCTTACTCTATGAGACATTTGATTTTTTTTTCAAGACAGCTTTATTTTATTTGGGCAGATTTAAGACCTTAATTTTAGTTCTTAGACAAGTGTGTGTCATAGACATCAATAAGAAATTACTTTAAGGTAACACATATAGCAGCATAGTTCCTCGGTCAGAAATGGTGCTGATGCTACTGCCAACTCATTATTTTGTTTTATTAAGAGCAAACACTCCAGCATCTCAGAGTTATCCATTCTCATCTGCACTTCTCAGGGTCCTACCTCGGTAAATCTACCCAGATTACTATTTTGCATGATGCCAAGCATGTCAGCTATACCAGAGACCCCTCTCAAAATACTAGATATGCATGTTCTTTGGATAGAGGAAGGGGGTTTTTGGCAAGACGGTGACCTGATTGGCAAGTGAGCATTTATTCTGTTGTCCTCCTTTAGTTGCTTGAGGGTCTAGATGAAGTCCTGCTATTTACCGAGTCAGAGACACTGGTGAGTATGAGTGTGAGATACTGGTGGATCTGGGTGTTTAAAAAGCCCAGAGCCATGATGAATGTAAGCAGTGAAATGTATGTTGAGGCAGAATTTCCTTTCCAATGCTATAATTTCTACACTTTTCCGCTTAGAAGCTTACAAATCTTGTTTGGCACCATGTACTCACTCAGCATACTATAAAGGGCAAGAAGCCCAGTCTTTAACACTTATTTAACAGGGGTCAAATAAAGCATTAGCAGAGTGCTGGCTCACCACCTGGACAGAAGCATGCTTTTCCTCTCGCATTGATTTCTGCTTCTTGTACTTTGAGAAATTTGGAATAGGATTATTCTTTAATAACTGGAATTGACATTATGTGCAGCAGCTTCAGACTGTGTATCTATATATCTGTACTATAGAAGGAGCATTTTTAGAACCCATGTTACTAGTAGGTGGTTTCTGCTCTCTGTTGCATGTGATATTGTTGATGAAAGCTGTGTCATGTGTCTTACCACAGGTGAGTATATACCACATAGACTCTCCTGGGAGTCAGAGCATCACACACTGAGGGCAAGAATTGCATTATTCTCTCTGATTTTCACTCTGCACCCTATTTAAGTATTAGTAGTATTTTACAGAGCATGACACCTATTGCTAGAGGTCAGGACAGTCAGTAGCTTCCACTACACCACCAGGAGAATGGGCACCTCGCTTTCCTGACAGCTGGATACCTTAACCAGGAACCTGGGACCATCGTTCATCTCTTTCTGTGAGCAACTTCCAAGGTCAGACAGGGGCTGGGCTGGAGATTTTGAGACTATACATCTGATTTTAAACACCTGAAGTCAGCATCTTGTTGACTCTCCATCATCCCACAAGAGCCTTATTTAAGCTCTTAGATGTCTAAAAGACTAGAAGTCTAAGTTTGAGCTGGTAACTTTATGCTCCTACTTACTGTAGTTAATAAAGAGGAAGGTTATCAGGGAGCTATCAGACATCCAAGACAGGCTGACTGTCCCTCTGTGGGTGCCCATTTCTTCCGACCAGCTGCAAGGGGTGACCAGCTCAGACGGACATGGAACTTTTAGATGCCAGTATAAACTGGAGCAATGAGTCATGATCGAGATGTCCGCATCCCATCAGCACACACACGTAGACAAAAGCGTGGCTGAGAAACCCCGCAGCTCTCTACAGCGCCAAACTGCAGCATTCCTGAAACTCACTGCAGATTTTAATAGCTGTCATCCATCCTAAAAATATATTTGCACCACTTCGCGTTACTGTAGAGTGTTGTGTGTTCTTTCTCTGGAGCTCCGGTGAATAGCAGGACAAAACGCTCCTGCTTGGGACACCCTCGGCTGCTCAGTACCTGGCCTGGCTAACATACCTCCTTTTAGGTGCGCCCCTTCCCGGGCGGGGGTGAGTCCTGCCGTGCCGAGCCCGCCCCTCCGACCCTGCCCGCGGGGAGGGAGGGAGGCCGGGGGCAGGGCGGCCCGGAGCCCGGCGNAGGTGCGGGCGCTTCCGCGTCGCTCTGCGAGGAGGAGGAGGGAGCGGCGGGAGCGGGCGGCGCGGGCACGGCCCCGCGCCGGGCCGGCGTGCCCGTGGGCGTGCTCCGCGCCGGGGAGGACCGCCCGCCGCCCACATCCCCGCCGCCGCCGCTAACTTTGCTTCTCTGCAAAAACCCGCCCTCCGGCAGCCAGAGTCGGCAGAGCCCCGGTGGTCCGAGCCGCCCCTCGCGATGAAGGGCCGGCGGCGGTGGCGGGGCGAACACCGCCGCTTCGCCGCCGTGTTGGTGCTGTACACGCTGCTGCTGCTCCTGCTGGTGCCCTACGCGCTGGACTACGGGGCCAGGCGCGGGCGGGCGGACGAGGAGCCGC